>CM061542.1:2364790-2714199 GCA_030864215.1 Capsicum pubescens
TTGGGTGGTTAAACGGGCGAAATGATGTGAACGGGCCATTTTCGGGCAAAATTGGTGTGCTATAGCCCACGAATTTTGGGGTAAGCGCGGGGATCGGACGTGATTTTGGATAAAAATCAACTGGGTATCCCCAAACAGGCCGTGAAGCGGCCTAGTGCAAGCCTTTGTGTTTTTTTACGCGGTTTGGGTGGTCAAACTACTGAAATGGCACAAACGGGCCATTTTCGGACCAAATCAGTGTTCTATAGCCCACGTTTTTTAGGGTGGGCTTGGGGCCAAACGTGATTTTTGCCAAAAATCAATCGGGCTTCCCCAAACAGGCTGGGGAGCAGCCTAGTGTGGGCCTTTGTATTTTTTTAGGCGGTTTAGGTGGTCAAACGGGTTGAAACGGCATAAACGGGCCATATTCAGGCCAAATCGGTATGCTATAGCCCACGTTTTTTTGGGTGGGCTCGGGGGCCAGGCATGATTTTTGCCAAAAATAGATTGAGCTGCCCCAAACTAGTAGGGGAGCAAACTAGTGTGGGCCTTTATGGTTTTTTGGGAGGTTTGGGTAGTCAAACGGGCAAAACGACATGAACGGGCTATTTTTGGGCCAAATCGGTGTGATATAGCCCATGGTTTTGGGGGTGGGCTCGGGGGCCTGGAGTGAATTTGGCAAAAAATTGAATAGGCTACCCCAAAAGGCTGTGAAGCGGCCTAATATGGGCCTTTATGGTTTTTTGAGTGGTTAGGGTAGTCAAACAAGCGAAACAGAGCGAACGGGCCATTTTCGAGCCAAATTGGTTTGCTATAGCCCACAATTTTTAGGGTGGGCAAGGGGTCGAGGCGTTATTTTGTCCAAATATTGACCGGGCTTCCCCAAACAGGCTGGGGAGCAGCTACTGTGGGGATTTGTAGTTTTTTGGGTGATTTGGGTGGTCAAACGGGCAAAGCAGCGCGAACGGGCCTTTTTCGGGCTAAAGAGGTGTGTTATAGCCAACGGTTTTTTTGGGTGGGCCCGAGGTTCGGGCATGATTTTAGCCCAAAATTGATCGGGCTTCCCCAAACAGACTGGGGAGCATCCTAGAGTAGGCCTTTGTGGTTTTTTGGGCCAACTCAGTATGCTATAGCCCACAGTTTTAGAGGTGGGCCTAGGGGGTCGGGCGTGATTTATGCCAAAAATAGATCGGGTTTCCTCAAACAGCTGGGGAGCGGTCTAGTGTGAGCCTTTGTTGTGTTTTGGGGGGTTTATGTGGTCAAACGGGCGAAACGGCGTGAACAGGCCATTTTGAGGCTAAATCAATGCGCTATAGCCTACGATTTTTGAGGTGGGCTCGGGGGTCGATTATGATTTTGGCCAAAAATTAATCGGGGTTTCCCAAACAGGCTTGGGAGTGGCCTAGTGTGGGACTTTGTGGTTTTCTTGGCGGTTTAAGTGATCAAATGGGCGAAACAGAGCAAACGACCTTTTCAGGACAAATTGGTATGCTATAGCCCACGGCTTTTGGGGTAGGACCAGGGGACGTGCGTGATTTTTGCTAATAATTGACCGTGTTGCACCAAACATGCTGAGGAACGGCCTAGTGTGGGCCTGTTTTATTTTACTGGGCAGTTTAGATAGTCAAACGGGCAAAACGACGTGAACGGACCATTTTCGACCTAAAACAGTGTGTTATAGCCCACGGTTTTTAAGGTGGGCCGGATAGCCGGGTGTGATTTTGGCCAAAAATCGACTGAGCTGCCCCTAACGGGATGGGGAGCGGTCTAGTGTGGGCCTTTATGATTTATTGGGCGATTTGGGTAGTCAAACGGGCGAAACGGCACGAACGGGCCATTTTCGAGACAAATCGGTGTGCTAGCCCACGGTTTTGGGGGTGGACCTGGAGGACAGGCATTATTTTGGCCAAAAATTGATAGGGTTGCCCCAAACAGGCTGGGGAGCGGCCTAGTGTGGGCCTTTGTGGTTTATTGGGAGGCTTGGGTGGTCAAACGAGCAAAACAGTGCGAATGGGCCATTTTAGAGCCAAATCGGTATGCTATAGCCTACAGTTTTTGGGGTGGGCTCGAGGGCCGATCGTTATTTTGGACAAAAATAGACTAGGCTACCCCAAACAGGCTGGGGAGCATCCTAATCTGGGCCTTTATTGTTTTTTGGGCAGTTTGGGTAGTCAAACGGGCGAAACAACACAAACGAGCCATTTTCGGCCCAAATCGGTGTGCTATAGTTTATGATTTTTGGGGTGGGCCCGGGGGAGGGGAGTAATTTTGGCCAAAAAACAATCGGGCTATCCCAAATAGTCTGGGAAGTAGCCTAGTGTGGGCCTTTATGGTTTTTTGGGCGGTTTGGGTGGTCAAATGGGCAAAACAGCACGAACGGGCCATTTTCGAGCCAAATCGGTATGCTATAGCCCACAATTTTTGGGGAACACCCAAGGGCCGAGCGTGATTTTTGCCAAAAATTAATTGGGCTGCCCCAAACAAGCTTGGGAGTGGCCTAGTGTGGACCTTTGTGATTTTTTGGGTGGTTAAATAGGTGAAACGGCGCGAACGGACCATTTTTGGGCCAAATCGGTGTGCTATAACCCACGGTTTTTGGGGTGGGTCCGGTGTATAGGCGTTATTTTCACCAAATATCTATCGGGCTTCCCCAAAAAGGTTAAAAAGCGGCCTAGTGTGGGCCTTTATGGTTTTGGGGGTAGTTTGGGTGGTCAAACGTGCGAAACGGTGCGAACGGGCCATTTTTGGGTCAATTCGATATTCTATAGCCCACGGTTTTTAGGGTGGGCCCGAGGGTCAGATGTGATTTTTTCCAAAAATTGACAAGGCTGCTCCAAATAGGCTGGGGAGTGGCCTAGTGTGGCTCTTTGTGTTTTTTTGGGCGGTTTGGGTGGTCAAACGGGCAAAATGATGCGAACGGGGCATTTTTGGACCAAATACGTGTGCTATAGCCCATGATTCGGGGGGTCGGGCGTGATTATTGCCAAAATTCGACTAGGATACCCCAAACAGGCTGGAGAGTAGCCTAGTGTGGGTCTTTGTGGTTTTTTGGACGGTTTGGGTGGTCAAGTGGGCGAAACGGCGCGAACGGGTCATTTTCGGGCCAAATCAATGTGCTATAGCCCATGTTTTTTGGGGTGGGCCCAGGGGTCGGGCGAGATATTTGCCAAAAATCTACCGGGCTTCCCCAAACAGGCTGGGAAGCGCCCTAGTGTGGGCCTTTGTGATTTTTTAGACAGTTTGGGTGGTCAAACAGGCAAAACAACGTGAACGGGCCATTTTTGGGCCAAATCGGTGTGCTATAGCCCATGATTTTTGGGGTGGGCTTGGGGTCGGGCGTGATTTTGTCCATAAATCGATCTGGCTGCTCCAAACAGGCTGGGAACCGGCCTAGTGTGGGTATTTATGTTTTTTTAGATGGTTTGGGTGGTCAAACGGGCAAAATGATGCGAACGATCTAATTTTAGGCCAAATCGTGTGCTATAGCCCATGGTTTTTAGGTGGGCACGGGGGTCGGGCGTGATTTTAGACTAAAATCAATCGGGCTACGCCAAACAGGCTGGGGAGCGATCTAGTGTGGGCCTTTGTGGTTTTTTGGCAAGTTTGGGTGGTCAAACAAGCAAAACGGCATGAAAAGGCCATTTTCTGGCTAAATCGATGTGCTATAGCCCACGTTTTTTGTGGTAGGACTGAGGGTCGAGTGTAATTTGGACCAAACATTAATCAGGCTACCCTAAACAGGGTAGTAAATAGCCTAGTGTGGGATTTTGTGGTTTTTTGGGCGGTTTGGATGGTCAAACGGGAGAAACGGCCCGAAAGGACCATTTTTGGGCCAAATCGGTGTGCTATAGCCCATGGTTTTTGGGGTGGGCACGGGAGCCGAGCGTGATTTTGGCATCGATCGGGCTGCCCCAAACGGGTTAGGGAGCTATCAAGTATGGGCCTTTGTGGTTTTTTTAGGTGGTTTGGGTGGTCAAACATGGCGAACGGGCTATTTTTGGGCCAAATTGGTGTGCTGTAGCCCTCGGTTTTTGGGGTGGGCCCGAGGGTCGAGTGTGATTTTGGCCGAAAATCAATCGGGTTGCCCCAAACCGGTTGGGGAATGGCCTAGTGTGGGCCTTTATGGTTTTTTGGGCAGTTTGGGTGGTTTGATCGATTTTTGATCAAAATCACGCCCGGCCCCCGGGCCCACCCCAAAAATCATGGCTATAGCACACCGATTTGGCCCAAAAATGGTCCGTTCACGCTGTTTCGCCCGTTTGACCACCCAAACCAACCCAAAAACAACAAAGACCTATACTAGGTTTCTCCCCAGCCTGCTTGGGGCAGCCAGGTCTTTTTTCGATCAAAATCACACTGGCCCCCGGGCCCACCCCAAAAACCGTGGGCTATAGCACACCGATTTGGCCCGAAAATGGCCTGTTCGTGCCGTTTCACCCGTTTGAATGCCCAAACCACCCCAAAAATGATAAAGTCCCATACTAGGCCGCTCTCCAGCCTGCCTGGGTCAGTCCGATTGATTTTCGGCCAAAATCATGCTTGGCCCTTGGCCCCACCCCAAAAATAGTGGGCTATAGCACACCGATTTAGCGTGAAAATGGCCCGTTCGCACCATTTCGCCCGTTTGACCACCCAAACCGCCTCAAAAACCACAAAGACCAATACTAGGCTACTCACCAGCCTGCCTGGAGCAACCTGATCGATTTTTGGCCAAAATCAGGACCTGCCCCTAGGCCCACCCCAAAAATCATGGGCTTAGCACACCGACTTGGCCCGAAAATGGCCATTTCGCATCGTTTCGCCCGTTTGACCACCCAAACTGCACTAAAACCACAAAGGCCCACACTAGGCCGCTCCCTAGCCTGCCAGGGGCAGCCCGATCAATTTTTGGCTAAAATCACGTCTGAACCCCAGACCCACCTTAAAAATAGTGGACTATAGCACACCGATTTGGCCTAAAAATGGCTCGTTCGTGCAGTTTCATCCGTTTGACCACCCAAACCGGCCCCAAAACCACAAAGTCCCAAACTAGGCCGCTCCCCAGCCTGCCCGGGGCAGCCCGATTGATTTTTGATCAAAATCACGCCCGAGCCCACCCCCAAAATCGTGGGCTATAGCAAACCGATTTAGCTTGAAAATGGACCGTTTTCTCTGTTTCGCCCGATTGACCACCCAAAAAACCACAAAGGCCCATACTAGGCCGCTCCCCAGCCTGCCTAGGGCAACCTGATCGATTTTCGGCCAAAATCAGGGCCCAACCCAAAAACTGAAGGCTATAGCACACCAATTTGGCCCGAAAATAACCCGTTCACGTTGTTTCTCCCGTTTGACCACCCAAACCACCCAAAAAATCAAAACGACCCACATTAGGCGGTTCTCCAGCCTCCCTAGGCTAGCCCAGTCGATTTTTGGTAAAAATTATGCCTGGCCCCCAGGCCCACCCTGAAAATTGTGGGCAATATGTCACGCCCCAAATCCCATTGGAGCGGACTAGCACCCGTAGCCGAGGAGGCCCGAGAAAACCCGTTCATAACCTATACTTTCACACTTACATTACTTATGAAAATTAGAAATTTGGGCAGCACTTCGTTGTAAATAGAAGAAAACAGTACCTGTATCAGCCCAGCAGACACGCATATATATATATATAAACAGTAATTGGCCGTCAGAGCCATCACGTCTATCAACCAAACACTCCTATGGTTGTACAATATGTCTACAAAAGCCTCTACATAGATACACAACTGAGTTAGGGTCAGGACAAACTCCCGCCCACAAAAGACTTTTATACAAATACCAAAAATACATATAGAAACGACTTGGGATGCCCCGAAACAACTGGAGCTCACCACTATCAACAGAATGTCCTGGCTCTTACTGCGGAGGTGTACGACCTGAAGTACCTGTTCCTGCAGGCATGAATACAGGTCCCCCGTGAGGGACGTCGGTACGGAAATATGTACTGAGTATGTAAGGCAGTGAGTATCAAGATGAGATACAAAAGATCAACAAACCCAAGATACCGGTGAATAAACAGTATGAGTAGACCACACTTAAAAGAGCTGATGGGATACCTGCACATTACTTTCATATCATTACTTCCCGTATTCCTTATCAATACATAACATATGTCATACAATGGCCAACTGATCAGTGGTACTAATACAATACATCAGGGACCACCCCTGGAATAGCATATATACATAATCTTTATAATACAATGGCCAACTGATCAGTGGTACTAATACAATACATCATATCAACAATTTAAAATAAAGACATTCCATTCCTTAATTCAATTAATCTTTGAGATTGGTTACTTTGTGGTCACACCTTATGGAACTTGAAACCATGATACCTCAATAGGAAAAACATGTAAATAGGTAATCAATATCATGAAAATGAAGTAGAGAATCATGGATACCTCATTAAACCATTTCGGAGTCAACAATAGTATATGGACATTTTTTTGACTAGCCGGACATCTTAAAAGTGAAAACAAGTTCAATTGGTAGTGTCGAAGATCATATGATGTTATTATGTGTCATGTGTCGTAGGACAATGTTGGAAGCTTACTTGAGAGTGCCATGGGTCATTATTCATGCCAAAGATTAGATAGAGTATGTCTTATATACCTTGACATAACCACTTCAAGACAAGTCCAACTTGACTTCCCGTACTCTTCGAACACTTATCTACAATAAGTCATTTGTGGCAAACTAGTATTAGCAACCAAACCTTACCATTTAGGTATTAACTTCACCAAATAATGTCTAGGAAGTAATCCTTTAACTCATCAATAAGAGTGCTACATACATCCTCTTATACTCTTATTGCATTCACATATCATGCATTTTCATGCAATATCCCTCAACATCACTCTTAGCCTTTATTTCCCCTCTTAATCACCATCCAATACCAACATGATCACTAGGCCTACATAACCACTAATATAGTGATATATCACCACAATTCATCCTTCATAATCCAATACCAACAACTTCCATAATTTACTACTAACAATTTATACAAAACAATTCATAACTATGTTTCTAGTTATCTTCCAACATCAAGACAATACTCATAATCCCTTATCAATACTTATTCATGGATAAGAATCAAGAATAAACAATATTTATACCTTAACAATGAACTCTTGTATTTAGAATCCTCCTTACATAACCATGGGGTGCTTCTCGAAGCTTTCGAGATGGTGAACACAACTACGGAACCAATTCGAATTTTCTACGGTTGAATCACAAAATATTTGAAGTTGAAATTAGGCTAGGGTTTCACCTTCTCTTAATAATTGGATGATATATGATATATATGAGGCTAAGTGTATGTTTATAAAGACCAATTTTTCGTCCAAGAGGTAATAGAAAATGACCATTTTGCCCTAAAAATTTAAATAAATCCGAATCTGTCCCCAGTGGACAGTTTTGACAGGCTGAAGTAAATCGATCATAACTCTTTGCTCCGGTATCATATTTGGGTGAAACCAATTGCATTGGAAAGATAATTCAAAGGAATTTCATTTTTATATAAAGTATACCACCCAGTTCTTCCTGTACAAGGAGTTATGGTCGTTTAAATTTGACCCAAAAATCTGTCTCAAAATTCTGTTTTTTTTTTATAGGCTGTAGTAAAACGGGTATAGATCCTTACTCAGGCATTGGATTTGGATGAAACCAATTTCATCGGAAATAAGACTCTCGGAGATTTTCGTCGATATATAGCATCTCACACAGTTCTTTTTGTACACAGAGTTATGATCGTCTAAATTTGAACCAAAAAAAATTGTCTAGCTGCAGTAATTTTCCTGTAGATTTACTGTTCACAGGCTACCCGGCCACCGTTTTGAAATTTCGAATGTGCTCGCTTATATGAAATACTCCTCTGTTTTGGGCAAACTTTATATCGTTGGAAAGCTTATTCCAATACCTACACATACAACTATTGACGGGATACTTCCGAACACCATAAACTTAATTTAACCGATACGCAAGCCTTTAGGACTCCATATAATCGCGATAAGTGTACGAAAAAATTTACGGGGTGTTACATTCTCCCCCCCTTAAGAACATTCGTCCTCGAATGTTAGCATAGTTACTCAATGAAGACATGTCCAAGCTTACAATTAACATATTCATCATCATAACATAATTGCATAAAAATAAACACTTACCTGTTATTGTTCTTCGTCCGTCTCATGAACTTCCTCCTCATCGTTGAATAGGTAAGGGTACTTAATCTTCATCGCTTCCTCGGCTTCCCATGTGATCTCCTCAACTTGTTGATTCCTCCAAAGTACTTTTGCCGATGCTATCTCTTTATTCCTTATCTTTTTAATTTGGCGATCAAGAATAGCAATAGGCATTTCTTCAAAAGTGAGATCTTCTGTAACTTGTACATCTTCCGCAGTAGTGAAGTGCGATGGATCTCCGATGTACTTGCGAAGCATCGAAACATGAAATATGGGATGAACTGCTGAGAGCTCTTGAGGTAGCTCTAACTCATAAGAAACTTGTCCAAATCTTTGAATGATCTTGTACGGACCTATGTATCGTGGACTTAACTTTCCTTTCTTGCCAAACCTCATCACTCCTTTCATTGGTGATACTTTCAAGAATACCCAATCGTCGATAGAAAACTCAAGTCCTCTTCTTCTAACATCCGCATAAGATTTGTGTCGACTTTGAGCTGTTTCAAGCCGTTGTTGGATCACTTTAACCTTCTCCATTGCTTGATAAACAAGATCCAGTCCAAACAAGACCGCATCACCTGCTTCAAACCATCCTATTGGCGATCTACACTTTCTTCCATACAATGCTTCATATGGTGCCATTTTGATACTTGAATGATAGCTATTATTGTAGGCAAACTCGATAAGAGGTAGGTGATCATCCCAGTTGCCTTTGAAATCTAATACACATGCTCGTAGCATATCTTCAAGTGTCTGGATGGTACGTTCTGCTTGTCCATCCGTTTGAGGATGAAAAGCCGTACTTAGATTTACTTGTGTCCCCAAACTCCTTTGAAAAGACTTCCAGAAATTCGCGGTAAATTGGGCTCCTCGATCGGATATAATGGAAATTGGAACTCCATGTAACCGAACGATCTCCTTAATATACAACTTCGCATACTCTTCCGCCGTATAAGTTGTCTTAACTGGTAAGAAGTGCGCGGATTTGGTAAGCCTATCAATGATCACCCATATGGAATCAAACTTCCGAAATGTACGAGGCAAACCCGTGATGAAATCCATATTGATCTTGTCCCACTTCCAGACTGGAAGATCTATACATTGCATGTAACCACCGGGTTTCTGGTGTTCTACTTTGACTCTTTGACAATTCGGACATTCAGCTACAAATTCGGCAATATTCTTCTTCATGTCATTCCACCAATATATTGCTTTCAAATCTTGATACATCTTAGTCGACCCTGGATGGATGGAATACCTTGAACAGTGTGCTTCTGTCATAATTCTCTTTCTTAGCTCAACTACATCAGGTACACATAAACGATTCTGACACTGAAGCACTCCTTCTCGCGTAAGCTCAAATGCCTTTGTCGTGCCACTCTGCACATCCTCCTTAAGCTGCAATAAAATTGGATCTGCATACTGCTTCTCTTTCACTTCAGCTATCAATGAAGATTCCGCTGCATTACGTACAATAACCTCTTCATCTGGAGTTTCGAGAAGTCGAACTCCCAAATTAGCTAGTTGGTGAAGATCCTTAATCATCCCCTGCTTTTCTATAGATGCCATTTTAGACTTACGACTCAGTGCATCCGCTACCACATTCGCTTTCCCTGGATGATACAAGATATCAACATCGTAATCTTTCAACAATTCAAGCCATCTCCGCTGCCTCAAGTTTAGATCTTTCTGACTGAAGATATATTGCAGGCTCTTATGATCGGTATATATGTCAACATGAACCCCATATAAGTAGTGGCGCCATATCTTCAAAGCAAATACAACTGCAGCTAGCTCAAGATCATGCGTTGGATAATTCCTCTCATGTGGTCGCAACTGTCTAGAGCCATAGGCTATTACTCTACCATGTTGCATTAATACGCATCTTAAGCCAATTCTCGAAGCATCACAGTACACTGCATACCCTTCTGTGCCTTCAGGAAGTACCAATACCGGTGTAGAAGTCAACTTGCTCTTCAGATCTTGTAAACTCTTTTCACAGGCATCATTCCATTGAAACTTGGAGGCTTTATGCGTCAACTTAGTCAAGGGTGCAGAAATAGAAGAAAAACCTTCAACAAACCTTCTATAATAACCTGCCAACCCGAGGAAACTACGAATCTCCATAGGCGTCGTGGGTCTTGGCCAATTCTTCACAGCCTCAATCTTCTGAGTGTCAACTTTTATGCCTTCACTGGATACAATATGGCCCAAAAATGCCACTGACTTGAGCCAAAACTCACATTTAGAAAACTTCGCATACAGCTTACGATCACGAAGAATCTGCAACGCCTGCCTTAAGTGATTAACATGATCCTCTTCTGATCTAGAGTAGACCAGAATATCATCTATGAAAACTATCACGAACACATCTAGAAACGGCTTAAACAGCCTATTCATCAGATCCATAAAAACTGCGGGTGCATTTGTCAGCCCGAATGACATAACCAGGAATTCATAATGACCATACCGTGTTCGGAAAGCTGCCTTGGGTATATCTTTATCCTTGACTCTCACTTGATGATAGCCTGATCCCAAGTCAATCTTGGAAAAACACTGGGCACCCTGCAACTGGTCAAATAAATCATCAATTCGGGGAAGAGGGTATTTATTCTTGATAGTCACCTTATTCAATTACCGATAGTCAATACACATCCTCAGCAAACCATCTTTCTTACGCACAAACAATACTTGTGCTCCCCAAGGGGACATACTAGGCCTGATGAATCCCTTCTCTAGCAAGTCTTTCAGTTGCTCTTTCAATTCTCGCAACTCTGCTGGTGCCATTCTATAAGAAGGAATTGAGATTGGCTGTGTGTCTGGCAACATATCAATACCAAACTCCACTTCTCGTTCAGGAGGTAAACCTGGTAGTTCTTCAAGAAATACATCAGGAAATTCATTCACAACCGGAACGGTCTGAAAATTTGGTGGCTCTGCCTCTGTATCCCTTACTCTAACCAAATGGTATATGTACCCCTTGGAAATCATTTTTCTTGCCTTAAAGTAAGAAATAAATCTACCTCTCAGCGCGCCAACATTACCCTTCCATTCAAGGACTGCCTCATTTAGGAAATGGAAATATACCTTCTTAGAACGGCAATCTACTGTAGCATAACAAGACGCTAACCAATCCATGCCCATAATAACATCAAAATCTACCATTTCTAACTCAACAAGATCGGCCATCGTATCACGACCACAAATATTCACAACACAATTTCGATAAACATTCCTAGCTATAAGAGATTTCCCCCACTGGCGTTGATACTTCAAATGGCTTGGCTAATAATTCGGGTGTTCTTCCGAACCTTCCCGCAACCAAAGGAGTAGCATACGATAATGTAGAACCAGGATCAATTAAGGCATACACATCAAATGCAAAGATGGACAACGTACCTGTAACCACGTCTGGAGAAGCCTCTAAATTCTGCCGATTTGCTAGGGCATACACACGGTTCTGAGCTCCGCTAGAACTAGCTGCTCCTCTATCACCTCTACCGTGACCCATAGGTTGTGTACCCCTACTCAAAGGAGGCACCGATGATGACGCAACATCTGATCCGGTAGGTCATGTTATACCACATGTGGTCCTGCGTGGGCAATCTCTAGCCATATGCCCCGGCTTACCGCACCAAAAGCAATTGTTCGTTCCAAGCCGACATTCGCCAAAGTGAAATCTTCTACATATGGGGCACGGGTGTCGTGGAGGTCTCAATTGACTCATACTCCCTTGCCCTTGATACCCCACTGTTCGCGAACTCTGATTTTCACTGCTTTGCCCGAACTGATTACCTCTGAACCTTTGAAATTGTGGTGGAGCACTAATTGCAGGATAAGAAGATAACGGGCTAGGCAATCTATGAGAGAACGAAGGCCTAAAACCTCCCTGAGATGCCGTAAACTGCCCTATAGCTCTGGCCCGCTTAAAATATCCTTTTTCTGATTCCTGGGTTCTTCTTCTTTGCCTCTGATCTTCCATTTTCTGAGCGAAAGCTTGTATCCTCGCTATATCCATGTCCTTGTTCAAAGCAGCAATGGTACAATCTCTAACCAAGTATGGTTCCAATCTATCCACATAGTGATGAACTCTGTCATCCATAGTAGCTACCACATTAGAAGCATATCGAGACAAGGAGTTAAATCGAAGACTATACTCCCTTACACTCATATTACCCTGACGAAGATTTAAGAATTGATCTGCACGGGCCTGACGAGTCTCAAATGGAAGATAATGATCAATAAATGCATCTTTGAACTCTCCCCACGTAGTTGGAGGTGCATCAATACCCCTAGATCGTTTCCAATCCTCGTACCATAATATAGCCTCTCCTTTTAGTCTATATGCTGCTAGCTCAACCATCTCTTTACCGGATATGTGCATAACATCTAGAGCCCTTTGGGTTTGATCGACAAAATCCTGCGGGTCTTCGTTAATATCTGATCCGGTAAAAGTAGGAGGATCCAGTTTCAGAAAATCCTGTGTCCGAAGGCTAGCTGCTCTATCCGTACCACTAGAACCCGTGGTAGGAATAGCTTGCCCTTGAACTTGACCGGCAACTATACGCGTCAGAAGTTGTACTGCATCCCTCGAATCTCGATCAACAGCATTAATAGATGGCCCTTCCGGAGGAGAAGAAGCTCCTGATATATGCTCAGCTTGAGACTCACTTTGTTCACCTTGTGCCGGTGGTGACTTACTAGTACCTTCTCCGGCCACTACATCTACTCGCTTCCACTTATTCTTTCTCCTTGTAACCGGCATCGTTACTATAATAAATAAATAAAAATAAAAAAAAACAATTGGATTAAGCGATCGATTATGACTTTATCTCTAATATGGGCTCTATTGCACGATCTAAGAAATGGAGAATGGAAACAATCCCTAAATGTCCAATAGCCTCCAGTTTATAGATGTGGTGCACAACACACCGATAAACGAGATTCTACGTAGACACGGCTTTGTAGACTCACTAGGACGAACTTCTCTGATACCACTTCTGTCACGCCCCAAATCCCATTGGAGCGGACTGGCACCCGTAGCCGAGGAGGCCCGGGAGAACCCGTTCATAACCTATACTTTCACACTTACATTACTTATGAAAATTAGAAATTTGGGCAGCACTTCGTTGTAAATAGAAGAAAACAGTACCTGTATCAGCCCAGCAGACACGCATATATATATATATATAAACAGTAATTGGCCGTCAGAGCCATCACGTCTATCAACCAAACACTCCTATGGCTGTACAATATGTCTACAAAAGCCTCTACATAGATACACAACTGAGTTAGGGTCGGGACAAACTCCCGCCCACAAAAGACTTTTATACAAATACCAAAAATACATATAGAAACGACTTGGGATGCCCCGAAACAACTGGAGCTCACCACTATCAACAGAATGTCCTGGCTCTTACTGCGGAGGTGTACGACCTGAAGTACCTGTTCCTGCAGGCATGAATACAGGTCCCCCGTGAGGGACGTCAGTACGGAAATATGTACTGAGTATGTAAGGCAGTGAGTATCATGATGAGATACAAATGATCAACAGAACCAAGATACCAGTGAATAAACAGTATGAGTAGACCACACTTAAAAGAGCTGATGGGATACCTGCACATTACTTTCATATCATTACTTCCCGTATTCCTTATCAATACATAACATATGTCATACAATGGCCAACTGATCAGTGGTACTAATACAATACATCAGGGACCACCCCTGGAATAGCATATATACATAATCTTTATAATACAATGGCCAACTGATCAGTGGTACTAATACAATACATCATATCAACAATTTAAAATAAAGACATTCCATTCCTTAATTCAATTAATCTTTGAGATTGGTTACTTTGTGGTCACACCTTATGGAACTTGAAACCATGATACCTCAATAGAAAAAACATGTAAATAGGTAATCAATATCATGAAAATGAAGTAGAGAATCATGGATACCTCATTAAACCATTTCGGAGTCAACAGTAGTATATGGACATTTTTTTGACTAGCCGGACATCTTAAAAGTGAAAACAAGTTCAATTGGTAGTGTCGAAGATCATATGATGTTATTATGTGTCATGTGTCGTAGGACAATGTTGGAGCTTACTTGAGAGTGCCATGGGTCATTATTCATGCCAAAGATTAGATAGAGTATGTCTTACATACCTTGATATAACCACTTCAATACAAGTCCAACTTGACTTCCCGTACTCTTCGAACACTTATCTACAATAAGTCATTTGTGGCAAACTAGTATTAGCAACCAAACCTTATCATTTAGGTATTAACTTCACCAAATAATGTCTAGGAAGTAATCCTTTAACTCATCAATAAGAGTGCTACATACATCCTCTTATACTCTTATTACATTCACATATCATCCATTTTCATGCAATATCCCTCAACATCACTCTTAGCCTTTATTTCCCCTCTTAATCACCATCCAATACCAACATGATCACTAGGCCTACATAACCACTAATATAGTGATATATCACCACAATTCATCCTCCATAATCCAATACCAACAACTTCCATAATTTACTACTAACAATTTATACAAAACAATTCATAACTATGTTTCTAGTTATCTTCCAACATCAAGACAATACTCATAATCCCTTATCAATACTTATTCATGGATAAGAATCAAGAATAAACAATATTCATACCTTAACAATGAACTCTTGTATTTAGAATCCTCCTTACATAACCATGGGGTGCTTCTCGAAGCTTTCGAGATGGTGAACACAACTACGGAACCAATTCGAATTTTCTACGGTTGAATCACAAAATATTTGAAGTTGAAATTAGGCTAGGGTTTCACCTTCTCTTAATAATTGGATGATATATGATATATATGAGGCTAAGTGTATGTTTATAAAGACCAATTTTTCGTCCAAGAGGTAATAGAAAATGACCATTTTGCCCTAAAAATTTAAATAAATCCGAATCTGTCCCCAGTGGACAGTTTTGACAGGCTGAAGTAAATCGATCATAACTCTTTTATCCGGTATCGGATTTGGGTGAAACCAATTGCATTGGACATATAATTCAAAGGGATTTCATTTTCATATAAAGTATACCACCCAGTTCTTCCTGTACAAGGAGTTATGGTCGTTTAAAGTTGACCCAAAAATCTGTCCCAAAATTCTGTTTTTTTTTTTTTGATAGGCTGTAGTAAAACGGGTATATCTCCTTACTCAGACATTGGATTTGGATGAAACCAATTTCATCGGAAAGAAGACTCTCGGATCTTTTCGTCGATATATAGAAGCTCACACAGTTCTTTTTGTACACAGAGTTATGATCGTCTAAATTTGATCCAAAAAAAAATTGTCTAGCTGCAGTAATTTTCCTGCAGATTTACTGTTCACAGGCTTCCCGGCCACCGTTTTGAAATTTCGAATGTGCTCGCTTATATGAAATACTCCTCTGTTTTGGGCAAATTTTATATCGTTGGAAAGCTTATTCCAATACCTACACATACAACTATTGACGGGATACTTCCGAACACCATAAACTTAATTTAACCCATACACAAGCCTTTAGGACTCCATATAATCGCGATAAGTGTACGAAAAAATTTACGGGGTGTTACATGATGCAACTCGGATAGGACCTGTTTTCTATGTTTCTTTGCTCAAGATGTGCATAGGAACACCAAGCTAACAAGTCACCCTATAGCAGTTACACAGTGATGTCTTTGGGAAAAATTATGAATCTCGCGGACAAGGTTCTTATTTTGTAAGGTCGTAAAGAGGTAAATGACCACGCCAAATATCATATCGTACCATACCACGCAGATGCTACCTAGCAAGAGTAGCTTGGTAACATCCACTATAAGCACGAGACTTCACATCCACTAAAAGAGAGTTAACAAAAGAGTTACCACAGTTGTTCTTTCTCCTTTTTACACTAGATACAGATAATCAACTTCCAATTAGGAGCAACTAAACCATGGTGACAGACTAACTTAAAATAAAGGCACTATTTACTAGAAACGGTGTCCAACATTAAGAAGAGCTGTTAACGCAAAACTAAAGCTTGAACGCATGGTTCTTATTTGGTAACGCAAAACGGTGTAGATTCCGTCCTCAGGTAAGGGCTCCGAATCTGATTCACTCGAGGAATCAGATTCCGATTCACTAGCAAGAGTTAGCTTGGTAACTATATGTAGTGCATTGCATAATCAAGCATTCATTTTTCGATTTTTTACCTCCAATGGTTCCAACTTATGATAGGTTTATTTATGTTGAACTGTATATTTCTTGAATGAAACTACTTGGTAGATTATCATGGTGCACTGCATAATCTATTTGTTGTTACGATCTTCTCATTGATTTTTTGTTCTTTCAGCTTTTGTAAAACTATAAATATAGATGCTTGTTGTTCTCTGGTTGTTTCCCTAATTTGATGACGTTGAGGGCTTATGTGAAATTCCGTCCTTATAGGCAGCACTGCCTGCGTTTCCAGCAACAAAGGAGACTCCGTATCCGAACCTACAAGTTGGAGCTGCCTGATGCAGCTCGAATATGACCTGTTTTCCACATTTCTTTGCTCAGAACACCGGGCCTGTAGCAGCTACAGAATGATGGTCTGCAGGAAAAATGTATGAATCTCGCTGACAAGTTTCTTATTGTGTAAGGTCGTAGAGAGGTAATGTTATGACCACGCCCAGCTAAGGGGCCCTCGACAACTAACACAGTCCGCAGCCATGTCATTATTCCTTCAGAAGCTGAAACTGTGAGGCGGAGCAAGGAGATGGAGACCAACTTCTTTTTGGTTGTCCACATTAGGGTCAAAGCAATTTTTTAACAAAGGAGACTCCATATCCGAATCAGAATGTGAACTCGAGTTGGGTTTGATTTTGCAACCCCTATCTCCATCCATTTTTACTTGTCCATAATACTAAAAATAAAATGGCGCTTAGTTGATTCAACTTAACAGAGGCTTAATCATGATATACTACTCTGCCTCATCCGTGGACTGTGTCGGATCCTCAAAAAATGAACAAAAATTGGGAACATGCACACATTCAGCGTCATTTTTTGAGAGTCCAAACACCGTCGCTCTAATCTATTAATATAGAAAGAAGAGATACTATTGACCTCAGAATAGTAATGAAATATCTCCTTACGCTTCAACCAAACAACAAGATAAAAACATCACAGTTAAATTATGTTAAACTTAATTCCATAAGTCATAACAAAGGTCAGCCACAGTTTCTTTTTCCTTTCTACACTAGACAGATAGTCCACTTTCAATTACTAGCAACTAAATCATGATGACAAACTAACTTGAAACAAAGACACAATTTACTAGAAACGGTGTCCAACATTGACAAAAGCTGATAACGCAAAACTAAAGCTTGAACCCGAGGCAAAACAATGCACAGACGTCACATCCACTATATGCCCAAAGCTCCATTCGCCTACATAAAAGCACAAGAGAGAGAGAGAGAGAGAGAGAGAGTTAGTATAACAATTAAAAGTAAACCAAAGGAAGAACGAATTACTAGATGACAAAAGGCATGCATAGCAGATTTCATTACCCTTGGCCTAACGATTGAGAAACGCAAAGATCCACCTACACGTCGCACCACCTTAGCTTGAAAATATTCCCTCTCACCATTTGTAACAGTAAAGGTAATATAGAAGATTAAGTAAATGCCGCACTCATCTCCATTAACTTTGAGAATCTCATTGACCTCATATTTAGTGTCCTAAAATGAACACAAGGGAGCTTCGTCGTCCTAAAAGTAAACCAATTAGAGACAAACATCTTGTGAGAAGTGAGCTTTGAAAAAAAAAATGCAGAAGTTGTCTCAGGCAAGTATCCAAGAAAGTATTTGCTTGTCGGTATAGCATATTCACCAAGCAGATTCAATCTTTCCCGCAATTCTGACATAATCGTGCATATCAGAACACTATCAACTACAAGAAAAGTTAAAACTATATGACAGAAATTATACAATAAAAAAGAGAAAGAAAAGCCATGAATATCTGTATATAAATATAAAGCTCTGGAAAAACAATTTGAGTTCCTTTATCTATCATAGTTGCAAATGCCATTAATAAAGAAGCTTGCCAGCAGCCAAGTTTCATTTCAAATCCAGATAAGACATAACAAATAATAGAGTTGGCCAATTGAATAAGAATACATTTTGCCTAATGGAGAGGTGAGACCGAATATTGAAATGTGAAATGTCATTAGAAAATTAAGTGTCTTCTTAGATAACTATGTTGATAGTTACTTTCAACAACAACAACAACAAACAATCCCACAGGTAGGGTGGTGTATAAAGAGTTTGTTCAGTAGAGACTCTCAGCTGCACAATCAGTATAATAGCAACAAACAGTACTAACAACAACAATTAGAGATATAAATCCAAAAATATCGATGAATGGCACGCTCCAATTTTTTCTCAAACTTTTTGCAAATTCCCCCCTTTCTTCTATTAATTTGCTATAGTAAAAAGCCACTTCCTACAGAATTACACCACTTCAGTTTAGGGCCTAAAGATTGTAAGGTTGAAATCGCAAAACAATTGAAGGAGCAAAGTTGAGGTTTAATGGATTTTGTTGTTTTTGGCATCCATATGATGCCTTGGAAAGAAACAAAAAGAAGTTAAAGCTAGAAAACAAGAGTAAGCATATTATAAACTCTTTTCTTTTATGTTAAGTTAGGATATCCATTAATGTCTTCCTTCACTATCTTTTCATAATACCCTTTCTCGAGATCCTTTATCTAACATAGTTTCAAATGCCATTGATAAAGAAAGCCAAAAAATTATATATCGAGTTAGCAAACTAATGCGATATAGATTTTACTGAGAAATTAGAACCTATTTGGGAAAAGTTTTAAAATTTACGTATTTCGGTGTGGTTGTGGTGTGAGGAGTGTGTTCCGTAAAGACCCTCGGCTGAACAATCAGCAGCAACAATACCCTATTGACGAGCATAATTAAACCCAAATATTATTAGTTGATGAAGAATAAACATAGAGAAAAGCATTAGATACCTGACTTTCTCGTAGCTGTTGGGAAATACTTCTTCCAGCAATCTTCGTCAATGACAAATTCATCCTCTGGATCTTCCATATCACGGGTCATTGGTAAAGGATCCAAATTTTCGGAGTCGCTCGAATCATCATCATCATCATCATCCGTCACGATTCCGATCTCAGCCGGTGTCGGTTGTGGAGGTGGTGGCGGCAGCCGCAGCGACGGAGGTGACGGTTGCTCTACAAAAATGATCAAGAAACTGTTTTTGAAGTGCTAGTTCACTTTTACTCCTTAGTATTATAGACTTATAGTGATAGAATAATGTTTTAAAACCTTGTCACATGTACCCCCTAGGCCCTATTATTAATAACATAAATATAGAAACCTAAAAGACTGCATGCATGCATGCAAAAAGTCTGTCCCTTTACCATGCAGAGGGTTTATTCATTTAATAAGAAATTTCTGTATCCATACACCAAAATAACAAGTTGTCAACCCCTTTCAGCCTAATCTTCATGAGACAAACCTTGTGATTTTTGACATTTCAACTTTCTAGGTGATATATTTAACATCATAAAATTAAAAAATATCTGGATATGATAATAATCTATATATAATTTTAGTTTAAAACACACAAGATTCAAAAAAAAAAATTATCATCATCTTCGTATTTAGTCAAAATCGGAGAAACTAACAAAAATGAATGGAATATAAAAGATTTAACTAGATGATCATGGATTTAAGTTGTAAATTGGGAACAATTTCTATCAGAAATGTAAGGTAAGACCGAACTTAAGGATGCGGCTTAGTGGTTAATGAAATAAGTTGAGAATTAAGTTGTCACGTTTAAATTTTAGCAAAGACACAAACAAAATACTAAGTGATTTTTTTGAGTCCGGAGCCAAAAGAGCTTTTCAAAGGGGTCACTTGATTTGGAAAGAAACTAAAGAGACAAAGCGTTGTGGGTTCAGCGACTTGCATAACATACATGGTGATCTCACGAGTGGGTCTTGAGAGAATAGATTCGCGAATATTTTGTTTTTATTTTGTGTGAATGAAAAGATTGTTTTTGATTAATTTTGACTTGGAAAACAAGTGTAAAAAAATAAATTTAAAATATTATAAGAGTGACAAAAGTTTTAATAAAAATGCAAAGAAAAAAGAAGCATCAATATAATACTAAGACAAATAATATGCCCATCTAACCATCACTGTATCCCTAACAATGTAGTGAAGCATTTAGAGATTGTTATTGTCAAATAAAGAGCTATTTATTTTACTTACTAGCTCTCCCCTTTTCAACTAAGGCACGATATGTCAAGATAATAACATCAAAAGCTAGGTTAGTCATAATATACTGCCTTAATTCAATATTTTTTATTATAATCCTTTGTTTTTTCTATTAACTTTATTAATTTAACCATCTAGTATTTAGCTCATTTAAGTGCAAGCGCTTTCCATAGAAAAAAATTTCATCATCAAAGCTCGAATTTAAGATATATGTTTCAATATGGAAAAACTTGTTTCAAATGAAGATTAAAATTAATTGTAAATGTAGATTGATCTCAAATATTAACATTAAAGAAACTTTGCATACAACAGCTTGCTAATAGAGAAAATTCTGATGTACTATGCTTACAGGAGACTAAACTATAGCCAAACTTTCATTTTTATCTCTTCTGCTTGTAGGGATCAACATGATATTTTAATACATAATATCTATGTAAGTTGCAAAGTTTTCAATATTTTATGCATGTAGTGAGCCCACCCGATCAATTTTCGACCCAAAACATGTCAGAGCCCCAGTCCAACTCTCGAATCGTGGTCTATAGCACATCGATTTGGCTCGAAAACAGCTCATTCACGTCGTTTCGCTCATTTGACCACCCAAACGGCCCCGACGACTCACACTCTCTCGCTCCTCAGCCTATCTAGGAGACCCCAATTAATTTTTGGCCTAAAACACGCACGAGCCCACCCCAGAAATCGTGAGCTATATAACACTGATTTGGCTCGAAAATGACCCCTTCACGTCGTTTTCGCCCGTTTGACCACCCAAACGGTCTTGCCGACCCCGTCTACCTACACTCCCCCGCTACTCGGTCTACCTTGGAGCCCCCGATAGATTTTCGGCCCAAAACATGTCGGGGCCTCGAGCCAACCCCAGAATCGTGGGCTATTGCACATCGATTTGGCCCAAAAATAGCATGTTCACGCCGTTTCTCCTATTTGACCACCCAAACGCCCTTGCCAACCCCGACGACCCACACTCGCCCACTCCTCAGCCTGCCTGAGAGCCCCGGGTCAATTTTTAGCCCAAAATACGCCCGGATCCCTGGCCCACCCCGGAACCGTGACATAGATTTTAAAAAAAAAAAAAAAAAAAGAGCGATATCCACCCTTCAAAAATAATGAGTATCATTTAATAGATCAAAAAGAAATCCTCTTTTGTAGGAAGCATTGAAACTCCCATATAAGTTCACATCAACCAAACTAGTGAGTTTTGAATACAAGACGCTGATTGAAATTAAAAAAAAAAAAAAAGCAAGCGTGGGTGACAGACCAATCATCGAAGGCAATTGGAGTGCTTTCATGTCTGCTGTGTCATTCCCATCCCAAGTGGTGCCCGAATTCGGCCTGGCCGGTCCGCGCAGTAAACATCCAGGTGTGACTAAATCATTGGCTAGCTTATCAATTCAATCATAGTGACTAGTGGGGTTAGAACAATGGCTTATGATCATCCTATTCTTTTCTTTTGATGGCTCTATAAAATCATTATATTCCCTTTAACATTGATTACATATTGACAACAAAAATGAGCTTCATAATGTGATGCAGCGTGTATAGCAGATTTCATTCATTACCCTTGGCCTAACGATTGAGAAACGCAAAGATCCACCCATACGCCTCACCACCTTACCTTGAAAATATTCCTTCATTCTCGCCATTTGTAACCGTAAAGGTAACATAGAAAATTAAGTATGTGCCGCACTCATCTCGATTAACCTTGAGAATCTCATTGACCTCATAGTTAGTGTCCTGAATTGAATACACTGGAGCTTTGTCAGCTTTCTGGAGAAAACAAGGAAAAAGAACAAGTAGAAAGACAATGGCAAGTGTGACAAAGAGCATACAAATCTCTCATTGTACAGCTAAAGTGCCTCTGCAGCATAACCCTTCATCTCTTCAGCATAAGCAGGAATTTTCAACTAGTTTGGACTGGGGAATACGGTAGTCGCTGGAAAATGACCAGGATAATCTTTAATGTCGAATCCCTATCGGAGTAAAAGTCGACCAATTAGAGACAAACATCGCATACTGCAACCAATATAAACCGTATTGATGTGCCAAGTCTTGAGGAGGAAAGGAGGGCACAACGGCCCTCACAAGAACAAGCTATGGATACAACATATGCAAAGGACCCAACCACATAAGCAACAACAATAACATACCCACAAGTAGCGTCTGGGGAGGGTAGAGTGTACCCAGACCTTGGACATCAAATCAAAGTAGGTATGGAAAAAGGGAAAACATAGCCACTAATAATTAAGTGGAATGTAACAACCACAAAACAGTGTGACAGACTAAATGCAATAACAACAACAGATGAAAGTAAACTTTGAACCATATGCAATTGGAGAGATGATTTTGCCAGTTCTCGAGTTTCATTCTAAATCCAGCTATAAAGACATAATGAATAATAGAGTTGGCCAGTTGAAGTTGGAAGTTGTTCTTTGCTTAATTTCCACTATATATACCTCATCAAATTATTGAATAGACACAAAGCAAACATTTTTCTTGATTTCTTCTCTACCAACTTAATTAGTTTTGATCATTTTAGTGCAGCAATGGGTTGTGAAAAACTTGTATTTTTTATGCTATATCCCTTTCTCTGTCAACTTGCTTTCTCAGTCATATCCAAGCACTCTTTCATGGAACAAGAGCACTGATTATTGCTCATGGAATGTAAGTTCATTGTGACGGGACGGCGGGACAAGTAATTGAGCTTGACCTCATTTGTGGAGGACTTCAAGGCAAACTTCATTCCAGCAGTAGCCTGTTTCAGCTCTCCAGTCTCAAAAGGCATGATTTGTCTTATAATAATTTCTCTGGATCGCTCATTTCACCTAAATTTGGTGAGTTTTCTAGCTTGACGCATCTTGATTTGTCGCGTTCAAGTTTTACAGGTCTAATCCGCAGAAATTTCTCGCCTCTAAATTATATGTTCTTCGTATATGGACTCGCGATCCATATGGGCTTACACTCGGGCCTTACGATTTTGAACTACTCCTTAAGAACTTGACCCAATTAAGAGAGATTGAACTTGACTCAGTGAACATCTCTTCCACCATTCCTCTAAATTTCTCTTCTTATTTAACAACTCTATGGCTTCTAGACACACAGTATTATTCTGTTGCTCTTAGAGTGATCTGGTTCCATAAACACTGGTTGGACTCTTTTGAGCCATTAGATACAGACCTTGTACATCATACATGGTTAAAGAAAATGCTTGAAAACTACACACAAGTTCCATTCAACTTCAAATGATATATATCAATGGGATAATTTTTCTTTTAACGATATCACATTGCCTTGTCGCCTACCGTCCACTTATCCTAACTTTGTAGATATTTGCATAGAAAGTTTGCTGTAATTGGATTTCAAATCACTTGATAGTATGAGGTAAAGTAATGGAAAAAAAAAAAAAAAGTCAATGCACGAGTCGTTGCCCAAAAATCAAAGAATACTGGAAAATATCAAAAATCCAAATTCTCAAGTCAAGACATCGCATAGAAAGGTCCAAGCTTTCTGTAGAAAGTTTGATAATTTTCTGTCGAAAGCGCCACAGTCCCAAGTCTCTGCTAGTCGTCTAGACCCTATTGCCACGCACTATAACTATCCTACGTAATGCAGAACAATTCACTTTGAGAATGTTAAGTCTAACAATAATTATTCATAATCAATTTAAATTCCCAGAGGGTAGCGAAAAGTCTGTTAGCGTGATAATTGGCGTGTAGACCTTGACCAAAGCTTGTCATGTCAAAATCAAGATGAGTTGACTAGTTACTAAAAAGTATAAAATTATTATATGTTTTGGCCAATCGGCCTACATATTATTAAACCTAATATCGAAAAATATTAAACCTATTGGAGAAATCTCCCTCTAAACAAAGACTTTTTAATGACTAATTGTGGATGTTATTGTGTTATGGTATGAGAAGGGGTCTTCTATTTATAGATGTCCAAAACCTTTCCTCCAAGAAAGAAGTTAGCCAAATATGGAAAAGAATTATATTTTTTCTTTCAGGAAAAGTAAAAGTAATTATGGTAACTTTTATTTTCCTTCTGAGAAAAAATAAAACTTAAATATAGTAAGAAAATCAGGGCAAAAACCCTAACACCTGTTACAATTCGAATATAGGAACTAAGTTTTTCAACTAGAAAAATTTATTCATAATATTTTGAATTTTGAAATTAGTTAAAATTTTGATTATGAATTTCCTTATTGAATTAGGTAGGGAATCCTAATATTTATGAATTTTATTCATTAAAATTTACCTTAAATAAATTATTTTTTCCAATTAAACTATATAACATAAGTATAAAATCTATTTAGCTCCAACTTTCTCTTAAACTAGGTCACATATTTCTCAATTTTCATAAATAATTAAGAGATTTCGTAAAGAAGAAGCATCATATGGGTAGGGAAGGAGAAGATATTATTGATTTGCTAGAAGAAGCTATGATATTCTAAACAAGCCCCGTGATGAACTTTGAACATCATACATAACAAAAATAGTCAAGATTTGGAGAGGATCAATGAAGAAACTTTAAAAGATCTTAAGCTTTTCATGGAGTGAGTCGAATTGTGTACTTAATTTAATAATTTTTCAACTAATTATTATAGATCATAGTATCCCTGTGGAAGATCAGGTACGACAATGTAATTTCTGAGTTTAGTTGTCTTTTCTCTTTATTTTTGTTTACAATTAACTTTTGATTTCTCGATTATCATATTGTTTTGTTCGAATTTCTATTTTATTACTATCCACTTTTTTTCTTATTAATAAAGGTTGTAGGCAAATGTTAGATCGAGCTTTGAAAATTTTTTGTGTAAAGATTAGATTTTTTTTTTTTGGTAAACATGATTACTAACATTACATATTAAAACAGCACAGGGAGGTGCCGAGAGGTCTATTAGGAGTATCAAAAGGTTAGGTTTAATCATATTGCTCTGAAATTTCAATTATCATATTGTTTTGTTGTACTTTCATTTCTATTTTTGTTGATGAATGTCCGGTTGAATTTTCAATTTTTTTTTATGTAAAGATAAGATATTTATTATTATGTTTTGAAAATTATATTGCATATATTGAATTTATAAAGACAATAAATAAACTATTTATAAAGACATTATAAACAAACTTTTATGAGATATTAATTTGTAAATATATATTTAATAAAATTTTGTTATATATTACAAGAAATATGTATAAATATAATATGCATGCATGTTGTGTAAATTTGAAGAATGATAGTGTATGAGTTGGTCTAAGTCATATACATTAATTGTTGTTAATGTAATGACAGTACATTAAAATAAAAAAAATTATCATGATAAAATAACTCAAGTGAAAAGAAAGAACATAAATCAATAAATCGTTTGTAAAAAGAAAAAAATCAGGTGAAACACGACAGACAAAATATATATAACATACAATAGTTATTTATCTTATTTAAATAGATATAACATTCATTTTACCGTTAAGTGCTACCTTTTTACGTAATAATTTTGTTTTTAATAAAATTTTTATCATGATAAAATAACTAAAGTGACAAGAAAGAACATAAATCAATAAATCATTTGTAAAAAGAAAAAGATCAAGTGAGACACGACAGAAAATAATATATATAACATACGATAGTTATTTATCTTATTTAAATAGATATAATATTCATTTTACCGTTAACTGCTGCCTTTTACATAATAATTTCATTAATTGACGTGAAACACACTTGCAAAGCATGTACACTAAATTAGTAATATATTAAAAGCGGGAAGGGCCTTAGAAATATCGTTTGAACTTTTTGCCCTTCATTAAAAGTCTTTGCTTTAGACAAAATCGTCTTTTTACTATTTTTTTTAATATTTAATAGTTGAAAATTAATTAAATATATTTATAGTAAACCTTTCCTTATAGAAGTCATCAGAATTAATGACAACTAATATTTTTTTCCATTAGTTTAAGAATTCTAAATCAACTAAATTTGATTTAAAAAATCTATAAATCTACATCTACATCTATAATGTATTAAATCCATTAACCACTTGAAACTTATTATGGTAAAATATATATGTGTTTACAATAAAATATATGTTTTGAATTTTTTGCACCTCTTTACAAAACCATCGTAATAGATAAAATCGCCTAATTTTAAATAATTCAAAGTTACACGTGTGAGGCACGTGCGACTAAACTAGTATATTAAAAGTGTGAAGACCCTTAGAAAAGTGATTTGAACTTTTTTTCCTTCATTAAAACGCTTTATAATAGACAAAATCGTCTTTTCACTTTTTTTCTCCAATTATTATTTACTTATATATATAATTTTGAATCCTAGAATATGTGGGTTAGGATTTTAAATATGATAATGACTTTAAAATATGGTAAGTTTTTTTTTCTTAAATTAGGACTCCTATTTGTTTTGTAATTTATGTAGGTTTAATTTTCAACATATTTTTATATTAATATATATTGTTTCGTCCCACGCTTGTATTTTATGTTTTCTTCAACCATTGTAATTGTCATCCGCTAGGTTAGTATGTTATTCTTTCTCTCTCTCTTTTTGAGTTGTTTTTCCTTTTCTATTGGTTGTCGTGACTTAATATTTTTTCTTTTGCTTGGGAGTGATTTTAAGTTTAACGCATCATGCATTATCACATCTGTTTTGCTTGTGAATTTTGATTTCTAGGTTTGATATTCTTGTATGTTTGAATCTAACAATGTAATTATTTTTCTCATATATATATATATGTGTGTGTGTGTGTGCGCGCGCGCGTGTGCTTACAATAAAATATCCTTTTTGAACTTTTTGCATTTCATTAAAAACCTTCGTAATAGATAAAATCGTTTAATTTTAAATAATCAAAAGTTACACGTGCGAGGCACGTGCAGCTAAACTAGTATATATATATATATATATATATATATATATATATATATATATAATATTAAAAGTGTGAACGTTTGAACTTTTTGCCCTTCATTAAAAGTCTTCGTAATAGATAAAATTATCTTTTCATTTTTTTTACTTATTATTTAGTAATATCTTTATAATATTGACTCCTATAATATAAAGGAAAGAAACACTAGGCAAGAGGTGTACGTGTCTGGTTGTATCAAGCAATCCTAAATACTACGATAAGAGGTTTGTGAAAATTAAGACTCCAATGATGAAAAGAATTACGATGGTATAGTTCCTCTTTATTATTAAACATTAATTTTCAGTTATTTCTTTTTTGGATCTTATTTGTAGCATTATCGATTGAGTAACATAATTTTGAAGTTTCTGAATCAATGATCATTGCGTATTTAGATCTATGATTCATGTCTATCGAGAAGTCTACTAAGAATAGCGCCGATCACGTTTCTGCATGTAGGTGAGATGAAGCTACACATACATACATACAATTGACATATAGCCATGCCCGAAAAAATTCTTTATGTTGTTGTTATATTATAAAGTCAAACTAGCTACAAAGTTCCTACCTTTTATCATGTACCAGGTATTGTAACCATCTTTTCCAAACTCTTTTAAAAATTGTGAAATTTAAATATAAATATATTTGTATATTTGCATACGATAGTTACAAACACACTTCATATAGATTTTTAAAATGAGTCCTAAAATATATGATAAAGAACAACGAAGAAAATATCTATATGTATCAAATTTATATAAGTATATCATGCATATTACATCTAATTCAAGAAGGTCAACAAATGAGGTCCTATTGTAGTATTATGTTTAGTGTAATTTAATGTTCTTTTGTTGTGTTGATTTAATTATTATTGCAAGTGTCTACTTATTATTTAGTTTTAGCTCATGTATTTGATTCTTTTTTCGCTTGTTTGTTGCCCTAGATGTTAAAGACTATTTTTGTGGAAAAGTTTGATTTATCATATTGTTTTAATATCTTCATTATCGTTTGTTTTGTTGTAGTTACAGGTGATAGATGAATATTTGATCGGGCTTTGAATTTATTTTTTTATGTAAAGATTAATTATAATCGTATAATTCTGATATCTCGAATCATATTCTCCTTTTATGTGATATTTTAGTTTGTATGTGCTCAATTTTCATGTGACATTGTTGTTCTTTTAAAACTATATTTGTGGTTAAGTGCATGGAGTTTTTGGTTATGAAAATTGCAGGGAGGCATAATGAATCTTGGGCCACACAAAACACTTATTTTTTTAAAAAAAATTAGCCGCATACCTCACTTTTAAAAAGATACACTTCTTAAAAAATAAAATAAAAATTGACTCTACAAAAATGACTCCAATTTAAAATCTAACACTGAACTAAAGAATATACCTTACAGTAGCTATTCATATAAATTAATAACTAATATATATCTTTCCTCATCTGAATTATGTAAAATATATCACTTTTTGCACTTCATTAAAAATCTTCGTAATAGACAAAATCATTTTTCTAATTTTAAATAATCAAAGATTACACATGCAAGGCACGTGTGGTTATACTAGTATATATATATATATATATATATCCCCTTTTAAATTTTGAACGATTGATTTTTGTTGAATAAATTTTGAACAATTGATATGAAGGGAGTCGTCGGATTTGGGAAGAAGAAAAAACTCAGTCTTCGTTATCAGATTACGAGGAGGATTATTAGAGTTGCGTATGAGTTGGATTTGCTTGCAAGTTTAGCTTCTGTTCATCTTGTATTTCATGTGTCGATGCTTAAGAAATGTATTGATGATTAATTTCAATGATCAAAAAGAATTTTGAAAAATTTGAGGCTTGTAGTAAAGCCCAAAATTAAAAAAAGACCTCATTTTCAAATTGAAAGAAAAACTAATTTGTTAGAATTAGTTCATATTGATATTTGTGAATTTGAAAGAATTTTAACTCATGGAGGAAAGAGAATTTTATCACTTTCATTGATAATTTTTCTAAGTTTACTTAATGAAAAATAGAAGTGATGATTTTGAGAATTTTAAATCTTTTCTCCATGAAGTTGAAAATCATTTCAATAGAAAAATAAAAAGAATTAGAAGTGATAGAGGCCGTGATTATGAGTCACATGAATTCAATTCTTTTGTTAGATCATTAGGTATAATTTATGATCCCACTCCTCCTTACTCGCCTGCATCTAACAGTGTATCAGAAAGGAAGAATAGAACTTTGGTTGAGTTGATTAATGCCATGCTAATTGAGTCAAGTGTACCTCTAAATTTTTGGGTGCAACTATTTTGACTGTTTGTTATGTGTTGAATCGTGTGCCTCATAAAAAGATTAAATTAACACCTTTTGTGTTGTGAAAAGGTCATAGCCTATGTTAATGGGCCCTAAAACCTCTAAATGGTGTAAAAAAGTTATGTGCTTTTCTTGGTTATGCTTCATATTGAACAAACTATAGATTTTTTAATCTTGAAGGTAGTGTTATAATTGAATCTGGTGATACTATTTTTCATGAAAATAAATTTCCTTTTGATTCTAAAAATAGTGGGGGTCAAAGGACTAAAGAAAATATTTTGTCACTACCTATAGCTAATTCTTCTACTTCTATTTTGAAAAATAAAAAAAATGATGATTTTGAGTTAAGAAGTAAAAGAGCTAGAATAGAAAAAGATTTTGGTCCTGATTATTATGTTTTCAACGTTGACGATGACCCTCTCACTTTAAAAGAAGTTTTGTCTTCACATGATGCTATTTCTGGAAAGAGGCTGCAAACGATGAAAAGAAATCACTAATTTTCAATAAAACTTGAAAGCTAGTTGATTTACCACCGGGTTGTAAAACAATTGGATGTAAATAGGTCTTACGTAAAAAGTTAAAATCAGATGTATCTGTTGATAAATGCAAGGCTAGACTAGTGGCTAATGTTTTAAGCAACTAGAAGACCTAAAAATTTTTGATACTTTTTCTCCAGTAACTAGAATTACATTCATTAGACTTTTAGTTGCTATTACGGCAATTTTTTATTTACAAATTTATCAAATGGATGTAAAAACTGTTTGGTTTTTTTAGATAGAGACCTAAATGAGGAAATTTATACGAAACAATCTGAGTGTTTTGTTGAAGCTGGACAAGAAAGTAAAGTGTGTAAACTTACTAAATCCCTATATGACTTGAAATAGATACCAAAGAAATGACATGAAAAAATTGATTCCTGCATGATTGATAATGGTTTTAAAACAAATGAATGTGATAAGTGCATATATCATAAGTCTTGAAATAATTAGCATGTTATTATTTGCCTATATGTTGATGATTTATTGATCTTTGGCTCTAACATAAATGTTATTAATGAAACTAAAGATATTCTTAATTTATTGTGACAGCAGCGCTGCAGTTGGTAGAGTTCAAAATCGTTATTATAATAATAAATTCAGACATGTCAGGAGAAAACACAGTAATGTGAGATTATATTTGACAAATGGTACCATTAATATTGATTATGTCAAATCTTTTGATAATCTTGCAGATCCATAGGCTAAGGCCTTAGCAAGAGAGTAGGTCTGGAGCACATTGAGAGAGATGAGATTGAAGCCTATAAATTCTTGAGTCATATGTGAGGAAACCTAACCTAAGGATTAGAGATCCTATAACCAAGTTCAATGGAAAAAATGAATTACATGATGATTTTTTGTGAAAAATGCACCACTTTTAATCCCTCCCTATGGTGTGAATGCATTTACCTATAATGATTGTGAGGTTGAATTTAAAAGAAAACTCTTAATGAAAATTACAGGAGCACTCTCAACGAATTTCACCTATGTGAATGTGGAAGTAGGCCGCTTCCTATGAGAATTAGGCTCATTCTCAAAGACGCTCATGAAATCGGGATAGCACAAGGCCATAATGTGCTATTTATAAAGTTCATGCCAATATCTTGACTATTATGTCTAAGCAGTAACTTTTTATTTCCCCTGAATAGTCATAGTTCAAGTCTGAGACTACGACGACTTTGGAGTAAAAGTTATTGTTTTACTAAGTACTGGGGATTCAATGCAGAGCACATTTTCATCATGCATGGTAGCCTTTCTTCAGTTAGTAGATTCTCTTGTGTTAATATTAAAATGAGAGAGGTTCACTGTTCTTAGAGCATTTTAATTGTTTATTAGTTTTGCTCATATTAAAGAACAATTATGTTGCTAACGTTTTTTGGCATTAGTTTACTAGTGCATTAAACACAATAATTAGTGAAGGTAGAATGTGGATATAAGTTTCATGTAATTTCCACTCTTTATTCCTCCATTATCCTATTCTTTATATATGATGTAACTTTTTGTAACTCTTGTAACCTAAAGGCCTTTGATATTTCATCTTTACTACTCCTCATTCATTCTTATTCCTTGCATGGAATACTTTCTCTCCGATAAATAGTGGTGGTCTTGCATATTTTTTTCAAGAACAAGATAATATATAGTTCGCAAAAGTTAGTAAAAAAGAGAGTTTATTAGTTGAAGGGGATGTTCTTTTTCTGGAGCTTTGAACTCAACTCTTGTTCAGGGTTGTTGAGTTGTTCTTTGTGAGAAGGTTGTTGTACCCCGGAGGGACAAAAGAAGATTACTGCTGGACCGGTGAAACTATTTGCTGTAGTGAACTTGACTCTCCTTAAAGAAAGCAAGATATCTGTACATCAGCCGAAGAAGATATTTTTTTTTTTTCAATTGTCATATTATTGAAATTGCACCAACAAAACGAGTAGGAGATAATTGATCTTGATCTTGTTTTACCCCTCAACAGCAAATTAATGATATCTTCCTTGATGAAAAATACAACACAATTTTCAACTGAAGTCAGAGTTATAAGGGCTTCTTTTTTTCTCCATAAATTTACAAATATGTTTTTACATAAATATGTAAAAATAACGTTTTCTCCATAAATACGTAAAACGATTTTATCCATAAATATGTAAATATTTTCCTACATAAATATGTAAACGTTTTTCTGTTTTATAACACAGGCATTTTACTCTTTAAATGTTTTTGTTTTAAAGAGTTGTGATGTTAAAACAAATATTAGAAGACTAGTAAAAACAATTTTACTTCTTCTAAGGTACTTCTTTTCTTTTTCAAATTTGATTAATTAATCAATCATAGTAGGGATTAAAAATTTATTAAATGAGTCTTCCAATTATGATATTAGCTTGCAAATAAATGAATTAATCATATTATAATAAATTATAAATTATTCCACTAAAAATCTCTAATTTCACTCTTCGATTTAGTTTTGAAATCTACCATTACACCTTATTTAACTCTCCATGTTACAACTACCGACACCAATCAAATTAAATCCAATTTTGAAAAATCAAATTCATTGATTAATTTAATCCTTTATTGTTATGCTTAGAGAAAATGCATAAAGACCTCCCTGATCTTGTCCGAGTTTTGCAAAAAGACACTTAAACTTTAATTTCGACCTATTACCTCACGATTCTTCTTTATTCCGTTGTAAATACATCATTTTTCGCTGAATTTCAGTCACAACAAAGAGAGTGAATACATGCACCAATCAGGTGTTGCCACGTGTTAAATATACTTAATTTCATATTTTATTTATTTTTTTATAAATTTTTTCTTTTTATTTAATTTATCACCCCACCCCACCCCCTCTTCCCTCACCCCATCCCATCCAGCAACTCCCCCTCTCCCCAGCAGCTCCCCCACCCCCATCCATCGTCTTCCTCATCCAGCAACCCCACCCCATCAGCGTCTCCCCCTACACCCCACCCACCCACCATCATCACCACCGCCGCCATCATCACCACCACCATCACTACCACTACAACCATCAAAACACACACTCACCATCATCGTGAAATTGAAACTCCATTTTTACACTTTTGAATTTTTCTTAAATTTCAACCATTTTAATTCAAACTTCATATCAATTGCTTCTTCAAAATCAAAATGCAATTTCATTAAACATTCAAAAGTGATAAATGGAACTTTAATGATATGATTTTTTAAAAAAAAAAAGTTTCAATGGAGCTTTAATGGTGTTGAAGAAGAAATGGTGGGTAGTTAAATGATATGATTTAACTACAAAATGGAGCTTTAATGATATTATTTTTAAAAAAAAAACTTCAATGGAGCTTTACTGGAGGAGTTTTAATGGTGTTGAAGAAGAAATGATGGGGGGAGGGGGAGGGACGGAGGGAGGGGGGAACGGGGTAATTTTAAAAAGAAAATAAATATTAATTTTTTTTTAAAAATATAAATATATATCAATTATTTACACGTGACAGCTTTTAATTGATCAAAAAACTCAAATTTGAGCCCTTTCACGCGCCTGTGGTGCGTGTATACACGCAGAGGGTCAAAATGATGTATTTGCAATAGAATAAAGAAGAATTGTGGGATAATAGGTCGAAGTTAAAGTTTAGATATCTTTTTGCAAAACTCGGACAAGATCAGGGGGTCTTTATATATTTACTCTTATGCTTAACTTATTTCACATGACAGACATAAAATTCACTCACATGAAAACTTATAAGCAACCATTAAGAGGTGTCACATATCTCCAGTCCAAAATATGGTTCTATCAATTAATTATTATTTCACTAATGGATTTGTTACTATCCAATGTATCAGGAATGTGTTGACCCATAATAGAGTCTCACATTTTGATAAATCAAACTAATTAATCAAATCACATAGATCATAACAATTATATCAAGATTAAAAGTATAAGTAGATGTAATAGTTTTGAGAAGTTGTTTTATTAAAATTCATATACATAATAAGCATCTCTAATTGATTCGTTCAATACACACAAAATGTATTAGCACGAGAAGTTGGAATATGACCATTCTCATGATGAAGATAAGCTTTAACGAGCTTTCAAGACGAACACAGGAATCCCAGAACTATACAAAGCTAGCAGTGAACCATCATAATGGTGCTTTATTAAAACATCGGGAACATCTTGACAAAACCTAAATTGTCAACTAACAATAAGTGTTATAAGGCTCCACAATCAGATCATCATTGCACTCAAAGTGACAAAACTTGAATGAAGGCCTAAGAAGAAATCATTCCAGGAATAGGACAGTTTGCCACTATCATCAATATGCAGCTCTTTTCATTGTAGTAAGGACAAATAAAGAAGGTTTTGTACATCCACTTGTTGAAATAGCTTGCGAGCATCAACAAGGTCAAAATGCTTTGCCATCTTTTCTCCCTAAATCAGCCATATTTACACCCCTCGTTATGGATGGTTGACGGGCTAATAAGTTTCAAAATACTCACTTATCCATTCATAAACATAATAAATAGGAAGGAGTATATTGCAGGAACCCACGTTTGAACCCTCCCAAATGCCGCATAGATGCTTTCAAGGACCAAAATTGCCAAACAAAATTTTCTCCCTGAGCCATCAAGTTTGCAACTTTGAAGACTCTAACACGAACACAAACAACCTTCTTGTTGGGAAGAACAAATATACAGATCCAACACACAAGGAAATGCGCCAAATAAGTTTCATCCCTGAGTGATTCTTCCAAGCCTAACTCGGCAAAAGGGGCATTCTCCTCTTCGGATCATAGTAAAAAAAACTCATGTCAATATTTCTTGAATGATCATGATTCATCCTTGGATTCATTCGGTTCTTAGACGAATTTTCTGAAGGCTCAACATATATATTTTCTTGGTCCTTGAGACCAGAACTGGTCCAATCACGAAAAGAGACATCATCGATAATACCTTAGTAAGCTAGTATGTCATGCTCTGACCCGAGGCCCTGGACGTGGCACACACTCGATAAATAAGTATGGTAAATTTAAGTCTTAGTTATTTGTGGGAGCAAGTGGTGAACTGACATAAACCACCTTGTGAGCACATGGAGTCTGATCTCGGTCCAATCAGCTAAGTCATCCTACACTAATTTGGCCTAAGAACGGCCCCTTCGCGTCGTTTCTCCCATTTGACCACCTAAACGACCCTGCCCACCCTAAAGCCCCACACTGGGCCGCTTCCCAGCCTTCTTTGAGTAGCCCGATCAATTTTTTTTCAAAAACACGTCCGGTCCTTGGGCCCACCCCAGAAACCATAGGATATAGCACACCGATTTGGCCTGAAAATGGCCCGTTCGCGTTGTATCACATGTTTGACACCCCAAACGACCCCGCCCACCCCAAAGGCATTCACTAGGTCGCTCCCCTGCCTGCCTGAGGCAACTCGGTCTATTTTCGACCAAAAACACGCCCGACGCCGTGCCCACCCCTGAAACCATGGGCTATAACACATCGATTTGGCCTGAAAACGACATGTTTGCATCGTTTCGCCCGTTTTACCTCCCAAACGGCCCCACCCACCCCAAAAGGCCCACACTAGGCTGCTCCCAAACATGTCTAGAGCATCCCGTTTTACCATTACTCTCTTTTCATAGTGAAACCTCCTCTGCCTCAGGCCGTATTTTTTCCACGTAAATATGTGTTGTGGTTTGCTAATTATTTCTTCCCGAGTTCTAACACTAGATGTGTAGCTAACCTCACCAAACCAGGAAGCTGGAGGAACACACCAAACTGCTAAGGCTCTCTTTGCAGCTAGGAGAACTTGCAACAACAACATTCTGATGATGACTGGAAGACTTCAGGAGAGGAACTTTGTCAGTCATGACTTTGCCCGAAAAGAGTTGCCCATAACATCCTTCGTTTCTATTGTTGGAGTGGGAAGGCACAATGAACTTTCAAGGTGAGAGCGTTGGCACGTGAATTTTGCTTACTATTATCCACGACCTCAATGCAAGCTTTTGCCGTCTCATCTCACGGTCACTAACCTTACTACCATTAGTTTAGTAACTAAAATAAAATTTTAATTCTTGTAAATTAAGTAAGGTGTCAAGTCAACATGGGTCAATCAAAAGTAATAAAGAAGTGGATTGTTGAGAATCCTCTCTTTTTTTCCTTAATCTCATAAGGATATGTATTAATTATGTCTTAAAAGTGCTTACTTATTTATGTCTTAACAGGCACTTTAGTGGTGGGTCCCTTCTCCAGACCTTGGGCATTTTAATGGCAGAAATATAAGGTAAAATGAGCTGCTCTTTCTTAATAATACAAATTGATAAATGTTTTTTAAAAATTATGCCACATAATTTGAGACGGAAAAAAGAGTATATTATTGCTCTAGGAAAGTGGTCGAAAATCTGTTTTTGAAGTGCTAATTCACTTTTACTACCGAGAGAATAATGTTTTGAAACCTTGTCCCTATTATTAATAACATAAATATGGAAACCTAAAAGACTGCATGCATGCATGCAAAAAGTCTGTCCCTTTACCATGCAGAGGGTTTATTCATTTAATAAGAAATTTCTATATCTCCACCACTTACCATACACTAAAATAGCAAGTTATCAATCCTTTTCAGCCTAATTTTCAGACAAACCTTCTGATTCTTGAGATTCCAATTTTCTACGTGATATATTTAAGATTATTAAATTAAAAAATATTTGGATATAATAATAATCTATATAATTTTAGTTTAAAAACATAAGATTAAAAAAAAAAAAATAGCAAAGACAAATAAAATACTAAGTGATTTTTTTGGGTCAAAAGAGCTCCTTTTTTGACCAAAAATTTCAAAGGGTCACTTGATTTGGAAAGAAACCAAAAGGGACAAAATGTTGCGGGTCCAGCGACTTGCAAGTCACCTAGGACTTACATGACTTTTTTTCATTATTTAAACAGTTTTTGGTTCCGAGTCGTTTCAGCTCGCTCTGCACTCTCATTTCAACCTGTGTATTTAAAGTACTATTCCTAGTAATTAATGATTATTGAGTAACCTTGTACTCAGTGGTTGACCCAGCCTTTTCACCCAGTTGGTTCAATATATTAAAAAAAAAAAAAAAGTTAGGTTCAATATATAAAAAAAGATTCAGGTTCAATATATATAAAAAAAAAAAAAAAAAGATTCAGCTATTTGCTGGCTTAAACTGGTTGTTGTTTGTCACACCCCTTTTCAATTCCAAAAAGAATTATTTTTATGGGTTTCAAAAGGATTTTTTCATTATTAAAATGACAAAAGATGAAAGTTTTGTTTCGAAAAGGATATTTACATTTAAACTCAGAGTCGTCACTTGGCATAATTGGGTGTGCCAAGTCACCTTTGGGAATCCTTTTTCAAAACTGTTTTTGACTCTTTTAAACTGATCCGCGAACAGGAATTCCGGTTAAGGAATTCTCCCTTATTCCATGGGAAAAACCATTATCTCATGGGTGTAGTGTGAAGGTTCTTACATAGTTTTTTCCAGTGAATTCTCTTGAAAAAAAAAAATGAAATCGGGAGTATGCCTATGTGAATTCTATATATGGCTTGTATTCTATTCCCTTTTTTGATTTGTGGACAAGAAAAAGAGAGGGTGGGGGTCACGTGAGAGGGCGTAGTGGTGAGGTGGTTTGGTGAGTGGTGAGGTATTGTTTTTTAATTGGAGGAGTAGGGGTTAGGTGTCCATTTTTATTGGGTGGGTTGTTGGAATGTTAGAATGAGATAAAGTTTGTTATGACTTGTTATTTTTGGATAAAAACAAAACAAAAATAAATAAATAACTAAGTAAAAGATGGGGTGATTATTTATTTTCTTGGAAAAAAATTATAAGAATGAGGGCTAAATTGTGTGATATCGGAACAAGAAATATTATTAACGGGACAAAATTACGTGTCTACACTGTTAAAACAACAACAAGAAAAATGCCCTGGCAGGGATCGAACTCACGAGATAGGTGCTAGGAAATGAACCCACAACCACTGAGCTGGACCAGGGGCGGATCCACGTGTTAGGGTGGGGGTGCACGTGCACCCGATAAGTTCGTAAAAAGTTGTGTATACGTACATGTATATACCTTAAGAAATTGTTATATAAATTATGTGCACCCTAAAGAATACAATAGCACTTTGGGCGCGCTGGTTTGGAAATATTCCCGCAGATGTGACGATACAATAGCACTTTTGGCGCGCTGGTTCTCAATGTTGTTTCCCGCAGATGTGACCCGGGATTGAATCCCAGCTTCAAGTCTCCTTTTTCTATTTTTTTTGTGTTATTAATTTGTAAGTTGTGTGGAATCGAACTTGCGAATGGCTATGAAATGAAATTTCTGTTTGATTTTTCAAATGGTAATGCAAAAGATATTGCGATGTAATAGTGAAAGATGATATATTTTCCCAGCAAATGAAATGGCCACAAACAAACAATTCCACAGAAGAAAATTAAAAGTTTGAACGTATAAAATCTAAAGCCTCTATTTTCAACATTTTCCAAAAGACTAATGAAAATGTACATAGTTGAAATCAATAAGTTCATTCTATTTTAACATATTTCATTAGTATTTTTTACGTAACAATAACATACGTAGTGATCTCATGAGTGGGTCTTGAGAGAATAGATTCGCGAATATCTTGTTTTTATTTTGTGTGAATGAAAAGACTGTTTTTGATTGATTTTGACATGAAAAAAAAAAGTGTAAAAAAATAAATTTAAAATATTATAAGAGTGACAAAAATTTTAATAAAAATACAAAGAAAAGAGAACCATCAATATTACTAAGACAAATAATATGCCCATCTAACCATCACTTCCGAAGAATTTAGAGATTGTTATTAATTTACTAAAAATTACACAAATATACAATTTATATTTTCAATATTACAAAAAATCTCAACTCGCTAAACATATTATAAAAATCCCACATATACACAGAATGCTATGTATGTGTCGGCTATATTGTGTATATTAATAGGGAGAGAAAGTAAAGTAATTTAAAAAGTGAGAGAGAGTGTAATTACTTTTACAATATTAGTATTTATGTTATTTATACTTTAATTTAACTATCTAGTATTTAGCTACTATTGACATGACTTAATGCGCGTCAGGCCCTATTTAAGGGCAAGCGCTTTCCATCGGAAAAATTTTCATCATCAAAGCTCGAATTTAAGATATATATTTCGATATGGAAAAACTTGTTTCAAATGATGAAGATTAAAATTAATTATAAATGTAGATTGATCTATAATATTATAGAAGAGTCGAGAACAAAAATTGCTTAAATAATAAAAGAAAGCCATGTAAGTCATTGATCCCAGGCGACCTGCAAGTCACTGGACACCAGGCGATCTGCAAGTTGTTGGACCCACAATATTTTGTTCCCTTTGATCTCTTTTCAGATCAAGTGGCCCCTTTAGCTATTGCATCCTTGATTATATAAATAGCCATTTTAGCTTCAGACTCCGATTTTTCTCGTCTATTGCATCCTTGATTATATAAAATTACCACATATCTATTGCTATAGGGAGAAAATTTGGCTATTAGGCCTCTTCAAGTTTCCAATCTCATTTTCTCATTTTAAAAAAAAAAAAAAAAAAACTATAATAAAAAATTAGACAATATTAACATACTAAAAACTGTGGGAACTACTTACAAATATAATTAAAACATAAAATCCTAGATTATTTTTTCATTTTCAAATTACTTTTTCTCCATTCTTATCGAAAACTCATTGATTCTTCAACTTTCTCCTTTTTGAAGCTCGTAAGAAAAAGATTTGTGTATATATATGTAATCGATCGGATAAAAAGTATCAATGTTTAATTTATCGGACTAAAAATAATCGATGATTAATATGTCGGACTAATTACTATAATCGGTAAGCTATTGAATAACATAGAAGACCAATGTATAACATTGGTCGGATCGATAATCGATTTGTCAGTATATTGTTCAGATCAATAATTGATCTGTCCATATATTGTTCGGATCGATAATCGATCTGTCCAGATATTAATTCGGATCTATAATCGATATACCCGATCGATAATCGATCTTTCCATGTATCGATCGGATCGATAATCAATCTGTCCATATATTGTTTGGATCGATAATCAATCTGTCAGATTGATAATCGATCTGTCCATCGTAAATCAAATTCTGAATTACTTTCTAAATTTTTTAAAAGATTTTGATGGGATGAGTTTTGTTTAAATTCTATAAGTTCGGTGATTTGTGGACTAATTTGTAACTTTCAAAATTTGTAAATAAATTTTAATAAGTATTCAAAAGTGTTCATTTCTCACACAAAAAAAAAAAAAAAACGTATAGTCCATTTAATTAAAAAAATAAACTTAAAGAGGATATTTAAGAAAGAATTTCGACAACAGAAGGCGGACAAAAACTTATCGAACATCACAATTATTAAATAAAAAAAGTACATAATAAATCTTATTTATTTTGTTATTATTTTACCTTCTCAAAGAAAATATCAAATCTTTAAATTTTGTTAGTCTTTTTTTTTTTTTCAAAAAAAAAAAATTATTTGAGAGTCCCAAATTCCAAAATTCTCCTTCCCCATTTGTTTCCTCCTCTGGTGTTTCATCTTAGAGAGGAATTGAACTTTCTTTTTCTCCTAAGTATTAAAATCAATGATACAATCTCTCAAATTAGGCCTACACAATTTCATCACCCCCAATAGGTAATATCTATTATTTCTGTTTAATTAGTTTTAATTTTTTACGTGACATATTTTAGATTATAAAAATTTCTAGGTAATTTTCAAATTATATTTTAGCTAAGGAAAATTTAGAGTTTCAAGCATCATTAGTACGATTAGTTTAGTAAAAGATATATTTCTAACTAAAATTTTAATTTTTTAATTAAGTAATGTGTCAAGTCAACATGGTTCAATCAACGTAATAAAGTTCCATCTGAAAAAGGAAATGTTGCACTTCTAACATCAACTTGCTATGTCTTAAAGAACAATTTCTCTCTATTGAAACTAAGCCTGTCAAGTGGGCCGGGATGAACCGTCCCTAGCCGACCCACTTAAAGGATCCGGCGCGATTTGACCACCCGGCCCAGTAAGCTTTAGGGTTCCAGGTCCCGGGCCAGTTATTTCTTTAATTTGGGCTTGATTAACCTGGCCCGAACCTAGACCGGTTCAGGCCCGCCGGTTAACTGACCCGAATTCAATTTTTATTTTTTTATTTTTGAGTTTTTAAATTTATGTAAATTATAAATTTTGGATCATTTTGCAATCAATAAAATTCCTCAAATTCATTCACTCCTTAGTCCTTACTTTTTCTATTTTTTCATTTAATGATTTTAAAATTTTAAATTGAATTTCTAGTTTTCTACTTTAAATTAAAAACTTACTTCTAATATTTTATTAATTTACTACCAAGTATTATTAATTTATTATATTAAGTAGCATATGTTTTGTATATTTGTGTATATATCTTCTATAGATGTGTATATTTAACGTATACATGTGTATATGTTTTATAAATTAGTATATTACTATAACTATAACTATAACTATATATATATATATATATATATATATATATATATATATATATTGTAGTATATCTAATTTAAAGTATTACATATACATAGAATAGAGTGTATATATGTGAATATATCTTCTATAGACGTGTATATTTAACGTATACATGTGTATATGTTTTATAAATTAGTATATAACTATATCTTTATATATTGTAATGTATATATATTGTAATATATTTTACTAGTATTAGTATATATACATTGAATGGTGTGTATACATGTGTATATGTTTTACGCATTAGTATTTAACTATCTCTCTCTCTCTCTCTCTCTCTCTCTCTATATATATATATATATATATATATATATATATTGTAGTATATTTTATTAGTAGTAGTATATATACATTGAATGGTGCATATACATATGTATATATCTTCTATAGACGTGAATATTTAACGTATACATGTGTATATATATATATATATATGGTAATGTATATATATTGTAGTATATCTAATTTAAAGTATTACATATACATAGAATTGAGTGTATATATGCAAATATATCTTCTTTAGACGTTTATATTTAATGTATACATGTGTATATGTTTTATAAATTAGTATATAACTATATATATATATATATATATATATATATTATAATGTATATATATTGTAGTATATTTTATTAGTAGTAGTATATATACATTGAATGGTGCGTATACATGTGTGTATATCTTCTATAGACATGTATATTTAACGTATACATGTGTATATATTTTATAAATTAGTATATAACTATATATATGTATATATATATATATATATATTGTAATGTATATATATTGTAGTATATTTTATTAGTAGTAGTATATATACATTGAATGGTGTGTATACCTATGTATATATCTTCTATAGACGTGTATATTTAACGTGTATATATATATATTGTAATGTATAAATATTGTAGTATATTTAATTTAAAGTATTACATATACATAGAATTGAGTGTATATATGTGAATATATCTTCTATAGACGTGTATATTTAACATATACATGTGTATATATTTTATAAATTAGTATATAACTATATCTATATATATTGTAATCTATATACATCGTAGTATATTTTATTAGTATTAGTATATATACATTGAAAGGTGCGTATACATGTGTATATATCTTCTATAGATGTGTACATTTAACTTATACATGTGTATATGTTTTATAAATTAGTCTATAACTATATATATATATATTCTAATGTATATATATTGTGGTATATTTTATTAGTAGTAGTATATATACATTGAATGGTGCGTATGCATGTGTATATATCTTCTATAGATGTGTATATTTAACGTATATATGTGTATATGTTTTATAAATTAGTATATAACTATATAACTATATATATATATATATATATATATATATTGCAATGTATATATATTGTAGTATTTATTATTTAAACTTTAAAGTAGTATATATATATTGGATGGTGCGTATATATGTGTAATTGTGTATATGTGTATATATTTTTAAATTCTAATGTAGTATATACTATATATATAGTGTATATATATTATTTAACGTATTTATAATGTATATAGGTGGGTATATATAATGTATATTGAAAAAAAGTTTTTTTTTTATATTTTTAACTGGGTTTGACCAGTTTTTTAATCGGATTTGACCGGGTTTAGGTGGGTTTAACCGGGTTGGGTTAAGTGGGCCGGGTTAGGGTTGTTTTTAATTTTTTACTATTGAGCCCGGCCCGGCCCACTTAAACCCCAACTCGGTCAACAAACCGGTTAAATGATACGTGCCGATTACGGGTTGGCCGGGCCCGGCCCACGTAACAGTCTTAATTGAAACCTTTTATATGTTATCATCTTATTATAATAAAGTTTTCATATATAGTCTTCAAAAATATTACTATTAAGAATAAAATAGAAAAAGGATAATTATTAATCTTAATAATCTAAATTGACGAATGGGAGCCTTGGAATAACTGGTAAAGTTGTTGTCATGTGATCGGAAGGTCATGGTTTCAAGCCTTAGAAACTGACTTTGGCAGAAATATGTGGCAAAAATATAAGATAAGGGTGCATACAGTACACCCTTGTGGTGGGGCCCTTATTCGGACCCTGTATATAACGGAAACTTTAGTCTTGGGGCCTTCCCCAGATCCTGTACATAATGGGCACTTTAGTGACAGAAATATAAGGTAAAGCAGCATACAGTACGCCCTTGTGGTGGGGTTCTTTTTCGAATTTTGTATATTGCAGACACTTTAGTGTATCGAGCTGCTCCTTTTTAATAATACAAATTGATAAATAATTTAAGAAAATATTTTTAAAAATTATGCCACATAATTTGAGACGGAAAAAAGTGTATATTATTGCTCTAGGAAAGTGGTCGAAAATCTGTTTTTGAAGTGCTACTTCACTTTTACTACCGAGAGAATAATGTTTTGAAACCTTGTCCCTATTATTAATAACATAAATATAGAAACCTAAAAGACTGCATGCATGAAAAAAGTCTGTCCCTTTACCATGCAGAGGGTTTATTTATTTAATAAGAAATTTCTGTATCCATTACACCAAAATAACAAGTTGTCAACCCCTTTCAGCCTAATCTTCATGAGACAAACCTTGTGATTTTTGTCATTTCAACTTTCTAGGTGATATATTTAAGATCATAAAATTAGAAAATATTTGGATATAAAAATATTGAAGGGGAGCCTTGGAGTAACTGGTAAAGTTGTTGTCATGTGACCAGGAGGTCACGGCTTCAAGCCTTGAAAACAGCCTCTGACAGAAATGTTAGGTAAGACTGCGTACGATACACCCTTATGGTGGGGTCCTTCCCCGGACACCGCGCATAGCGGTAGCTTTAGTGCACTGTGCTGCTCTTTTTTTTTATCTGGATATAATAATAATCTATATAAGATTCAAAAGTTTTTTATCATCAACTTCGTATTTAGTTAAAATCGGACAAACTAACAAAGATGGATGCAACATAAAAGATTTAACTAGAAGATCAGGGATTTAAGTCGTACGTGGGAAACAACTTCTATCAGAAATGCAAGGTAAGACCGAACTTAAGGATGCGGCTTATTAGTGGGTAATGAAATAAGTTGAGAATTAAGTTGTCGCGTCCAAATTTTAGCAAATACGCAAACAAAATGCTAAGTGATTTTTTTGAGTCTGGAGTCAAAAGAGTTCTTTTTTGGGCCAAAAATTCCAAAGGGGTCACTTGATTTGGAAAGAAAACAAAAGGGGACAAAACGTTGTGGGTCCAGCGACTTGCAAGTCGCCTAGGGCCTAGTGACTTGCGTGACTTTTTTTCATTATTTAAACAGTTTTTGTTCCGAGTTGTTTCAGCTCTCTCCACACTATCGTTTCAACATGTGCATTTAAAGTACTATTCTTAGTAATTAATGTTTATTGAGTAACCTTGTACTAAGATAAATAATTAACTTAAAAATTGTCTATGTATCAGAAAATCAATTCTTTATAATACGTTGTTCATTTTACCAATTTTCGAAAAAACTAATGAAAATATAGTTGAAATCAATAAGTTCATTCCATTTTTATATATTTCATTAATTTTCACTTAACAATAACATGTATGGTGATCTCACGATGTGGGTTTTGAGAGAATAGATTCGCAAATATCTTGTTTTTATTGTGTAAATAAAAAATTATTTTTGGTTGATTTTGACTTGAAAGTTGAAAAAAAGTGTAAAAAAAGTAAATTTAAAATATTATAAGAGTGACAAAGGTTTTAATAAAATCCCAAAAATTTGACCTACCACCTTCACTAATAGAGAAAATAAAAAGAAAGAAAGAGAGACTGATTCTGAATGCTCCACAGAGGAGAAGAGGAGAGCACTACTAGTCTACTACTGACAGTGATTTTGACTTCAATAAAATATAAAAGACTTTGGGGTTTTAAATTAATGTTATGTCAAATGTTTGAAAATATTATTTAATTTTGTGGTTTTAAATATTTCACGTGAAAAGTTAAAATTAAAATAGGAGTCATTCTTTTTTAAATAAATGGAGTAATTAAAAAGGAACAAAAAGAGAAATATCTTGTATCTATCTAGCTAAGGCTAATTTAGAGTTTTAAGCAACATTAGTAGGATTAGTTTAGTAAAAGATATGGAGTATTTCTAACTAAAATTTTAATTTTTTAATTAAGTAATGTGTCAAGTCAATATGAGTCAATCAAAGTAGTAATAAAGTTCCATCTGAAAAAAAGAAAGAAAAGAAATGCAACTTGCTATGTAATTTTCACATTATTTTCTATAAACTTGTCGATTCCAAGTTCGGATAAAAGAAATGGGTTGTTGATGAGAATCTGTCGGAAATAACCTTTTTTTTTTTTATCTCATAAGGATATGTATTAATTATGTCTTAAAAGTGCATGCTTATTTATTTCTTAAAGAACAATTTCTCTCGATTGAAACCTTTAATATGTCATCATCTTATTATAATAAAGTGTATAATTCAAAAAAATTACTAAATAGAAAAAGGATAATTACGCATCTTAATAATCTAAATTGACGAAGGACAGCCTTGGAGTAACTGGTAAAGTTGTTGTCATGTGATCGGGAGTTCACGGTTTCAAGCCTTGAAAACCAACTCTGACAGAAATATGTGACAGAAATATAACGTACGGCTGCACACAGTACATCTTTGTGGTGGGTATAGAAATATAAGGTAAGGCTGCATACAGTACATTGTTGTGGTGGGACCCTTCTCGAAACACTGTACATAATGGGCACTTTAGTGGTGGAGCCCTTCTCCGAACCCGGGCACTTTAGTGACAGAAATATAAGGTAAATCCTTGTGGTGGGGGGCAAAAATATAAGGTAAGGCTGCATACAGTACATCATTATGGTAGGGCCCTTCCCGAGACCCTATACAAAACGGGCACTTTAGTGGTGGAGCCCTTCTCCGAACCCTGTATATAACGGGCACTTTAGTGGCAGAAATATAAGGTAAATCCTTGTGGTGGGGGACAGAAATATAAGGTAAGGCGGCATACAGTACATCCTTGTGGTGGGGCCCTTCCCGAAACCCAGCCTATACATAACTGGCACTATAGTGGTGGAGCCCTTTTCCGAACCCTGTATATAAAGGGCACTATAGTGGTAGAAATATAAGGTAAAGTTGCATACGAGTAGCTCTTTTTTTAAGAATACAAATTGATAAATAATTTAAGATAAATATTTTTAAAAATTACGCCACATAATTTGAGACGGAAAAAAGAGTTATTATTTATTGCTCTACGAAAGTGGTCGAAAATCTGTTTTTGAAGTGCTAGTTCACTTTTTAAAAAATTATAAACTAGCTATTCATTTTTTAAAAATTTTTATAATTTCTTTTTAATAATCAGTTCTTTATTTTTATTTTTTTAAATAAGCTTATAATTATGTTTTAATAATTTGGATACTCAATGCAATTTTTTATTTTTATTTTTTAAAATTTTATAATTTCTTTTTAATAATCACTTTGTTATTTTTATGTTTTAAATAATTTTATAATTATTTTTTAATAATTTGGATCCTCAATGCCATTTCTTATTTTTATTTTCTAAAAAGTTATATAATTTCTTTTTAATAAACAGTTTTTTATTTTTTAAATGATTTTTTAATAATTTACATCCTTAATCACATTTTTTTAAAAATTTTATATTTTTTTTATTAATCAGTTTTTTATTTTTATTTTTTACATATTTTTTTAATAATATTTAACTAATAATATTTAACAGAGGGGTATTTTTGAGCCAAAAAACTAACGAGGAATATTTTTGTTCCATTTCAGATAGTTCAGGGGTATTTTTGAGCCAAATATTTAACGAAGGGATATTTTGAGCCAAAAATCTAACGAGGGGTATTTTTGAGCTTTTTCTGTTTATTTAATAAGCAATTTCTGTATCCATTACACCAAAATAACATGTTGTCAACCCCTTTCAGCCTAATTTTCATGACACAAACGTTGTGATTTTTGACATTTCAACTTTCTACATGATATATTTAAGATCATAAAATTAAAAAATATTTGGATGTAAAAATATTAAAGGGGAGCCTTGGAGTAACTGGTAAAGTTGTTGTCATGTGACCAGGAGGTCACGGCTTCAAGCCTTGGAAACAGCCTCTGACAGAAATGCAAGGTAAGACTGCGTACGATACACCCTTATGGTGGGGCCCTTCCCCGGACACCGCGCATAGCGGTAGCTTTAGTGCACTGTGCTGCCCTTTTTTTTTTTATCTGGATATAATAATAATCTATATAAGATTCAAAAGTTTTTTATCACCAACTTCGTATTTAGTTAAAATCGGACAAACTAACAAAGATGGATGCAACATAAAAGATTTAACTAGAAGATCAGGGATTTAAGTCGTACGTGGGAAACAACTTCTATCAGAAATGTACGGTAGGACCGAACTTAAGGATGCGGATTAGTGGTTAGTAAAATAAGTTGAGAATTAAGTTGTCACGTTCAAATTTTAGTAAAGACGCAAACAAAATACTAAGCGCTTTCTTTGAGTTCGATCCGGAGTCAAAAGAGCTCTTTTTTTTATCAAAAAATTTCAAAGGGGGCACTTGATTTGGAAAAAAACCAAAGAGGACAAAACGTTGTGGGTCCAACGACTTGCAAGTCGCCTAGGACCCAACGACTTGCATGACTTTTTTTCATTATTTAAATATTTTTTTGTTCTGAATCGTTTCAGCTCACTCTACACTCTCATTTCAACCTGTGTATTTAAAGTACTATTCCTAGTAGTTAATGATTATTGAGTAACCTTGTACTAATATAAATAAATTAACTTAAAAACTGTCTATGTATTAGAAAATTAATTTTTTATAATACATTGTTCATTTTACAAATTTTCCAAAAGACTAATGAAAATATAGTTGAAATCAATAAGTTCATTCCATTTTTACATATGTCATTAATTTTCACTTAACAATAACATGCATGGTGATCTCACGATGTGGGTTTTGAGAGAATAGATTCCCAAATATCTTGTTTTTATTGTGTAAATAAAAAATTGTTTTTGGTTGATTTTGACTTTAAAAAAATGTAAAAAAAACAAAATTTAAAATATTATAAGAGTGACAAAAGTTTAAATAAAAATACAAAGAAAAGAGAAGCATCAATACTAAGACAAATAATATGCCCATCTAACCACCTCTGTATCCCTAACGATGTTCCTAAGCATTTACATATTTTTATTGTCAAATAGACAGGGACGGACCTATATTCATTTTTGAGGTGCTTCGATATCTATTTAACTAGACGGATAATAGGTAAAATTACATAGAAAATATACGAAAACATGCATATAATGTATAAAAGGACCCACTAAAATAAAAAGTTTATTGGGTGCATTGGCATTTAGGTTGCCTCTATGGTTCTCCACGGGAAGAGATCGATTCCCGAGTTCAAACCTCATTTAGGTAAATTTTTATTTTTTTCAGTTTTTAAATCTTTTAAGCACCCACAATCTATAAATTCTGAATCCGCCACCGCAAATAGAGAGCCATTTTATTTTGCTTACCAGCTCTTCCCTTTCCAATTAAGGTACGATATGTCAAGACAATAACATCAAAAGCTAGGTTAGTCATCTAATATAATCTTTTTTTTTTCTATTAACTTTATTAATTTAACCATCTAGTATTTGGCTACTATTGACATGACTAACGCGCGTTATGTAGGCCCTTTTAAGTGCAAGCGCTTTCCATCGACAAAATTTCCATCATCAAAGCTCAATTTTTAGATATATGTTTCGATATGGAAAAACTTGTTTCAAATGAAGATTAAAATTAATTGTAAATGTAGATTGACCTATAATATTAAAATTAAAGAAACTTTGCATACAACAGCTTGCTAATAGAGAAAAATTTGATGTACTATGCTTACAGGTGAATAAACTATAGGCAAACTTTCATTTTTATCTCTTCTGCTTGTAGGGATCAACATGATATTTTAATACATAATATCCATGTAAGTTGCACACTTTTCAATATTTTAGCATGTAGTGAGCCCATCCGATCAATTTTGGATCCAAAACATGCAAGATCCTCGGTCCAACTCTCAAACCGTGGTCTATAGCACATTGATTTAGCTCAAAAACGATGCGAACAGGGCATTTTTGGGTTAAATTGGTGTGCTATAGCCCACGATTTTGAGGGTGGACCCAGGGTACGGGAGTTCTGTGGGCCAAAAATCGACTGGAGTGTGCCAGGGAGGTTGGGGATCATTCCAGTATGGTCCGTTTAAATTTTCGTGGCCATTTGGGTGGTTAAACAGGAGAAATGGCATGAATGGGGCATTTTTGGGCCAAATCGATGTGCTATAGCCCACGGTTTCGAGGGTGGGCTTGGGGTCCGGGCGTGCTATAGGTTAAAAATTGATTGGGGCATGCTAGGTAGGTTGGGATCTTTCCAGTGTGGTCCGTTTAAATTTTTGTGGCTTTTTGGGTGGACAAACGGGCGAAACAGCGTGAACGAGGTATTTATGGGCGAAATCGGTGTGCTATAGCCCACGATTTTGAGGGTGGGCTTGGAGTTTGGGCTTGCTGTGGATCGAAAATCGATTGGGGCTTGCCAGGGAGGTTAGGACCATCTCAGTATGGTCCATTTAAATTTTTGTGGCCATTTAGGTGGTTAAATAGGCAAAACGGCATGAACGGAGCATTTTTTGGCCAAATTGGTGTGTTATAGCCCACGATTTTGGGGGTGGGCTCGGGGTTAGGGCGTACTGTATGCTGAAAATCGATCAAGACGTGTCAGGGAGATTAGGGACCATCTCAGTATTGTTCTTTTAAATTTTGTGGCTATTTGTGTGGACAAACGGGCGAAACGGTGCGAACGGAGCATTTTCAGGCCAAATCGGTGTGCTACAGCCCACAATTTCAGGGTGGGCTCGGGGTTCGAGCGTGTTGTGGGCTAAAAATTGACTGGGGCATGCCAGGGAGTTTAAGGATCATCCCAGTGTGGTCTTTTTAAATTTTCATGGCCATTTTGGTGGACAAACGGGTGAAACTGCGCGAACATGTTATTTTCAAGTCAAATTGGTGTAATATAGCTCATGATTTTGATGGTGGGCTCGGGGTTCGGGCATACTTTCGGCCGTAATCGATCGGGACGTGCCAGGGAGGTTGGAATTGTCCCATTATGGTCCGATTAAATTTTTGTGGCATTTGGATGGACAAACAGGCAAAAAGGCACGAACGGGGCATTTTCTGGCCAAATCGGTGTGCTATAGCCCATAATTTTTGGGGTGGGCTGGATTTTTGAGCGTGATGTGGGTCGAAAATCAATTGGAGAATGCCAGGAAGGTTGGAGATTGTCCTAGTATGGTCTGTTTAAATTTCCATGGCCATTTGGATGGACAAACGGGGGAAACGGTGCGAAAGGGGAATTTTCGAGCTAAATCGATGTGCTATAGCCCACAGTTTTAGAAGTGGGCCAGGGGTTGGCCAAAAATCGATAGGGACATGACAGGGAGGTTAGGATCATCCCAATGTGGTCCGAATATATTTTCATTGCCATTTGGGTGGACAAACCAGCAAAAAGGCATGAATGGGGCATATTCTGGCCAAATAGGTGTGCTATAGCCTATGATTTTGGGGGTCGGCCGGGGGTTCGAGCGTGATGGGGGCAAAAAAATGATCGGGGCATGCCAGGGAGGTTGGGGACCATTCCAGTATGGTCCATTTAAATTTTTGTGGCCATTTGGGTGGACAAATGAGCGAAACAGCGTGATCGGGCAGTTTCGGGCCAAATCGGTATGCTATACCCCATGGTTTCGAGGATGGACCCAAGGTTCGAGCGTGCTGTGGGCCAAAAATTGACCCGGGCATGCCAGGGAGGTTAGGGATCATCCCAGTATGGTCCATTTAAATTTGTGTTGCCATTTGTGTGGACAAACCGATGAAACAGTGCGAATGGGGCATTTTGGGGCCAAATCGGTGTGCTATAGCCCATGGTTTTGAGTGTGGGCCTAGGGTACGAGTGTGATGTGGGCTGAAAATCAATGGAGGCATGCCAGGGAGATTAAAGATCATCCTAATATGTTCTTTTTAAATTTTCGTGGCCATTTGAGTGGACAAACAAGCGAAACGGCACGAACAGGGAGTTTTTTAGCCAAATCGATGTGTTATAGCCCACGATTTTATGGGTAGGCCCTGGGTTCGAGTGTGTTATAGGCCAAAAATAAAACAAAATGTGATATAGAGTTTGGGAATCTTCCCAGTGTGGTCTGTTTAGATTTTCGTAGCCTTTCGGGTGGACAAACGGGCGAAATATCACGAACAGGGCATTTTCGGGAAAATTTGGTGTGCTATAGCCCTTGGTTTCGAGGGTGGGCCTAGTGTTTGAGCGTGTTATGGGTCAAAAATAGACTAAGGTAGGGCATGGTCATCCCAGTGTGGTTTGTTTAAATTTTTGTGACCATTTGGGTGGACAAATGGGCAAAACGGAGTGAACGAAGCATTTTAAGGCTAAATTGGTGAGCTATAGCCCATAGTTTTGGGGTGGGCACAGGTTTTGAGAGTTCTGTGAGCTAAAAACTGATTGGGGCATGCTAGGGAGGTTGGGTATTTTCCTTGTATTGTCCGTTTAAGGATTCGTGGTTATTTGGATGGATAATAGGGCGAAATACCGTGAACGAGGCATTTTCGGGTCAAATCTATGTTCTATAGCCCACGATTTTAGGGATGAGCCCGGTGGCTGGGATGTTGTGGGCCTAAAATTTACTAGGCGTTCCAGGGAGGTTGGGATCATCCCAGTATGATCCGTTTAAATTTTTGGGGCTATTTGGGTGGACAAACGGGAGAAATGGCATGAACGGGGCATTTTTGGGCCAAATTGATGTGCTATAGCCCTTTCTTTCGGGAGTGGGCTCGGGGTTCGGGCGTGCTGTGGGCTAAAAATTGACCGTCATATTCCAGAGAGGTTGGGGAACATTCCAGTGTGGTCAATTTAAATTTTTGTGGCCATTTGGGTGGACAAATAGGCGAACGGTCATTTTCGAGCCAAATCAGTGTGCTATACCCTATGGTTTCGAGGGTGGGCCTGGGATCCGAGTATGTTGTGGGATAAAAATCGATCGTGGTATGAGAGGGAGGTTGGTATCATCCCAGTATGGTTCATTTAAATTTTTGTGGCCATTTGGATGGACAAACGAGCAAAACGGCGAGAACGGGGCATTTTTGTGCCAAATTGGCGTGCTATAGCCCATGGTTTTGGGGGTGGGCCTATGGTCTGGGCATGCTGTCAGCTGAAAATTGATCGAGGCATGTCAGGGAAGTTGGGTATTGTCCCAGTATAGTCCTTTTAAATTTTTGTGGCCATTTGGATTGACAAACGAGCGAAACGGTGCGAAAAGGGCATTTTTGAGCCAAATCGGTGTGCTATAGCCCATGATTTTGGGGGTGGTCCTGAGGTTCGAGCGTGTTGTGGGCTAAAAATTGATCAGTTCATGGTAGGGAGGTTTGGGATCATCCCAGTGTGGTCCGTTTAAATTTTCGTGGCCATTTGGGTGGACAAACGAGTGAAATAGAACGAACGGGGCATTTTCGGGCCAAATCGGCGTGCTATAACCCTTGGTTTTGGGGTGGGCCTAGAGTTTTGGCGTGCTGTGGGCTAAAATAGATTGGGGTGGGCCATGGAGGTTGAGGATCATTCCAGTGTGGTCCGTTTAAATTTTCGTGTCTATTTGGGTAGACAAATAGGCAAAACATCTCGAACGAGGCATTTTTAGGCTAAATCAGTGTGCTATAACCCACAGTTTTAGGGTGGGCCCGGGTTTCGGGCATTTTTTAGGCCACAAATTGACTGGGGCATGCCATGGAGGTTGGGGATCATCCCAATATGATTCGTTTAAATATTTGTGGTTATTTATGTAGACAATAGGGTGAAATAGCGTGAACGGAGCATTTTTGGGCCAAATCGGTGTGCTATAGCCCATAATTTTGGGGGTGAGCCCGGGGTCTGGGTGTGTTGTAGGTGAAAAATTAATCGGGGCATTCCGGGAGGTTGGGGATCATCCCAGTGTGGTTCGTTTAAATTTTCATGTCCATTTGGGTGGAAAAACTGATGAAACGGTGCGAACGAGGCATTTTTGAGCCAAATTGGTATGCTATAGCCCATGATTCCAGGAGTGGCCTCGGGGTTCGAGAGTGCTGTAGTTTGAAAATTCACCAAGGCATGCCAGAGAGGTTATGGATCATCCCAGCGGGGTCTGTTTAAATTTTTATTTCCATTCGATGGATAAACGGGCAAAACGGTGCGAAAGGGGCATTTTCAGGCCAAATCGGTGTGTTATAGCCCACTATTTTGGGAGTGGGCCTTGGGTTTGGTCATGTTGTGGTTCAAAAATTGATCGAGGCATTCTATGGAGGTTGGGGAGCATCCCAATATTATCCGTTTAAACTTTTGTGGCCATTAGGGTGGACAAACGGGCGAAACGGTGTGAACTAAGCATTTTTTGACCAAATTGGTGTGTTATAACCCACGGTTTTGGGGGTGGGCCAAGGGTCCGGGTGTGCTATGCTCTAAAAATTGATCGTGGTGTGATATGGAGGTTGGGAATTGTCCTAGTATGGTCCGTTTAAATTTTTGTGGCCATTTGGGTAGACATAAGGGTAAAACTACGTGAATGAGGCATTTTTTGGCCAAATCGGTGTTCTATAGCCCACGGTTTTGGGGTGGGCTAAGGTTCCGGGCGTGCTGTGTGCTAAAAATCGACTGGATTATGGAAAAGAGGTTGGGGATTATCCCAGTATGGTCCGTTTAAATTTTTGTGGTCATTTGGGTGAGCAAATGGGTAAAACGGCGCAAACGGGGCATTTTCGGGCCAAATTGATGTGCAATAGCCCACGATTTTGGGGATGGGCCTAGAATTCGAGAGTGATGTGGGCCAAAAATTGACTAAGATATGTTAGGGAGGTTGGGGATCATCCCAGTATGATTTGTTTAAATTTTTGTGGCCATTTAGGTGGACAAATGGGTGAAACAGCGTGAACGAGCCATTTTTGGGTCAAATCGGTGTGCTATTGCCCATGTTTTTTGGGGTAGGCCTGGGGTACAAATGTGTTATATGTAAAAAAATAGATTGAGGCATTCCAGTGAGGTTGAGAATGGTTTCAGTGTGGTCCTTTTAAATTTTTGTGGTCATTTGGGTGGGCAAACGGGCGAAACGGTTTAAACGGGGCATTTTCAAGCCAAATCATGTGCAATAGCCCACGGTTTTGGGGATAGTACCAGGGTTCGGGAGTGATGTGGGCCAAAAATTGATCAAGGTATGCCAGGGAGGTTAAGGATCATCCCCGTGTGGTCCATTTAAATTTTTGAGGTCATTTGGATGGATAAATAGGCAAAGCAGCACGAACGAAGCATTTTTTTAGCCAAATTGGTGAGCTATAGCCCATGGTTTTGGGGGTGGTCTCGAAGTTCGGGTATTCTGTGGGCCGAAAATCAATCGAGGCAAGCTAGGAAGGTTGTGGATCATCTCAGTGTGGTCCGTTTAAATTTTTGTAGCTATTTTCATAGAGAAACGGGCGAAACGGCATGAATGGGTCATTTTCAGGCTAATTCGGCGTGCTATAGCCAACGATTTCGGGGGTGGACCCGGGTTACAGGGTTTTATGGGCCAAAAATCAATAGAGAAGTGCCAAGGAGGTTGGGGATCATTCTAGTGTGGTCCATTTAAATATTCGTGGCTATTTGGGTAGACAAACGGGTGAAATGGCGCGAACGGGGTATTTTCGGGCAAATTGGTGTGCTGTAGCCCATGAATTTGGGGGTGATCCCTAGGTTCGGGTGTGATGTGTGCCAAAAATTAATTGGGGCATGCTAGGGAGGTTGAGAATCATCCCAGTGTGGTCCATTTAAATTTTCGTGGACATATAAATAGGCAAAACGATGCGAACGCGGCATTTTTGAGCCAAGTCGGTGGGCTATAGCCCACGGTTTCGGGGGTATGCCCGAGGTCCAGGCGTGCTATGGAACAAAAATTGACTAAGGCCTGCCAGGAATGTAGGGGATCATCCTAGTGTGGTCCGTTTAAATTTTTGTGGCTATTTGGATGGACAAACGGGTGAAACGATGCCAGCGGGAAATTTTTGGGCCAAATCGGTGTGCTATAGCCCACGATTTGGGGATGAGCCCGTGGTTTGGACGTAATGTTGGCCAAAAATTAATTAGGGCATGCCAGGGATATTGGGGATCATCCCAGTGTGGTTTGTTTAAATTTTCTTGGCCATTTGGGTGGACAAACGGGTGAAACAGCGTGAAAGGGGTATTTTTGGGATGAATCAGTTTGCTATAGCCCACGGTTTAGGGGGTGGCCCTGTATTGGGCGTGTTGTGGTAAAAAAATCTACTGAGGCATGCCAGGGAGGTTAGGGATGATTCCAGCATGGTTCGTTTAAATTTTTATGGTCATTTATGTGGACGAACAGGAGAAACGACGCGAATGGGGCATTTTTGGGCAAAATCGGTGTGCTATAGCCCATGGTTGTAGGGGTGGGCCTGGGGTTCAGGCGTGATGTGAGCTGAAAATCAATCAGGGCATGCCAGGGAGGTTGGGGATCATCCCATTATGGTTCGTTTAAATTTTGTGGCTATTTGGGTGGACAAACAGGCGAAACGGCCCAAACGGGGAATTTTCAGGCCATATTGATGTGATATAGCCCGAGATTTTGGGGGTGGACCCGGGGTTTGGGCATGCTGTGGGAAAAATCAATTTAGGCATGCCAAGGAGGCTGGTGATCATCTCAGTGTGGTCCGTTTAAATTTTTGTGGCCATTTAGATGGACAAACGGGCGAAACGACGTAAACGGGACATGTTTGGGATAAATCAGTGTGCTATAGCCCATAGTTTTAGGGGTGAGTTGGGGGTTCGAGAACGCTGTGGGCCAAAAATTGACTGAAGCATGCCAGCGAGGTTGCGCATCATCCCGATGTGGTTCATTTAAATTTTTGTGGTTATTTGGGTGGACAAACGGGCAAAACAGCACGACTGAGACATTTTTGGGCCAAATCGGTGTGCTATAGCCACGATTTTGAGGGTGGCCCAGGGTTTGGGAGTGCTATGAGCCAAAAATCGATCGTCCAAGTCAGAAAGGTTGGGGATTGTTCCAATGTGGTCCGTTTAAATTTTCATGGCTATTAGGATGGACAAACCGGTGAAACGGCGCGAATGAGACATTTTTGGGCCAAATTGGTGTGCTATAGCCCACGATTTTGGGGGTGGGCTCAGGGTCCGGGAGTGTTGTGGGCCAAAATTAATCTAGGCATGTCAGGGAGGTTGGGGATCATCCCAGTATAGTCTGTTTAACTTCACATGTCCATTTGGATGGACAAACAGGCGAAATGGTGTGAACGGGGAGATTTCGGGCCAAATCAGTGTGTTATAGCCTACGGTTTTGGGGGTGGGCCCAGGGTCCGAGCGCATTATAGGTCGAATATCAACTGGGGCGTGCCAGGGAGGTTAGTGATCGTCCCAGTGTTGTCCATTTAAATTTTCTTAGCTATTTGCATGGACAAACGGGCAAAACTGCGCAAACGGGGCATTTTCAAGCTAAATTGATTTGCCATAGCCTACGATTTCGGGGGTGGGCCCTGGATCCGAGAGTATTTTTGTTCAAAAACTAATCGGGGCAAGCCAGGGAGGTTGTGAATCGTCCCAGTGTGGTCTGTTTAAATTTTTGTGGCCATTTGGGTAGACAAATGGGCGAAACAGTGCAAATGAGGCATTTTCAGGCTAAACTGGTGTACTATAGCCCAAAGTTTTACGGGTGGGGCCGAGTTTCGGTTGTTCTGTGGGCCAAAAAATGACTGAGGCATGACAGGGAGGTTGGGGATCATCCCATTGTGGTCCGTTTAGATATTCGTGGCCATTTGTCTAGACAAACGAGAAAAATGATGCAAATGAGGCATTTTTCGGATAAATCGGTGTGCTATAGCCCACAGTTTTGGGGTTGAGCTCGGGATCCGAGCGTGTTGTGGGCCAAAAATCAACCGAGGCATTCCGGGAGATTGGGGATCATCCCAGTGTGGTCCGTTTATATTTCCATGTCCATTTGGATGGACAAACCGGTGAAACAGTGCGAATAGGGCGTATTCGGGCCAAATTGGTGTGCTATAGCCCACGATTTTGGGGGTGGGCCCGGGTTTCGGGCGTGCTGTGGTTTGAAAATTAATCGGGGCATGCCAGGTAGGTTGGGGATTATTCCAATATGGTCCGTTTAAATTTTCGTGGCTATTTGGGTGGACAAAAAGATGAAACGGCGCGAACGGGGCATTTTTAGGCCAAATCGATGTGCTTTAGCCCATAGTTTCGAGAGTGGGCCTGGGTTAGTTCGTGCTATGGGATGAAAATTAACTAAGGTGTGGCGATCATCTCAGTGTGATCCTTTTAAATTTTCGTGACTATTTGGGTGGACAAATAAGAGAAAGAGCACGAACGAGGAATTTTCAGTCTAAGTCGGTGTGCTATAACCCACGATTTCGGGGAGGAGGAGCAGGAGTTCAGGAATGGTGTGGGCCAAAAATTGATTGAGGAATGCCATGGAGGTTGGAAATCATCTCATTGTGGTCTGTTTAATTTTTTTGCCCATTTAGGTGGACGAACGGGCGAAACGGTACAAACAGGGCATTTTCGAGCCAAATTGGTGCGCTATAGCCCAAGATTTCAGGTGCGTGCCTAAGGTCGGGCACACTGTTGGCTAAAAATTGATTGGGGCATGCCATGGATGTATAGATCATCCCAGTGTGGTCCGTTTAAATTTTCATGGTCATTTGGGTGGACAAACGGGTGAAACAGCACGAATGGAGAATTTTTGGGCCAAATTGGTGTGCTATAGCCCATGATTTTAGGGGTGAGCCTGTGGTTGGGCATGTTGTGGGTCAAAAATTGACCCGGGCATGCCAGGGAGGTTGGGGATCATCCCAATATGGTTCGATTAAATTTTCTTGGCCATTTGGGTGGACAAATGGGTGAAACGCCACGAACGGGGGATTTTTAGGCAAAATCGGTTTGCTATAGCCCACAATTTTGGAGGATGGACCTGGGTTTGAGCGTGTTGTATCCTAAAATTGAGGCATTCTAGAGAGGTTGAGGATAATCCCAGTGTGGTACGTTTAAAATTTTATGGCCATTTGGGTGGACGAATAGGATAAACGGTGTGAATGAGACATTTTTGGGCCAAGTTGGTGTGCTATTGCCCATGGTTTTGGGGGTGGTCTCGGGGTTCAAGCGTGTTGTGTTCCCAAAATTGATTAGGGAGTGCCAGGGAGGTTGTGGATCATCCCAATGTGGTCCGTCTAAATTTTGTGGCCATTGGGTGGACAAACGGGTAAAACGGTTAATTTTTTGGCCAAATCAGTGTGCTATAGCCCACGTTTTTTAGGGTGGACCCAGGGTTCGAGCGAGCTGTTCTCCAAAAATTGATTAGGGCGTGTAACAGAGGTTGGGGATCATCCTAGTGTGGTTCGTTGAAATTTCATGGCTATTTGGGTGGACAAACGGGCGAAACAATGCACATAGGGTATTTTTGAGAAAAATTAGTGTGCTATAACCCATGGTTTTGGGGGTGGGCCCAGGTTTCGAGCGTGCTGTGGGCCAAAAATCAATCAAAGCATTCCAGGGAGATAGGGGATCAACTCGATGCAGTTCATTTAAATTTTTGTGGTTATTTAGGTGGACAAACGGGCGAAATGGCACGAACGGGGTATTTTTTGGGCCAAATCAGTGTGCTTCAGCCCACAGTTTCGAGGGTGGACCCATGGACCGAGAGTTCTGTGAGCTGAAAATTGACAAGGCATGTCAAGGAGGTTGGAGATCATTTCAGTGTGGTCCATTTCAATTTTCGTGGCCATTAGGGGCGACAAAGGGGCGAAACGGCATGAATTGGGCATTTTTGAGCCAAATCGGTATGTTATAGCCCATGGTTATAGGTGTGGCCTGAGGTCAGGGTGTGGTATGGGCCAAAAATCGATAAGGCATGCCAAGGAGGTTAGGGATTTTCTCAATATGGTTCGTTTAAATTTTCCTAGCCATTTGGATGGACAAACAGGCGAAATGGTTCGAACGAGGATTTTTTGGGCCAAATCGTTGTGTTATAGCCCATGATTTCGGGGGTGAGCCCAGGGTCCGGGCATGCTGTGGGCTAAAAATTGATCGGGGCATGCCTAGGAGGTTGGGGATCATCACGGTGTGGTTCGTTTAAACTTTCATGGCCATTTGAGTGGACAAACGGATGAAACAGCATGAACGGGGAATTTTTAGGCCAAATCGGTGTGCTATTGCCCATGATTTCAAGGGCGAGCCCATGCTTCAGGCGTGATGTGGGCTGAAAATTTACTGTGACATGCCAGGGAGGTTGGGAATCATCTCAGTGTGGTTCGTTTAAATTTTCTTGGCCATTTGGGTGGAGAGACGCTAAAGCGACATGAACGAGGCATTTATAGGCCAAATCGGTTTGCTATAGCTCACGTTTTTAGGGGTGGGCCCTGGGTTCAGACGTGTTGTGGACCCAAAATCAATCAATGCGTGCCAAGAAGGTTAGGGATCATCCAAGCGTGGTCCGTTTATATTTTTATGGTCATTTACGTAGGCGAACAAACAAAACTGCATAAACAGGGAATTTTTGAGCCAAATCGGTGTGCAATAGTCCACGATTTCGGGGGTGAACCCGAGGTCTGGGCTTGCTATAGGCCAAAAATCGATTGGGGTATGCCAGGGAGGTTGGGGATCATCCCAGTGTGGTCCGTTTAAATTTTTGTGGCCATTTGGGTGGACAAACGGGCAAAACAGCACAAATGGGGAGTTTTCGAGCCAAATCGGTATGTTATAGACCACGGTTTTAGGGGTGGGCCCAGGGTACGGGCATACTGTAGGTCAAAAATTGATCAGGGCATGCTAGGGAGGTTGGAGATCATCCTACTATGGTCCATTTAAATTTCTTGGCCATTTGCACGGACAAACGGGCAAAATGGCGCGAACGGGGCATTTTCGAGCCAAATTGGTTTGCTATAGCCCACGATTTCAGGGGTGGGCTCTGGGTCCGGGCATATTGTGGGAAAAAAACCAACCAATACGTGCCAGGGAGGTTAGGATCATCCCAGTATGGTTTGTTTAAATTTTCGTGGCCATTTGGGTGGACAAACAGGCAAAACGACACAAATGGGGCATTTTTCGGATAAATTGGTGTACTATAGCCCAAGGTTTTAGGGGTAGGGCCGGGTTTCAGGTGTTCTTTGGGAAAAAAGGGCTGGGGTATTCCAGGGAGGTTGGGGATCATCCCATTGTGGTCCGTTTAAATATTCATGGAAATTTGTGTGGAAAAACGGGAAAACGGTGCAAATGAGGTATTTTCGGGCCAAATCGATGTGCTATAGCCCACAGTTTTGGGAGTGAGCTCGGGGTCCGAGAGTGGTGTGGGTCAAAAATCGACTGAGGTATGCCGGGATATTGGGGATCGTCCCGGTGTGGTCCTTTTATATTTTCGTGGCCATTTAGGTGGACAAACCGGTGAAACGGTGTGAACGGGGCGTATTCGAGCTAAATTGGTGTGCTATAGCCCACGATTTTGGGGGTGGTCCAGGTGTTTGGGCGTGTTGTGGTTCAAAAATTGATAAGGGCATGCCAGAGAGGTTGGGGATCATCCCAATATGGTCCGTTTAAAATTTCGTGGCTATTTGGGTGGACAAATAGGCGAAACGGCATGAACGGGGCATTTTTAGGTCAAATTGGTGTTCTTTAGCCCATGGTTTCGAGGATGGGCCCCGGGTCAGGGCGTTCTGTGGGCTGAAAATTGACCAAGTCATGCCAGGGATATTGGCGATCATCTTAGTTTGACCCTTTTAAATTTTCGTCACCATATGTGTGGACAAACAGGAGAAACAGTGCGAACGGAGAATTTTTGGGCTAAGTCAGTGTGCTATAGCCCACGTTTTTGGGGGTGGGCTCGGGGTCCGAGAGTGGTGTGGGTCAAAAATATATTGGAGATTGCCAAAGAGGTTGGAAATAATCCCAGTGTGGTCCTTTTAATTTTTTGTGGCCATTTGGAAGGACAAATGAGCGAAATGATGTGAACGACGCATTTTTTACCCAAATTGGTGTGCTATAGCCCAAGATTTTGGGGGGGTGCCCGAGGCGTGCTGTGGGCTAAAAATCGACTGAGGAATGCCATGGATGAAGGGGTCATTGTAGTGTGGTCCGTTTAAATTTTCATGACTATTTTGGTGGATAAATGGGTGAAACGACATGAATAAGGAATTTTTGGGACAAATCGGTGTGCTATAGCCCACGTTTTTGGGGGTGGACCTGGGGTCCGAGCGTGTTGTTCACTAAAAATCAATTGGGGTGTGCCATGGAGGTTGGGAATCATCCCAGTGTGGTTCGTTTTAATTTTCATGGCCATTTGGGTGGACAAACGGGCTAAACAGCATGTGCAGGATATTTTTAATAAAAATCAGTGTGCTATAGCCTATGGTTTTGGGGGTGAGCACGGGGTTCGAGCGTGCTGTGGACTAAAAATCGACAGAAGCACTCTAGGGAGGTTGGGGATCATCCCGATGTGGTTCGTTTAAATATTTGTGGTTATTTAGGTGGACAAACGGGAGAAATGACGCAAACGGGATTTTTTGGGCCAAATTAGTGTGCTAAAGCCCACAATTTCGAGGGTGGACCCAAGGTCCGGGAGTAATGTGAGCTGAAAATTGATAGGGAATATCACGGAGGTCGAGGATCATTCTAATGTGGTCTATTTAAATTTTCGTGGCCATTAAGATGGAGAAACGAGCGAGACGGCGCGAGTGGGGCATTTTCGAGCCAAATCGGTGTGCTATAGCGCACAGGTTTGGGGGTGGGCCTGGGTTCAGGGTGTGTTGTGGGACAAAAATTGTATGGGGTGTACCAGGGAGGTTAGGGATCATCCCAGTGTATTCCGTTTTAATTTTCATGGTCCTTTGGATGGACAAACAGTCAAAATGGTGCGAACGGGAAGTTTTCGGGAAAAATCGGTGTGCTATAGCCCATGATTTCGGGGGTGAGCTCAGGGTCCGAGCGTACTGTGGGCTAAAAATTGATCGGGGCATGCCACAGAGGTTAGGAATCATCCATGTGTGGTTCGTTTAAATTTTTATGGCCATTTGGGTAGACAAACGGGTGAAACAACGCGAACGGGAAATTTTTAGGCTAAATTTGTGTGCTATAGCCCATGATTTTGGGGGTAAGCCCATGGTTCGAGAGTGTTGTAGGCCAAAAATTGACTGGAGCATGCCAGGGAGGTTGGGGATCAACCCAGTGTAGTTCGTTTAAATTTTCTTGGCCATTTGGGTGGAGAGACGGGTGAAACGGCGCGAACGGGGCATTTTTAGGGCAAATCAATTTGCTATAGCCTACGGTTTTAGGGGTGGGCCCTGGGTTCGAGCGTGTTGTGGATTTAAAATCAATCGAGGCATGCGAGGGAGGTTGGGAATCATCACAGCATGGTCCATTTAAATTTTTGTGGCCATTTGGGTAGACGAACAAGCAAAACAACGCAAACAGGGAATTTTTGAGCCAAATCGATGTGCTATAGCCCATGATTTTGGGGGTGAACCCGGGGTCCGAGCGTGCTGTAGTCCAAAAATCGATTGAGGCATGTTAGGGAGGTTGGGGATCATCCTAGTGTGGTCCGTCTAAATTTTTGTGGCTATTTGGGTAGACAAAAGGGCGAAACGGCATGAATGGGGTGTTTTCGGGAGAAATCGATGTGCTATATAGCCCATGGTTTTGGGGGTGGGCCCAAGGTTCGAGCGTGCTGTGAGCCAAAAATTGACCATATCATATTAGGGAGATTTGGATCATCTCGATGTGGTTCGTTTAAATTTTTATGGTTATTTAGGTGGACAAATGGACAAAACGACGCGAATCGAGCATTTTCTGAACAAATCGGTATGCTATGACCCATGATTTTAGGGGTGGGCCCGGGGTTCACAAATGTTGTGGGCCAAAAATTGATCGGAGCTTGCCAAGGAGGTTGAGAATCATTTTGATGTGGTTCGTTTAAAATTTCATGATTATTTGGGTGGACAAACAGGTGAAATGGCGCGAACGAGACATTTTTGGGCTAAATCGGTGTAGCATAGCCCACAGTTTTTAGGGTGGGTCCAGGGTCTGGGAGTGCTGTGAGCAGAAAATTGACTGGGCATGTCAGGGAGTTTAGGAATCATTCCAGTATGGTCCGTTTAAATTTTTGTGACCATTAGGGTGGACAAACGGGCGAAATGACGCGAATGGGGTATTTTTGGGCCAAATTGGTGTGCTATAGCCCACGGTTTTGGGGGTGGACCTGGATTTCGGGTGTACAGTTGGCCAAAAATTAATCATGGCATGCCAAGGAGGTTAGAAATCATCCCAATGTGGTCCGTTTAAATTTTTATGGCCATTTGTATGGACAAACAGGTGAAATAGTGCAAATGGGAGTTTTTGTTTTAAATTGGTGTGCTATAGCCCATGATTTCTGGGATGAGCTCGGGGTTCGGGCGTGTTGTGGGTCAAAAATCAACTGAGGCATGCCAGGAATGTTGGGGATCATCCCAGTGTGGTCCGTAAATTTTCTTGGCCATTTTCATGGACAAACGGCCGAAATGCTCCGAATGGAGCATTTTCAAGAAAAATCGGATTGCTATAGCCCATGGTTTTGGGATTGGGCCCTGGGTTCGAGCATATTGTGGGACAAAAATCAATTGGGGTATGCCAGGGAGGTTGGGGATAGTCCTTGTGCAGCTCGTTTAAATTTTCGTGGCCATTTGGGTGGATAAACGGGCGAAACAATGCGAATAAGTGTTTTCAGGATAAATTAGTGTATTATAGACTACGATTTTAAGGGTGGGGCCGGGTTTTGGGTGTTCTGTGGGCCAAAAAAAGACTGGGGCATGCTAGGGTTGTTGGGGATCGTCCCAGTATGATCCTTTTAAATATTCATGGCTATTTGTGTGGACAAACAGACAAAATGGAGTGGATGAGGTATTTTTTAGCCAAATCAGTGTATTATAGCCCACGGTTTCGGGGATGGTCCGAGGAACGGGTATGCTATCAGCGAAAAATTAATCGAGGCATGCCAGATAGGTTGAAAATCGTCCTAGTGTGTCGTTTAAATTTTTGTGTCCATTTCAGAGGACAAACGAGCAAAACAACGTGAATGAGACATTTTTGAGCCAATATGGTATGTTATAGCCCACAGTTTTGGGGGTGGGCCCGGGGTCTGGGCATACTGTAGGCCAAAAATTGATTGGGGCATGTTAGGGAGGTAGGGAATTATCTCAGTGTGGTCTTTTTAAATTTTTGTGGCTATTTGGGTGGACAAACAAGCAAAACAGTACGAACGGGGAATATTTGGGCAACATCGGTATGCTATAGCCCACGATTTTAAGGTTGGACCCGGGATCCGGGCGTTCTATGGGTTGAATACTGGCTGGTGCATGCAAGAGAGGTTGGAGATCATCCAAGTATGGTCTGTTTAAATTGTTGTGTCCATTTGGGTGAACAAACATGTGAAACGGCGTGAACGAGGCATTTTCTGGCAAAATCGGTGTGCTATAGCCCACGGTTTTGGGGGTGGGCCAGGGGTCCGGGCATTGTCTGTGCTGAAAGTTAATTGGGTTATGCCAGGGAGGTTGGAGATCATCCAAGTATGATTCGTTTAAATTTTTGTGCCATTTGGGTGGACAAACGAGTGAAATGACGTGAACGAGGTATTTTTGGGACAAATCAGTGTGCAATAGCCCACATTTTCGGGGGTGGGCCTAGGGTCTGGGCATGCTGTAGGCCAAAAATTGACTGGGGCACGCCAGGTAGGTTGGGAATCATCCCAGTGTGGTCCGTTTAAATTTTTGTGGCCATTTGGGTGGACAAACGGGCAAAACTGCAAGAACGGGGCATTTTTGTTCCAAATCGGTGTGTAATAGCCCACGATTCTGGGGGTGGGACAGGATTTCGGGTATTTTATGTGCCTAAAATTGATCGGGGCATACCAGGGAGGTAGGGGATCATCCCAGTGTGGTCTGTTTAAATTTTATGGCTATTTGGGTGGACAAACGAATGAAATGGCGCGAATAGGGCATTTTTAGGCCTTATCGGTATGCAATAGCCCATGATTTCGTGGGTGAACCTTGGGTCTAGCCGTGCTATGGCCCAAAAATTGACTGAGGCATCCCAAGGATGTAAGGAATCATCCCAGTGTGGTCCGTTTAAATATTCGTCGCTATTTGGGTGGACAAACAGGCGAAACAGCGCGAATAGGGCATTTTTGGGACAAATTAGTGTGCTATAGCCAGCAGTTTTGAGGGTGGGCCCAAGGTCCGGCTGTGCTATAGGCCAAAAATTGATTGAGGCATTCCAGGGAGGTTGAGGATCATCCCAGTGTGGTCTATTTAAATTTTTATGTCAATTTGGGTGGAAAAACATGCATAAAGGTTCGAACGGGGCATTTTCGAGCCAAATCGATGTGCTATAGCCCACGATTTTGGGGTGGGCCTGGGGTCTGGGCATGCTGAGGGCTGAATATTGACTAAGAGTGCTATGGAGGTTGGAGATCATCCTAGTGTGGTCCTTTTAAATTTTCGTGGCTATTTGGGTTGACAAACAGGTGAAACGTTGCGAACAAGGCATCTTCGAGCTAAATTGATGTACTATAGCCCATAATTTTGGGTGTGGGCTCGGGGTCCAGGCGTGCTGTGGGCCAAAAATCTGGGATCATCTCAGTGTGTTCCGTTTAAATTTTTGTGGCTATTTGGGTGGACAAATAGCAAAACAGCGCTAATGAGGTATTTTCTGGCCAAATCGGTGTGTTATGGCCTATGGTTTTTGGGGTGGTCTCGGGGCGTACTGTAGGCCAAAAATCTATCGACGAATGCTAGGGAGGTTAGTGATCATTCCAGTGTGGTCCGTTTAAATATTTGTGGCCATTTGGGTGGACAAACAGGCAAAACAGAGCGAACGGGGCTTTTTCGGGGTAAATCAATGTTCTATAGCCCACGGTTTTAGGGGTGGGCCCAGGGTTCGGGCGTGCTGCGGGCCAAAAATTGATCAGGGCATGCCAAGGAGTTTGGGGATTTTCCCAGTATTAAATTTTCATCACCATTTAGTTGGACAAACGAGCAAAACAACACGAACGGGGGATTCTTGGGCCAAATCAGTATGCTATAGCCCATGATTTTGGGGGTGGGCCTGGGGTTCGGGCATGCTGTGGGCCAAAAATTGACCGAGTCATGCCAGGGAGGTTGGGTATCATTACTGTATGGTTCCTTTGAATTTTTGTGGCCATTTGTATGGATAAACGGGCGAAACAACGAGAATGAGGTATTTTCGAGACAAATCGGTGTGCTATAGCCATGGTTTTGGGGGGTGGTCATGGGGTTCGGGCGTGCTGTATTCTGAAAATCAACCAGGACGTGCCAGGGAGGTTGGGGATCGTCCTAGTGTGATCTATTTAAATTTTGTAGCCATTTCGGAGGATAAACGGGCGAAATGGCGCAAATAGGAAATTTTCGGGCTTAATCTATGTGCTATATATAGTCCACGGCTTCGGGGGTGGGCCCGAGGTCCAGTCATGATGCAGGCTAATAATTAATTGAGGCATGCCAGGGAGGATGGGGATCATTCCAGTGTGGTCCGTTTAAATTTTCATGGCCATTTGGGTAGACAAACGAGTGAAACAGCACGAACGTGGCATTTTCAGGCTAAATTGATGGGCTATAGCCCACGATTTTTGGGGTGGGCCCGGGGTTCGGACATGATATGTTTCAAAAATCAATGGGGGCTTGAAAAATAGGTTGGGGATTGTCTTTGTGTGGTCTGTCTACATTTTTGTGGCCATTTGGGTGGACAAACGGGTGAAACGATGCGAATGGGGAATTTTTGGGCTTATTTTGTGTTCTATAGCCTATGGTTTCGGGGATGGGCTTGGGGTCCAGTCATGATGTAGGCTGAAAATCTACCAGGCCGTGTTAGGGAGGTTGGGCATCGTCCCAATGTGATCTGTTTAATTTTCGTGGCCATTTAGGTGAACAAACGGGTAAAACAGCGCGAACGGGGTATTTTTAGGCTAAATTAGTGTGCTATAGCCTAGGGTTTCGAGGGTTGGGCCGGGATTCGGGCATGCTGTGGGCTAAAAATTGATCGAGCGTGCCAAGGAGGTTGAGGATCATCCCAGTGTGGTCCTTTTAAATTTTCTTGACAATTTGGGTGGACAAACGGGTGAAACGATGCGAACAGAGAATTTTTGGGCCAAATTGGTATGTTAATTATTGCCCACGGTTTTGGGGGTGGGCCCGGGGTCTGGAATTGTTGTGGCCCAAAAATTGACCAGGGAGTGCCAGGGAGTTTTGAGATCATCCCAGTACGGTCCGTTTAAATTTTCGTGGTCATTTGGGTGGACAACGGGAGAAATGGAATCAACAGAAATTATCGATCCAAATTGGTATGCTATAGCCCACGATTTAGGGGGTGTTCCTCGGGTCTGGGCATGATGTGGGCCGAAAATCAATCGAGGCATTTCAGGGAGGTTGGGGAACATCCCAGTATGGTCCATTTAAATTTCTGTGGCCATTTGGGTGGACAAACAGGCAAAACGGTGCGAACGGAGAATTTTTGAGCCAAATTAGTGTTCCACAGCCCACGATTTCGGGGGAGGGCCCAGGGTCCGGGAGTGATGCGGGGAAAAAATGACCGAGAATTCTAGGGAGTTTAGGGATTGTCCTAGTGTGATTATTTTAAATTTTTAGGGCCATTTGGGTGGACAAACGGGTGAAACGGTGCGAACGGAGAATTTTTGGGTCAAATCGATGTGTTATAGCCCACAGTTTCAGGGGTGGGCCGGGGTTCAAGCGTGCTGTGGGCCAAAAATCAACTGGGACATTACAGGGAGGTTGGATATCTTCCCAGTGTGATCTGTTTAAATTTTCGTGGCAATTTGGGTGGACAAATAGGCGAAACAATGCGTTGGGGCATTTTTGGGCCAAATCGGTGTGCTATAGCTCACGATTTTGGGGGTGGTCCCAGGGCTCGAGCGTGCTGTGTGTCAAAAATCAACCGAGGCATGCCATGGAGGTTGGGGATCATCTCAGTGTGGTCCGTTTAAATTTTCGTGGCCATTTGGGAGGATAAACAGGCAAAACGGCGTAAACGGGGCATTTTTGAACCAAATCGGTGTGCTATATCCCATGGTTTTAGGGGTGGAACCTAGGTACGGGGGTGATATAAGCCGAAAATAGAACTAGGCATACTAGGGACATTGGGTATCATCCCAGTGTGATTCGTTTAAATTTTCGTCGCCATTTGGGTGGACAAATGGGCAAAACGGTGTAAATTTGGCATTTTCGGGCCAAATCAGTTTGCTAAAGCCCACGGTTACAGTGTGGTACGGGGGTCTGGGCGTGCTGAAGGCTGAATATTGACTGAGGCGTTCCATGGAGGTTGGGAGTGTGCCAAAGAAGTTTTGCCCAAAATTCACTTCGCCGATTGCAAAGCCCATCGATCCATAGGCTAACATACACAATAAATTGCAAAAGAATATTCAGTGTTTCGTATATCGCTTAGATGGATTTAAAAAACTCGTTCTGCAGCTCCCCTACGCCCCATACCAACACGATCCATTTAATAGGTCATCCGTGGAGCGCCCAACATGTATCGCCTAAAACGCCCTCCAACAACTGCACACCCCATCAATCCATAGGCTAACACATGAAAAATCGCAAAAAAAATCCATAGTTTTTAAGACTTTGTTCATATGGCTTACAAAACCTCAGCAACGCCCCATACCAACACGATCCATTAATAAGTTTTAAGGGGCGCGCCCAAGAAATTTTGCTCAAAATGTGCACTCCGACGATAGGACCCCCTATAGGCTACCACATACGAAAAATCACAAAAAATCTTTACTTTTTCAAATTTCGCTCATATGGCTTAAAATATCTCCGCCAACCCCCCATACCAATACAATCCATATGCTAAGACAAACAAAAAATTCCCAAAAATCCTTAGTTTTTAGCATTTTACTCATATGGCTAAAAAAAAACCCTCCCTTCTCCTCCCCCCTTCTTCCCCCCCCCCCCCCCCCCAAAAAAAAAAAAACAAGCCCATTACATTTAATTAGTTGTTAGGTAAGCGCCCTAGAAATTTTGCTCAAAACGCACTTCGACGATCGAACCCCCTATTGATCCATAGGTTAACAGACATGGAAAATCACAAAAAAAAATCCTAATTTTTTAAGTATTTCGCTCATATATGTTTAAAAAAACTCCAACTCCCCCTCCCGGCCAAACCAACATGATCTATTAAGTTGTAAGGTGCGCACCCAAGAAATTTTGTTCAAAACGCACTCCGACGATCGAATCCCCTATTGATCCATAAGTTAACAGACACGGAAAATCTCAAAAATCCGAAGTTTTAAGTATTTCACTCATATGGCTTTAGAAAGACCTTCATCCATCCCCAAAATCAACACGATCACTTTAATAGGGCTTTAGGGGAGTTCACAAGAAGTTTCGCCAAAACGTACTCTGACGACCGCACTCTCCGGTGATACATAGACTAACGCGCACAGAAAATCACAAAAATACTTAGTTTTTAGTATTTTTCTTAAATGGCTTTAAAAAAAAAAAAAAAACTTCGCTTGCCCCCCAAACAACCATGATTCATTTAATAGGTCGTCAGAGGAGCGCCTTAGAAGTTTTGCCCAAATCACGCTCCTGCGACCACACTCCCCATCGATCCACAACACACACAAAAAGTCATAAAAAATCCTTACGACCATAACACGATTCTCCGTGTGTGTTAGCCTATGGATTGATGGGGGGTGCAATCATCGGAGGATTTTTTGGCCAAAATTTCTTGGACGCGCCCCCGACGACCTATTAAAGATATCATGTTGGTTTTGGCGGGCAGGCGGAGGCTTTTTTTAAGCCATATCCGCAAAATACTAAAAACTAAGGATTTTTTGCAATTTTGCATGTGCGTTAGCTTATGGATCGACACGGCGTTGCGATCGCGAGAGTGTGTTTTGGGAGAAACCTCTTAGGCCCTCCCCTAACGATCTATTAAATGGATCATATTGGTTTGGGGGGCATATGAAGGTCTTTTTATACAGAGAAGTCCAGGCATCTTGCTCCTTTTCATCTCTTGCAACAACTTTTTGAAGCTCTCCCAGATACTTGTCCACCTTGATTTTTCCTCTCCCTCACAATATAGATGCTTGTTGTCTCTGGTTGTTTCCCTAATTTGATGACGTTGAGGGCTTATGTGAAACTCCATCAGCACTCCCCGCGTTTCCAGCAACAAAGGAGACTCCATATCCGAGAACCTATAAGTGGGAGCTGCCTGATGCAGCTAGCTCAAATATGACCTGTTTTCCACGTTTTCCACGTTTCTTTGCTCAAGAAGTGAATAGGGACCTGTTGGGGACAAGGTTCTTATTTGGTAAGGTCGTAAAGAGGTAAATGAACACTGCAAATATCATATCGTACCATACCATACCATGCAGATGCTACCTAGCAAGAGTTAGTTTGGTAACATCCACTATAAGCACAAAAGACTTCACATCCACTAAAAGAGAGAGTTAACAAGAGAGTTACTAGATAAAGGTCAGACACAGTTGTTCTTTCTCCTTTTCACACTAGACAGAGAGAATCCGCTTTCAATTAGTAGCAGCCAAACCATGATGACAAACTTAAAACAAAGGTACAATTTACTAGAAACAGTGTCCAACATTGACAAGAGCTGTTAACGCAAAACTAAAGCTTGAACCCGAGGCAAAACAATGCACAAACGTCACATCCACTATATGCCCAAAGCTCCATTCGCCTACATAAAAGCACAAGAGAGAGAGTATAAGAATTAAAAATAAACCAAAGGAAGAACGAATTACTAGATGACAAAAGACATGTATAGCAGATTTCATTACCCTTGGCCTAACAATTGCGAAACGCAAAGATCCACCTACACGTCGCACCACCTAGGCTTGAAAATATTCCTTCTCGCCATTTGTAACCATAAAGGTAATATAGAAGATAAAGTAAATGCCGCACTCATCTCCATTAACCTTGAGAATCTCATTGACCTCATATTTAGCATCCTAAAATGAACACAAGGGAGCTTCGTCAAGTTTTCTGGAGAAAACAAGGAAAAAAGAACAAGTAGAAATACAATGGGAAGCGTGACAAGAGCATACAAATTTCTCATTGTACAGCTTAAGTGCCTGTGCAGCATAATCCTTCATCCTTTCAACATTAGTAGGAAATTCCAAGTAGTTTGGCCTGGGGAATACGGTAGTCCCTGGATGCCCACCAGGATAATCTTTAATGTCAAATCCCTATCAAAGTAAAAGTCAACCAATTAGAGACAAACATCACGTATAGCAACCAATACGTTCTTGTGAGAAGTAAGCTTTGAAAAAAAAATGAAGTTGTCTCAGGCAAGTATCCAAGAAAGTATTTGCTTGTCGGTATAGCATAGTCACCAAGCAGATTCAATCTTTCCCGCAATTCTGACATAATCGTGCATATCTGAACACTATCAACTACAAGAAAAGTTAAACTATATGACAGAAATTATACAATAAAAAAGACAAAGAAAAGCCATGAATATCTGTATATAAATATAAAGCTCTGGAAAAACAATTTGAGTTCCTTTATCTATCATTGATAAAGAAACCTGCCAGCAGCCAAGTTTCATTTCAAATCCAGCTAATTTTAGAAAATGTAGCAATATTTCAAATATATGAGGTATATATTTAGAAAACTAATGCGATAAAGATATTACTGAGAAATTAGAACCTATTTGGGAAAAAGTTTTAAAATTTATGCATTTCGGTGGTTTGTGGTGTGAAGAGTTTGTTCCTTAAGAAGCTCGGCTGAACAATCAGCACAACAGCAGCAACAAACAGATCCAACAAAAAATTTCTCACTGAGTTTCATTAAACTCAATACATCCTATAATCTCCCTAAGTTTGTCTAGGGCTATTAACCGTATTGATGATCCAAGTTTTGACAAGGAAACTAAAGGAGTGCACAATGCCCCAAAAACAACATCCGAGCGTACTATTTCCCAACCTTCTGTGAACTTTTCTTGTCTCATGCGTTTTGCTACTTTCTTTTTGATAATATTGGTCTCGTTTAGAGTATCAGTCTAGCCACTCAACTAATCCACTCGTAGTTGAGACTTCAAACAAGTTATGGATACAACATATGGATAAACACAAAACGACAACAACAACAACAATACCCAGACCTTACCACTACTTCGTGGAGGTAGGTAGAGAGGTTGTTTCCAAAAACCCTCAGCTCAAAGTGTTGTAGCAAGTCGATGTACAAAGAAGATGAACACATAAAAGATAATATGACAAGACGTCCATATTATCTTGGAATATGGACCCTCGGGGTGTAAAGAGTTTGTTCCATAAAGACCCTCAGCTGAACAATCAGCGCAATAGCAGCAACAAAAAAATTTCTCCTCAGTTTCATTAAACTCAATACATCCAATATAATCTCCCTAAGTCTGTCCAGAGCTACAAACCGTATTGATGTGACATGACATGTTTTGACGAGGAAATTAAAGGAGCGCACAACGCGAAGAAGTTATGGATACAACAGATGGATAAACACAAAACAACAACAACAATACCCTTAGCTTACCGTGGCAGACCCAGGATTTAGGGGCCGTGGGTGCTCGTGAGGTTCGAACACACATAGTGACACCCAAGGCTTTAAGGTTCCGCCTGAAAACCAAAGGAGTCAGATATCTTCTTGGTTTCCTGTGTGGTTTTTCGAAGCTTATACTAATTTTCATGCTTTCTTTTATATAATTACACCCGGTCTGCATCGGATTTAACAGATTTCCTTAGTGGTAGAGTAGTTGATTCCGAAAGACTCTCGGCTCAAGTGTTGTAGCAATGAACACATAAAAGATAATACGACAACACGAGCATAAACACAAATATTATTATTTGATTTGACGAAGAATAAACATAGAGAAAAGCATACATACCTGACTTTCACGAAGCTGTTGTGAATACTTGTTCCAGCAATCTCTATCAATCACACACTCATCCTCTGAATCCTCTTCCAGCTTGCAACAGTTTGTACTATCATCCTCCATTGGTAAAGGCTCCAAAGTTTCGCAGTCGCTTGATTCATCATCTTCTTCCTCCTCCTCCTCATTAAACTTTTGCTTCTTCACCTCCGACTCCAAATCGAATCTGAATCACTCGAAGATTCCAATAATTCGCTCGAGAAATCATCATCCGTCTCGATTCCGATCTCAGCCGGTGTCCGTTACGGCAGCGGCAGCTGTGACGGCGGCACTGACGACATTATTAGACTATTTCACCAATATGACAACACTATAAACTCGCCTCGACTACAATTGCGGGATGGAAGAACTAGCTATGGCCAGTGGCATATATTGTTGTAAGAGAAGTTACAGAGTAGCAACTAAGCAAGCATTAGAGCAGATTGAAAGGATACTACAATTAACGGTGATTATCTAAGCATTTATCTCGAACTCCAATAACGCTGAACACCAATCAAGAACTCAAAAGATCTTTACTCTTCCTTTTCGACTTAACACCAAACCCACCTCTAATTCTATGAAATTCAATGATCAGAGCTTATATAAGAGCAAATCAGCATCAAGATTCCTTGAAAATGTACGGTTTAATGGCGGAAAATGAGCGGCTTGAGCCGGATAAGTATACGTTTACATTCGTGCTGAAAGCTTGTACAGGGTTATCTAGTTTTGAAAAGGGTGTAAAGATTCATGAAGAGGTAGTGAAAAGGAATTTTGAAAATGATGTCTTTATTGGGACTGGACTTACTGATATGTATAGTGTGATTTGGTTAGTGCTTGGAAGGTGTTTGATAAAATGCCTGAAAGGGATGTTGTTGTTTGGAATGCAATGATTTCTGGGGTTGCGCAGTGTGGAGAGGCAGTTAAGGCTGTTGAACTTTTCAAGAAGATGCAAATTGTTTGTGTAATTAGTCCTAGTTCGGCTACGTTGTTGAATTTGCTTTGATTCTGACGTTATAATTGCTACGTCTTTGATGACAATGTACGCGAAGTGTGGAGTGGTAGACGAAGCTAGAGATCTGTTTTGAGGAATTAAGGGAAGAGATTTGGTTGCTTGGTCTGCCGCAATAGCTGCTTTCTCGCAATCAGGTTTTCCTCAAGAGGCGCTCTCTCTGTTTCGAGATATGCAGAATGAGTATTCACAGACAAATAATGTTACTTTAGTCAGCGTAATCCCAGCCTGCGCAGAGCTAAGGGCGGTGAGATTAGGAAAGAGTGCCCACTGTCATGCCATCAAAGCTAGTATGGATTCTGATGTTTCAACGGGAACTGCCTTGGTTTCCATGTATGCTAAGTGCAACCTGTTTAATTCTGCACTTAATCTGTTCAATAAGATGCCACGGATCGAGGTAGTGACATGGAATGCTCTGATAAACGGGTATGCGCAGATAGGTGACTGTTATAATGCATTAGAATGTTTCGCCGATTAACATTTTAGCTGGATTTTGCCCGGATCCAGGAACAATGGTTGGTGTGCTTCCCGCTTGTGCCTCCCTGGGCGATGTACGCTTGGGAACTTGCCTTCATTGTCAAATTATCAGATACGGGTTTGAGTCGGACTGTCATGTGAAGAATGCTCTAATTGACATGTATGTCAAATGTGGAAGTTTATCATCGGCTGAGTTCATGTTCAACAAAACCGAGTTCTCGAAGGATGAGGTGTCCTGGAACACAATAATCGCAGGATACATGCATAACGGAATTGCCAAGGAAGCCCTTTCCGCATTCCATTCCATGAAATTTGAATCGTTTCAGCCCAACGTGGTCACAATAGCGAGCGTCCTGCCTGCCGTATCACATTTGACGTACTTGAGAGGGGGCATGACTATACTATACATGCCTATATAATCAAGAGTGGCTTTCAGTCCCATAAGCTTGTTGCCAACAGTCTTATCGATATGTATGCCAAATGTGGTCAACTTGACCTTTTGGAGCGTGTATTTGAGGAGATGGAGAACACTGACAGCGTTTCTTGGAATGCTTTACTTACAGCTTATTCTATGCACGGGGAAGGTGATCGTGCTGTTTTAGTTTTCTCTCTAATGGAAAAGAGAGACGTCGAGGTTGATTCTATATCCTTCCTTAGTGTCTTGTCTGCAGGCAGACATGCAAGCTTGGTTGAAGATGGAAGGAAAATTTTCCACTGCATGTGTGACAAGTATCACATAGAACCAGAAGTGGAACACTATGCCTGGTCGACTTGTTAGGACGTGCTGGCTTGTTTGGTGAAATTATGGATCTACTTAAGACGATGCCTATGGAACCAGATGGTGGAGTTTGGGGAGACTTGTTGGATGCATCGAGATAGCAGAGGTTGCTTTGAAGCATCTTGTCAAAATCGAGCAAGGAAATCCATCTCATTGTGTGGTATTATCAAGTTTATATTCTCATGCCGTTCATGCTAGAGTTAAGATGAGCGACATTGGATTGAGAAAGAATCCAGGATATAGTCGGGTTGAGGTGAAGTAGCCAAGTACGGTACATGATTAGAGATAGCCATCGGTGAAGAATCTCACATAATTTTGAAGGGTACTTGCATCTTCAAGGTTGATCTCCGATATCTGCAAATTATGGTCAGCTTCAAGCTCCAATAACGCTAAACACCAATCAAGAACTCCAAATGAGCTCAATTCAAGTTGGTTCCATTGCCTACAAGTTGGAGCTGCCTGATGCAGCCAGCTCAAATGTACACCGGTCCAACAAGTCGCCCTGGAGCAGTTACACAATGATGGTCTGCAGGAAAAATCTATGAATCTCGGCTCTCGCGGACAAGGTTCTTATTGAGTAAGGCCGTAAAGAAGTAATGTTATGACCACGCCCAGCTGATGGGCCCTCGACAACTAATACAGTCCGCAGCCATGCCATTATTCTTTCAGAAGCTGTAAATTCGAGGCGGAGCAAGGGGATGGAGACCAATAACTTTTTGGTTTTCCACATTAGGGTCAACACGTTTCCTAACAAAGGGAACTCCATATCTAAACTTGAACTCGAGACTTCTGATTTAAGAACGAAGGAATAGTTTTTATTCCACTACTACTCTTGTCTTTGAAGGGAAGCCTTGGGAGAAGGGAGCCTTGGAGTAACTGGTAAAGTTGCTGCCATGTGACCAGGAGGTCACGGGAAACAGCCACTGGCAGAAATGCAACGTAAGGCTGCGTATGATACACCTTTGTGGTGGGGCCCTTCCCCGTACACCGCGCATAGCGGTAGCTTTAGTGCACCGGGCAGCCCTTTTTTACTACTCTTTGTCTTTTATCTCCCTCTCTAACAGTGTATGTTTTGGGCGCGTTTATATCAATTTTGAGTCGTCTTCTTCTTTTCATTGCAAAAACTATCCGCATATGATGTTTATATCTATGTTGCTTGGGTTCTTTATATAGAAAATTGAAGTATATGCCGCGCTGATCTTGATCAATTTCATTGACCTCATATTTAGTGTCCTAAAACGAATACACAGGAGCTTTCAAGGAAAAAGAACAAGTAGAAAGACAATAGCAAGTGTGACAAGATCATACAAATTTCTCATTGTACAGCTTAAGTGCCTGTGCAGCATAGCCCTTATCTTTTCAACATTATCAGGATCGTGACGTTGTATTATTCTAATGGTTCCCAACTTACCATGGGTTTAATTATTCATGGTACTCTACGTTGTTCAGACTTTGCCGCATTCCATTCTCATGGTGCATTGCATAGTTCTTCTAATTGATTTTTTTTTTCTTCTTTCAGCTTTTGTAAAACTATAAATATAGATGATGCTTGCTGTCTCCGGTTGTTTCCCTAATTTGATGACGTTTAGGGCTTCTGTCAGCAATCCCTGCGTTTTCAGCAACAAAGGAGACTCCATATCCGAGAACCTACAAGTTGGAGCTGCCCTGTTTTCCATGCTTCTTTGCTCAACAAGTGCATAGGAACACCGAGCTAACAACTCACCCTGTAGCAGTTACCCCCGCAGGATCTTGCGGACAAGGTTCAAATTGGGTAAGGTCATAGAGAGGTAAATGACCACGCCCAGCTAAGAGGCCCTCCCTCGACAACTAATACAGTCCGGCAGTCATGTCACTATTACTTGAGAAGCTGAAAATGTCTTCCCAAATTTGGCACTTTTCTTTGTTAATAACAACATATAATATTGTTAGCAATTGCAACAAACCCCACAAACGTCTCGTCTCAAGAATCAACCAATGCAATATGCTTCAACCAAACGAGATACAGAATAATAAAACATCACATTAAAATTATCTTAAACTTAATTCCATAAGTCATAACAAAGTTCAGACACAGTTGTTCTTCCTCCTTTTTACACTAGACATAGATAGATAATCCCACCACTTTCAATTACCAGCAACTAAACCATGACGACAAACTAACTTAAAACAAAGGCACAATTTACTAGAAACAGTGTCCAACACTGACAAGAGCTGTTAACGCAAAACTAAAGCTTGAACCCGAGCCAAAATGATGCACAGACTTCACATCCACTATATGCCAGAAGCTCCATTCGCCTACATAAAAGCACAAGAGAGAGAGAGTTAGTATAAGAATTAAAAATAAACCAAAGGAAGAACGAATTACTAGATGACAAAAGACATGTATAGCAGATTTCATTACCCTTGGCCTAACGATTGAGATACGCAAAAATCTACCTAAACGTTCCACCACCTTAGCTTGAAAATATTCCTTCTCGCCATTTGTAACCGTAAAGGTAATATAGTAAACATCGTATACCCCGCAGTCATCTCCATTAACCTTGAGAATGTCATTGACCTCATATAGAGTGTCCTACAATGAATACAAGGGAGCTTTGTCAGCTTTCTAGAGAAAACAAGCAAAAGGAACAAGTAGAAAGACAATAGGAAGTGTGACGAGCATACAAATTTCTGATTGTACAGCTTAAGTGCCTGTGCAGCATAATCCTTCATCAATTTAACATTAGAAGGACATTCCAAGTAGTTTGGCCTAGGGAATATGGTAACCATTGGATCCGCACCAGGATAATCTTTAATGTCAAATCCCTATCAAAGTAAAAAGGAAACCAATTAGAGACAAACATCACCTATTGCAACTAATATGTTCTTGTGAGTAGTAAACTTTGAAAAAAAATGAAGAAGTTGTCTCAGGCAAGTATCCAAGAATGTATTTGCTTGTCGGTATAGCATATTCACCAAGCAGATTCAATCTTTCCCACAATTGTGACATAAGCGAGCATATCAGAACACTATCAACTACAAGAAAAGTTAAAACTATATGACAGAAATTATAGAATAAAAAGAGAAAGAAAAGCCATAAATATCTGTCTATAAATATAAAGCTCTGGGAAAACAATTTGAGTTCCTTTATCTATCATCGGTGCAAATGCCATTGATAAAGAAAGCCTGCCAGCAGCCAAGTTTCATTTCAATCCAGCTAAGACATAAAAAATTATAGAGAGTCAATTGGATAAAGAATACATTTTGCCTAATGGAGAGGTGAGACCGAATATTGAATAGTGAAATGTCATAAAAAATATTCAGTTCCCTATAAGGTGTTATTTTCTTAGGTAACTATGTTGATAAATCTTCCTACTTTCAACAACAACAACAACAAACATAGTGTAATCCCACAGGTAGGCGGGGTGGTGTGTAAAGAGTTTGTTCAGTAAAGACTCTCGGCTGCACAATCAGTATAATAGAAACAAACAGTACTAACAACAACAATTAGAGATATAAATCCAAGAATATCGATGAATGGCACACTCCAATTTTTGCTTAAACTTTTGGCGAATTCCCCCTTTTCTTCTATTAATTTGCTATAGTAAAAAGCCACTTCCTACAGAATTACACCACTTCAGTTCAGGGCCTAAAGATTGTAAAGTTGAAATCGCAAAACAATTGGAGGAGCAAAGTTGAGCGATTAAACCTCACGTTTGGCATGTTGTTTAATGGATATTGTTGTTTTTTGGCATCCATAGGATGCCTTGGAAAGAAACAAAAAGAAGTTAAAGCTAGAAAACAAGAGTAAGCATATTATAAACTCTTTTCTTTTATGTTAAGTTAGGATATCCATTAATGTCTTCCTTCACTATCTTTTCATAATACCCTTCTAGAGATCCTTTATCTAACATAGTTTCAAATGCCATTGATAAAGAAAGCCTGCCAGCAGCTTAATGGAAAAAATTATACATGGAGTTAGCAAACTAATGCGATAAAGATATTTACTGAGAAATTAGAACCTATAGGGGAAAAGTTTTAAAATTTACGTATTTCGAGGAGTTTGTTCCGTAAGGATCCTCGGCTGATCAATCAGCAGCAACAAACAGAAGCAACAAAGAATTTCTCACTGAGTTTCATTAAACTCAATACATCCAATAATAATAATCTCCCTAAGTCGTCTGTTCAGAGCTATAAACCATATTGACGAGAGTAAACATGAATATTATTATTTGATGAAGAATAAACATAGAGAAAAGCATTAGATACCTCACTTTCTTGTAGCTGTTGAGAATACTTCTTCCAGGCATCATCGTCATACACAAATTGATCATCTGAATCTGAATCATCCATATCAGGCATCATTGGTAAAGGATCCAATTTTTTGGAGTCGCTCGAATCATCATCCCCTTTCCCCTCCTCCTCCTCATCATTAAGCTTTTGCTTCTTCACCTCCGATTCCAACTCAGAATCCGAATCACTCGAAACACTCGAAACATACGAGCATTCGGATGATTCGCTCGAGAAATCATCCGTCACGATTCCGATCTCAGCCGGTGTCGGTGGTGGCGGCAGCCGCAGCGGCGGAGGTGACGGTTGCTCGGACAACATCACAACGAATTGACAAACCAAAACCTAACCTAGAGAGGACAGACCTGAGAGCTGAGAGCTGAGAATGGTGTATGCATGGCACCAATTGGAGAAAAAACACTTTAAATAGAGGTAACTTTTTTTTAATAACTCTTAGCCCCCAAAACTTACATTATTTTTGTTTGACAATGAATAATTTTAAACTTAAAACTTAATCTCTCCTCCATTTTATAATAAATGAATTGTTAGATTTTGACACACAGATTAAAAAAAAGCATTAAAGATATAAATTTAACACAATTTTTCATTTTTATCCCTAAAAAAAAAAAACTGACCTTGTAATACCTTTTCAAAAATTAATTGATTGTCAAATCATAAGGGTAAATTTGAAAAAAAATTCAATGATTCACTTATTTTGAAACATCAATAAATATCCCAACAATTCACTTATTCTGAAACGTAGGGAGTAGTATTTAATTAAATAGATTACATTTTTTTATTTTTTAGGAAACACTCATTTTTTAGACAGATCTATTATCTATCCGACCGATATATTATCGATCCGACAAATCGATTATCAATCCGACCTATATATGGACGGATCGATTATCAATTCGACAAATCGATTATCGATATGACCTATATACGGACAGATCTATTATTAATCCGACAAATGAGAATTTTCAATTTTATCTATTTCATTCATATGGCTTAAAAAAACCTCGGGTTACCCCCTAACCAACACGATCGTTGTAATAGGTCGTCAGGAGTGTGCCAAAGAAGTTTTGCCCAAAATTCACTTTGGCAATTGCAAACCCCATCGATCCATAGGCTAACACACACAATAAATCGCAAAAGAATATTCAGTGTTTCAAATTTCGCTCATGTGGCTTAAAAAATCTCCGCCAACCCCCCAAACCAACACAATCCATATGCTAATTAACAAAAATAAAAAATTCCCAAAAATCCTTAGTTTTTAGCATTTTGCTCATATGGCTAAAAAAAACCCTCCCTCCTCCCCCAAAAAACGTTACATTTAATTAGTTGTTAGGTGAGCGCCCAAGAAATTTTGCTCCAAACGCACTCCGACGATCGAACCCCCAAAACACAGGAGCTTTGTCAGCTTTCTAGAGAAAACAAGGAAAAAGAACCAAGTAGAAAGACAATGGCAAGTGTGACTGGAGCATACAAATCTCTCATTGTACAGCTTAAGTGCCTCTGCATCATAACCCTTCATCTTCTCAACATTATCAGGAATTTTCAACTAGTTTGGACTGGGGAATACGGTAGTCGCTGGAAAATGACCAGGATAATCTTTAATGTCGAATCCCTATCGGAGTAAAAGTCGACCAATTAGAGACAAATATCGCATACTGCAACCAATATGTTCTTGTAAGAAATAAGCTTTGGAAAAAAATGCAGAAGTTATACCAGACAAGTATCCAAGAATGTATTTGCTTGTAAGTACCACTTAAAATGGTGTTGTTTTTCGCATTTGGTTTATTTTTATTAGCATACCCACTCTTTCCCGCGATTCTGATATAAGCAAGCATATCAGAACACTATTAACTACAAGTAGAAATCTCTCGCCTTTCTAAAATATATGTTCTTCGTATATGGACTCGCGATCCATATGGGCTTACACTCGGGCCTTACGACTTTGAACTACTCCTTAAGAACTTGACCCAATTAACAGAACTTGAACTTGAGCTTGAGCTTGAGCTCGAGGAGTACTAAAAGTTCTGTTGAAGCAAATGCTTGAAAAGTACACACAAGTTCGAGTCCTCTTCCAACTTCCATTCAACTTCAAATGATATATATCAACGGGATAATTTTTCCTTTAACGATATCACGTTGCTTTGTCTCCTACTGTTCACTTATCCTAACTCTGTAGATATTTACTCCGAGATTGTAATAGAAAGTTTGCTGTAATTGGATTCAAATCACTTGATAGTATGAGGTAAAGTAGTGGAAAAAATATATATATCAAGTCAATGCACGAGTCATTGCCCAAAAATCAAAGAATACTGGAAAATATAAAAAAATATCCAAATTTTCAAGTCAAGACATTGCATAGAAAGGTCCAAACTTAATACAATGTTGTTTGATAATTTTCTGTCGAAAACGTCACAGTCCCAGGTCTCTGCTTGTCGTCTAGACTCTATTTCCACGCACTATAACTATCCTATGTAGTGCAGAACAATTCACTTTGAGAATATTATCTCTAACAATAATTTTTTAATCAATTTAAATTCTCAGAGGGGAGAGAAAAGTCTGTAAGCGTGATAATTGGTGGGTAGACCTTGACTAAAACTTCTTATGTCAAAATCAAGATGAGAACTCTCATTTAATGAACAAGATTATATACCTAATGGAGAGGCGAGACCAGATATTGAAACATGAAATGCCCTGTGTTTTCATCTTACCCATATAACTACGTTGAATTGGCGAGATTATAGAGGTTTTTTTTCTTTTCAGATACCCGTGGTGTCTGGGTCACCTCGACTAATTTCACGTCGTGCCACCTCCCACCAACAACAGTTGATACCCTGGTAATTCCGTCCACCAAGGCTAAAACAGATGGGAAGAAATCACTACCTAGGTCTCTATTGGGAATTGAACGTGAGACCTCATGGTGCTCAACCCAACTTTATCGAACCGTGATGTGTAAACACTAAAAACAGAGCAAATAAACCTAGTGTAATCCCACATGTGGTTTCACCATAAGTAACACAAAGAGAACCAACAACAACAACAGCAACAACAACAATATACCCAGTGTATTCCCACACGTGGGGTCTGGGGAGGGTAGAGTGTACGCAGACCATACCACTACTTCAGGTGAAGTAGAGAGGCTGTTTCCGATAGACCCCGGCTTAGAACCGATAACAGTATAACAAACACAAAAGATAAGTGCATATAAACTAGTACGGTATGCCAAATAAACTAACACCGCTAGCAACAAGATAATACTAAGACCTATCTAACCAAAATCATAGACATCACACAACACCACAAATAAGAAACTAAGACACAAAAGAACGCTCCCTTACTGGCTCCCTTACTGTTACCGACGCACTCCCACCCCCTATCCCTCTACCCTAAGCCGCGTCCTTCACACCTTCCTATCAAGGATAAACACAAAAAGTATATATAATTTGATGAAAATAAACATAGATACCTGACTCTCATTGAGCTGTTGCAAATACTTGTTCCAGCAATCTTTATCAATCACATACTCCTCATCATCTGAATCTGAATCTGGCATATTAATCTTGCAGAAACATTTTGTATAATCATGCTCCATTGGTAAAGGCTCCAATCTTACGTGGCCGCTCGATGCATCACCCTCCTCCTCCTCCTCCTCATTAACCTTTTGCTTCTTCGCCTCCGACTCCAAATCCGAATCTGACTCTGAATCGGATTCTGAATCGCTCGAGAATCCAAAATCACCCGTGTAGATTCCGTCCTCAGGTGAAGGCTCGGAATCTGATTCACTCGAGGAATCAGATTCCTATTCACTTGGCTGCGGCAGCCAAGTTTCCGGTGGTGGCAAGCCAGGACTCATGACGAAAAATTGACAAACTGCAAAACTTATATTTGATATTTTTTTTACATAACAACCCTACTTATACTCCATCTTAACCTACATTAAATATATATCAAACCTTAGAGCAAATGTCAATGGCGATTTTGGTCCTTGTGTTGTAAGTTTATTCTAGTTTTGGTCCTTGTATTATTCAACTAAGCATAATTAACATGCAATTAATATAAACGTGTGACTTAGATCCTTCAAACTAAACGGAAATAGGTAGATGGAGCAAAATCGCAAGAATTAGCAAAATTGCGTTACAGAAATTCCAAATATGATACCATACAATACCATGCGGACGCTAACTAGCAAGAGTTAGTTTGGTAAACTATATGTTGTGCATTGCATAATCAAGCATTCATTTTTCGACTTTTTATCTCTAATGATTCTAACTTACCATAGGTTTAGTTGTGTTGAACTGTATATTTCTTGATTGAAACTACTTGATTAGATTAAAAATATAGCTATCAGACTTGACACTTTATTCATGCTACTCTAGTCTACATTGTTGAGACTTTGCCGCATTCATTTCCGAACATGCTTCATGAAAATTACTTGCTTCGTCCCATTTTGTGTGATACTGTCTGACTGGGAACGATATTTAAGAAAACAATAAAGACTTTCAAAACAAGCCATATCTATTTGTGTGGCTTCAAGTCATCTCACTAAGGGTAAAAAGCCAAAACCATTGTTTTTGGGATGAATTAAAAAAGGAAGTGTATGACATGAATTGTGACAGAGGGAGTATGTTCTTAGATGAAGACGTGCTAAAGGTCATACATTTCTTCCTCAAGGAAGACTTGAAACTACAAGGATCAACATGCCGTCTACTCGCTGAAACATCACCGGAAACAAGACGAATTTGCAAATGGTAAGATATGTCTATGTTTATTGAGTCTGTTCTTATTGAGTTCATTGCAAAAATTATATTGTCTTGGAACTTAGAAGGAACCATCTTACGTTACAAACTAAAACAAAGTCCTGACCAACCACTATTGTTCTTGATGATCCACTTTCAAAACTACCAACAAACTAACTAAAAACAAGGGCAACATCCACTATAAGCACAAGAGACTTCACATCCACTAAAAGAGAGTTAACAAGAGAGTTATGATAAAGGTCAGCCACAGTTGTTCTTTCTTTCACCTTTTTACCCTAGACACAGATAATCAACTTCCAATTAGTAGCAACTAAACCATGATGACAGACTAACTTAAAACAAAGGCACAATTTACTAGAAATGGTGTCCAACAATTCTGAAGATGCAGTACTTATTAGCGAGTGTTTGGTATATGAAGATATTTATACTTGTTTTCACATATGGAAATATGAAATTCAGACTCATGTGACAAGTCAAGGCCCTGAAAAAGTAACTAATGAAATACCGCATTTAGAAGCCCATTATTCCGCAATTTAGACAAAAATGCTGAGGAGAATATGCACACGTAATTTGATGAGTATGCCATTTTCCTGGAACAACCTTTTACATACTGAGTTGGCAAACTCAGTACCATTATCAGTTTTGATAGCCTTCTCAAACTGAGTCTTGACATACATAAGAAAGTGTTGCAGCTGAATACACAATATTAATAAATTGGAAATTGTAATAAGTTACGGAAGTTAGTTAACACTGGAAAGCTACACTGTAGTTAGTTACTCAGCTACAGTAAAGTTAGTTAAGTAGTTATAACTAACTCAAGTAGCTTAGTCAATTGGATAGTGGGTCATGAGCTCTATATAAACATGTAATCCGTTCATTTTCACATAGATATACAGACATTACTTCTTCTTTGTCAAAATCTCTCTCTCTGTTTTCTCATTCCTCATTCTCATTAACTATTTTCTCGAGTTAGTTACTCCTGAGGCAGTAATTTCGATCCTCGAGTTCATTCGAACTCCTGCAATCAAGTAAAAGTTAGTATCATTATCCTGGTCATCTTCCAGCGATTACCGTATTCCCCAGTCCAAACTACTTGCAAATTCCTGATAATGTTTAAAAGATGAAGGGTTATGCTGCACAGGCACTTAAGCTGTACAATGAGAAATTTGTATGCTCTAGTCACGCTTCCCAATGTCTTTATACTTGTTCTTTTTGGTTGTTTTCTCTAGAAAGCTGACAAAGCTCCTGTGTATGTATTCATTTTAGGACACTAAATATGAGATCAAATAGATTCTCAAGGTTAATGGAGATGAGTGCAGCATATACAATGTTTACTATCTTACCTTTACGGTTACAAATGGCGAGAAGGAATATTTTCAAGCTAAGGTGGTGAGGCGTATAGGTGGGTCTTTTGCATTTCTCAATCGTTAGGCCAAGGGTAATGAAATCTGCTATACATACCTTTTTGTTTTTCTTCAACTATCACATTATGAATGCTCTTTTTTGCATTGTCAAGTTCATCTAGAGGTTGCGAAATTGTTGGATGTTAGAGGTACTGAATTAAATAGTTTTGCAAGAACATGTGCAGACAACACCACATTAGATACAACATGAGTTTTGGCTTGTGATGGAGTGACAATTTTGTGTAATTCCTTGATTCTTCGAGGAGTTACTCGAAATTAGGGATATCTTTACCCGCAACATAAAATTGAGATACCCTTCGGCACACTCAAATCATTGAAAAGGAGGACGAGTGATTGTCGATCGAATCAAAACTTTACTTGCTTATGTTGAAATGGAGAATCCAAAAGCACAGTGAGCATCAATCTGAATGTCTTTTGCTCCACATAGCTTCTCAAACTCGACAAAGGTTATCATCAACCAATGTTGCTTTGCATTAAACTCTTCTTTTCAAAGTTGCAAGAATGATTTCGGCACTCCTACTCCCTGTTAAGAATTTTCTACCACGAAGGCTGAGAAGTTGAGTGCAAAAAATAATAATTTCGACTGAGTTGAAAATGAAATCTGTATAAATTCGGAGGTCTTCTGGTCATGATTTTTACAAATATTGTATCTCCGTCAGTTATCTTTCCAACAGAATAAGAATTTCATGATATTCGCACTCCTAATCCGAGTTATGAAGTTTCTAGCATATACGTGCAATGCTGAAAAATTACGCGATGAGGAATTCGAGCTTAGTATTTTATTAAAAACAACTATACAAATGCAAAGATCTTTTGGCCATGATTTTTATACATATTTTAGTTTTGTGAATTATTATTCCAACAGTGTAAGTGGATCATAATTACGAGTTATTTATAGCTTGACCCTTGACATTATCAAGTGAGAGATGAGAACTCTTCATTGCATTGGATGGATTTGGGCTTGTAATACAATCTCATATCACCACCAACTGGAAATGTCCCCAAGACCCAACTAAAAAAATAAAGTTAATATCAAGTAAAGAAGCAAGTTGGCTGAAATATTAATGAAATAATTTTTATCTGATGTGACAATTCAGCCAAGGGCATTGTTGAACCAGTGACACCATCTTCAAAGATCACGGTATCAATACTAATGGAATCCAAATAAGCAAACTCACAACGTTGATCACTTAAGTCCTTAGGCTTTTCCTTTAAGCGCTTCCAATATTGTTATTGGATAACATTGCTTTCATTAGATCTAGAGGTTGCACTATGTCAGCCTCATTGAGAGAAACAAGTGGTTTGGATGTGTCACTGCAAAATTATACAATGCCTACTGACTTTTCGATGCCTTTGTGTTGGAACCTTGAAGTTTTGATGAATGACAATATGAATGAAACAAGTTGATATGAGTTAATTCAGTGCAACTGGAAACTTAAACTTACTGATCACATGGGGAATAGAACAAGTTGAATTTGATTCAAAAACTTGATGATAAGGGAAAGCAAGTTGAGTTGGAAAAGGAGTCCTACGTAAAGAAGGAATTTCACTTCTGAGCACATCCTGAAGAGTCCTATGTGTAGAAGGAGAAAGATTCTGCAGATTGAAGATGTCTATGCAAGATAGGAAACATATAAATTGAAGGACTCTTTGTTAGATCAATGAAGTTTTTGATGACTGACACATGAATAGAATATGTTACTTGACCTGGTCCAAGCATAGGAAGGCAGGTTTCAGGTTTTACTGATAGATGCAGACAAAGATTGTTGAAAGTCAGGAATGAATGAGCAAGCCTAATTCTGATATACTCAAGCTACTGATCACGTGAGAAATTGAAGAAGTTGTGGTTGAGTAAAATACTTGAAGATAAGTTGATTTAAAGAGTTGAAGTTTGACTACAACACTAGGAGACAAGAGTTAGAATTGAAGAACGAGTCTCACTTGAAGTAGAACTCTATGGAATGAGAGTTTTGATTAAAGGAGGAGTTTAAAATAAAGAAGGACTCTTTGGAGAGATGTGCTTAAATAGAAGATGCATCATTCAGAGTAATTCACGCACTTACAAAGCAGAAAAGCACAATCGACAAATTGACTTCACGAAGTACTATTCAATCACTGAAGAAACACATTGAAGAACCAGGTCCTAAGTATAGAATCCAGCTAAGAGTTTTAGCTTTGATTTTTAGAGTTGTTCATTGCGTTTGAGCTATTGATGTAATATTAGTTTCAGTGTGTTATAAACTGAATTAGGAGATAGTCTTCGAGTTGGGGAAAACTCAGATACTTTAGGAACGCATACCTTGGGAGGTGTGTATAGTTAGGAATTAGAGTTTATAATTCCTAGTCGTTGAGTTAAAGGAATTAGATTTTATAATTCCTGGTTGTTAAGATATAGGGATCAGAGTTTATGATTCCTATTTGTTGGCTATAAGAGTTTTGTAATCAGTCGTTGTTGAGGTTCAGAGTTATTTAGTGAAGTTGGGGTTAAATCCTGTAGAGGTGCAGGTCATGGTTTTTTACACCTTTTAAGCTGGGTGTTTTCCACGTAAAAATTATTGTGTTCTTTACTTTCTGTTTTACTGCTTTCTTGAAACACGTCAGTGGAATACGTCAGGCAACCTGTTCTATCGATAAGCAACAGTTAAACTAAAATAAGATAATCAGTAGGGCACGAACTTTAAAAAGTGGTATCAGAGCGAGGTTGTCTTAAAAAGGGCTAGCACCTAAGACAAAGATCAATATGATGAATTTCGCACCACCTACTGGTCATAGTGAAGGTCAATCCACTATTAGACCTCTACTCTTTGATGGTTCTCACTTCATTTGGTGGAAAGCTAGGATGGAAACATTCATTCAAGGGGAAGACTACGAGTTATGGGATAGGATCACTGATGGTCCTAATATTCCAATAAAGTTAGAAAATGGGAAACATGTCAAGAAAGTAAGAAGTGAATTCACTCCTGATGACTTATTGGCATTAAAGAAAAATGCTAAGGCCAAAAACATTTTGGTATGTGGATTAGGACCTGTTGAATACAACAGGGTATCAACATGCACCACTGCTAAGCAAATTTGGGATGCTCTAGTAAACACTCATGAAGGAACATCTCAAGTAAGAAAATTCAGAATTTTTCTTCTTTTCACTAAGTATGAGGAATTTAAGATGAAGGAGAATGAAACCTTGCATGAGATGATGACAAGGCTTACTGCCTTAACAAATGAGCTGACCTCCTTAGGAAAAGCTATATCTGAAGAAGAACAAGTCGAGAAGGTACTGAGGGTATTACCAAAATCAAAGTGGAATGTTAAGGTGACTACAATCAAGGAAGCAAATAAGGATCTTGCAGGCATGACCCTGGATGAATTAGTGGGGAATTTAAGAACTTATGAAATGGAAATTGATAGAAATAAATTGCTAGAAGCCCCAGAGGATACCTTAGCTCTGAAGGCATCTTATAGTGATGAAGAAATTGAACTTGATAAAGAACAAGTTGCCTTTATAGATAAGAACTTCAGCAAATTCTTCAAAAAGAAGAAGGGAATAGGTAGCAAGAAATGGTCAAATAACAATCTAAATGGATGCTACAAGTGTGGTAAGACTGGTCATAATATCAAGGATTGTCTTGTCTGTGAAATAGAATGGAGAAAGGAAAGGGCTGAAAAGAAATTGAAAAAAAAATAAAAAGAGGGAAGAATATGCAATGGTAGCAGCTTGGGGATTTGAATCAGATGATGATGAAGTTGATGAAGCAGCACTCATGGCTCTTGGAGATTCAGACTTGGAGGAAGAAGATGATGTTTCTGAGGTAAGTATACTTGAACTTAAAGAAAAGTTGTATTTGTTTTCTAAAACAAAAGTTATTTCCTTGATGAGTGCACTAATTGATGACTTCCAAGAATCAACTTAGGGATGAACTATTCAACAGTCTTGCAAGAATCAAATTTGATTTTATTGATTTAGAAGCTTGTAAGAACACTGTTGAACAGGAAAACTGCTTTCTCAAGAAACAAGTTGAGCAACTTGATTATTCAAATAATGATCTTAAGTCTGAAGTTCTAAAATTAACACTCTCTGAAAAAGGAAAAAAATACCAAGAGTAAAGAACAAGAAAAAGTTGAACTTGAATTGGTCAAGTACAAAGAAGAGTGCAATAGTGCAACAGCAATGGTGAATAAATTGAGTCAAGAAGTCTCTAAACTAAAACTTGACCTTGAAAGAGCAAACAGGGGACAAATTCCTCAAGAATTGGTCATAAGTTGAGTAAAAGATATCACAGTGAAAAAGCTGGTTTGGGTTTTCACAAAAGTCTTGATGCTTATCAAGACTTGTGCTATATCTGTGGAAACCTTGGACATCCAATCACTGAATGTCCAGTTGCTGCCAAAAGCAGATCCGACAGTCTAAATCTAGAAAATAAACTATCTCAGACCAAGAAAAGGATAACTAAACCTGGTCAGAGAAATAGGTCACGTAACCTGTTGCTTACATGGGCTAGAAGAAATCTGATTCGTTCATTTACTCATAAAAAAGGACCCAAGCTTGTCTGGGTGCCTAAAGTTAACCCCTAATTTGTTTTGCAGGTGAGAGTGAAAGGATGCAAGCAAAATTTGTGCATAAATAAAGCTTGCTCAAGGCATAAGACTAGAAGAAAATAAAGTTTCTTTCACTCACCACATTTAAAGGGGGAGTGGATCATTTGAAAGATAGACAAATTTGTAGTGCTCATGTAAGGGGGAAGCAAGGGAGATTTTAAAAAAAAAATGAGAAAAGAGGATGACTGTGAAACTGATGAGCATGCACAGGAACATGTTGTACCACCTGGTTCAACTGTTGTACATACTAAGGGCATATTGACAGGGGGAACAACAAATAAAGAAATGGATGCATTACTAAAACCAACACAAGTTGCTGGTAATTTTTTTGGTAGTTCATAAAAATTGGTGTTGTCAAAAGAATCTTGAGATATCTCATGGGAATCAATGAATTGAGACTATGATATCCAAAGGAAAGCAATTTCACTCTTGAGGGCTATAAAAATGTTGACTATGTGGGTTACTTAATTGACCGGAGAAGCACCAAAGGCACTAAGTAGAGAGCATTTTGAAAGGAATAGGTTAGACTTGGAGATGATTAAAATTGCATGAACTCCCCTCAATTATTGACTAGAATAATCATTTTTCTTTTTAATCTTATTAGCTAAAAAGTTTTTCTATTCAGTCTTGCACATTTAGTTGTGTGTCCCAATTCCAGATTTTTGACTTTTCTAACCTAATTTTGTATTAGATTGTGCAGAAAAATAGGTACAAGCAAGCAATTATGACCACAAAGTTCTTCTTATTAGGTATGTTCTACACTGACATAAGCATAGGCTGTCTAAGTTGAAACAGTTGAGCACACCTGTTCAATTCCACACATTTCATCCTCTCATTGTCTAATAAAGCTAATGAATTATTGACCAAACTTTCTTTGATTCTCTCCAAATGGGTGTGTACAAATGTGTTAATCCTATACCAGAAATTCCTTCTTCTTTTTCAATCAAAATATCAGTTGTGTACTATGAATTTGCCAAGTTTGATCATCAATCACATGCAGCATATGTTTCTGAAGAATGAAAAGGGACATGCTTTCCCTTTTAGTTCCTAATTGGTTATTTTTTTAGGACTTCTCAGTCCTAAATCAAGTTTGACTTATAAAAAAAATATTCTTGAACAGATGAATCATGTTGCTCTACCTGTTTAAATAAGGAGGGCTAACACTCATTTAAAAAAAAATTGAACTAGAAGCTTCACAAGATAGTCATAAAGTGGAATAAAAGGTCCTTAAGGCTAGGGTCATGACTTTGAAGCTTGACCTTGATTGATAGAGGGATGAAAATGTTGAAGTCATTCATCAATTGACATAGTTGATATCACCTGTTCCACCATCCTCATCAGCTCCTCACTGTTGGTATCCTTAGCCATGTCCCACTTTTATATCGTATTTTTTTAATGCTTAATTTTTTTGCTTTGTTCAGTACTAGCTTAGGTTTAATGTGAAACATGCTCTGTCAGTTAAATGGAATGGTTATCTTTGTTAAATTGACTCATAATTTTGCTCTCTTTAATACATTACTAGGTTGGCTAAAGTCTTTGTCTGATTGTTTTGGTGATAGCCCCAGTGGCCATGAATAGCATAAAAAATCACTTTGGCTAGTATATTATTGCATTGAAATGGTTTTTCGATGATGCCAAAAGGGGGAAGATAAGAGGGTTGTGTAATGTTTATAACCCATTGACTAACTTGTTTCATTCTAGTATTTTATACTTTAGTGCCTACAGGTGAAGATATTTGAATGCACAAAGACAAGAGGTTTACCATCATCAAAAAGGGGGAATTTGTTGGAACCTTGAAGTTTTGATGAATGACAATATGAATGAAACAAGTTGATATGAGTTAATTCAGTGCAGCTAAAAACTTTAACTTACTGATCACATGGAGAATAAAACAAGTTGAATTTGATTCAAACACTTGATGATAAGGGAAAGCAAGTTGAGTTGAAAAAGGAGTCCTACGTAAAGAAGGAGTTTCACTTCTGAGCATATCCTGAAGGGTCCTATGTGTAGAAGGAGAAAGATTCTGCAGATTAAAGATGTCTACTCAAGATAGGAAATATATAAATTGAAGGACTCTTTGTTAGATCAATGAAGTTTCTGATGACTGGCACATGAATAGAACATGTTACTCTACCTGGTCCAAGCATAGGAAGGCAGGTTTCAGGTTTTACTGATAGATGCAGACAAAGACTGCTGAAAGTCAGGAACGAATGAGCAAGCCTAATTCTGATATACTCAAGCTACTGATCACGTGAGAAATTGAGGAAGTTGTGGTTAAATACTTGAAGATAAGTTGATTTAAAGAGTTGAAGTTTGACTACAACACTAAGGATACAAGAGTTGGAATTGAAGAAGGAGTCTCACTTGAAGTAGAACTCTATGTAATAAGAGTTTTGATTAAAGGAGGATTTTTGAGCCAAATTCATGTTCCACCTCCCACGATTTCGGGGGAGGGCCTGGTGTCCGAGCGTGATGCGGGCCAAAAATTAACCGAGGAATTCTAGGGAGGTTAGGGATCATCCCAGTGTGGTTTGTTTAAATTTTTGGGGCCATTTAGGTGGACAAATGGGTGACACGGTGCGAACAGGGAACTTTTGGGTCAAATCGATGTGCTATAGCCCCTAGTTTCAGGGGTAGGCTGGGGTTCAAGCGTGTTGTGGGCTAAAAATCGACCGGGATATTTCAGGGTGGTTAGAGATCTTCCCAGTGTGATCTGTTTAAATTTTCGTGGCCATTTGGGTGGACAAATGGGCGAATCGATGCGATAGGGCATTTTTGAGCCAAATCGGTGTGCTATAGCTCATAATTTTGGGGGTGGTCCCAGGGTTCGGGCGTGCTGTGTGTCAAAAATTAACCGAGGAATGCCATGGAGGTTGGGGATTGTCTTAGTGTGGTCTGTTTAAATTTTCGTGGCTATTTGGGAGGACAAACAGGAAAAACAGTGCAAACGAGGCATTTTTGGACCAAATCGGTGTGCTATATCCTATGGTTTTGGGGGTGGAACCTAGGTACGGGCGTGATATAAGCCGAAAATAGACCTAGGCATGCTAGGGACATTGGGTATCATCCCAGTGTGATTCGTTTAAATTTTTGTGGCCATTTGGGTGGACAAACGAGCAAAACAGTGCGAACGGGGCATTTTCGAACCAAATCAGTGTGCTAAAGCCCACGGTTACAGTGTGGTCCGGGGGTCTGGGCGTGCTGAAGGCTGAATATTGACTGAGGCATGCCATGGGGGTTGGGGATCATCTCGGTGTGGTCCTTTTAATTATTTCGTGGCTATTTGGGTTGACAAACAGGTGAAACGGTGCGAACATGACATCTTCGGGCTAAATCGGTGTGCTATAGCCTATAATTTTGGGTGTGGGTCCGGGTTCGGGTGTGCTGTGGGCCAAAAATCTAGGATCATCCCAGTGTGGTCCGTTTAAATTTTTGTGGTCATTTGGGTGGACAAATAGTGAAATAGTGCTAACGGGGTATTTTTTGGCCAAATTGGTGTGTTATAGCCCACAATTTTGGGGGTAGTCTCGGGGTTCGGGGCCTGTTGTGGGCCAAAAGTCTATCGGGCATGCCAGGGAGGTTGATAATCATCTCAGTGTAGTCCATTTAAATATTTGTGGCTATTTGGGTGGACAAACAGGCAAAACGGAGCGAACGGGTCTTTTTTGAGGTAAATCGGTGTGCTATAGCCCACGGTTTTAGGGGTGGGCCCGAGGTTCGAGCGTGCTGTGGGCCAAAAATTGACTTCGGCATGCCAAGGAGTTTGGGAATTGTCCCAGTATGGTTCGTTTAAATTTTTGTGACCATTTAGTTGGAAAAACGAGCAAAACAGCATGAACAGGGCATTCTTGGGCCAAATCGGTATGCTATAGCCCATGATTTTGGGGGTGGTCCTGGGATTCGGGCATGCTGTGGGCTGAAAATTAACCGAGGCATGCCAGGGAGGTTAGGGATCATTCCAGTATGGTTCGTTTGAATTTTCGTGGCCATTTGTGTGGACAAACGGGCGAAATAGCGAGAACGAGGCATTTTCGGGATAAATTGGTGTGCTATAGCCATGGTTTTAGGGTGTTCACGGGGTTTGGGCGTGCTGTATTTTGAAAATTGACCAGGACATGCCAGGGAGGTTGGGGATTGGCCTAGTGTGATCCGTTTAAATTTTCTAGCCATTTCGGAGGATAAACGGGCAAATTGGCACGAACGGGAAATTTTTGGGCTTAATCTGTGTGCTATAGTCCACGGCTTCGGGGGTGGGCCCGAGATCCAGTCGTGCTGTGGGATAAAAATTGATCGTGGCATTCCAGGGAGGTTGGGGATCATTCCAGTGTGGTCCATTTAAATTTTCGTGGCCATTTGGGAGGACAAACGAGCGAAACAGCGCGAACGTGATATTTTCAGGCCAAATCGATGGGCTATAGACAGATTTTGGGGGTGGGCCCGAGCTTCGGGTATGATGTGTTTCAAAAATCGATGGGGGCTTGCCAAATAGGTTGGGGATTGTCCTAGTGTGGTCTATTTAAATTTTCGTGGCCATTTGGGTGGACAAACGGATGAAACGATGCGAACGGGGAATTTTTGGGCTTATTCTGTGTGCTATAGCCTATGGTTTTGGGGGTGGGCTCGGGTTCCGATCGTGCTGTGGGCCGAAAATCTACCAGGGCATGCTAGGGAGGTTGGGGATTGTTTCAGTGTGGCCATTTGGATGAACAAGCGGGTGAAACAGCGTGAACGGGGTATATTTAGGCTAAATTAGTGAGCTATAGCATAGGGTTTCGGGGTTGGGGCCAGGGTTCAGGCGTGTTGTGGGATAAAAATTGATCAGGACGTGCCAGAGAGGTTGAGGATCATCCCAGTGTGGTCCGTTTAAGTTTTCTTGGCAATTTGGATGGACAAACGGGTGAAACGGTACGAACAGAGAATTTTTTAGCCAAATTGGTTTGCTATTTATTGCACACGGTTTCGGGGGTAGGCCCGAGTTCTAGGAGTGTTGTGGCCCAAAAATCGATCAGGGAGTGCTAGGGAGTTTTGAGATCATCCTAGTGTGGTCCGTTTAAATATTCGTGGCCATTTAGGTAGACAACGGGAGAAATAGAATGAACGGGAATTATCAAGCCAAATTGGTGTGCTATAGCCCACGGTATAGGAGGTGGGCCTAGGGTCTGGGCATGCTGTGGGCTGAAGATCAATTGAGGCATTCCAGGGAGGTTGAGGATCACCCCAGTATTGTCCATTTAAATTTTCGTGTTCATTTGGGTGGATAAACGGGCAAAACGGTGCGAACGGAGAATTTTTGGGCCAAATTGGCATTCCATAACCCACGGTTTCGGGGAAGGGCCCGGGGTCCGGGCGTGATGCAGGACAAAAATTGATCGGGGAATGCTAGGAAGGTTAGGGATCGTCCCAGTGCGAACGGGGAATTTTTAGGTAAAATCGATGTGCACGGTTTCAGGGGTGGGCCGGGGTTCAAGTGTGCTATGGGTCAAAAATCGATCGGGACATTCCAGGGAGGTTGGAGATCTTCCCAGTGTGATCCGTTTAAATTTTTGTGGCAATTTGGGTGGACAAATGGGCGAAACAATGCGATGGGGCATTTTTGGGCCAAATCGGTGTGCTATAGCTCACGATTTTGGGGGTGGTCCCAGGGTTCGGGCATGTTGTGTGTCAAAAATCAACCGAGGCATGCCATGGAGGTTGGGAATCATCTCAGTGTGGTCCGTTTAGATTTTCATGGCTATTTGGGAGGACAAACGGGAAAAACGGCACAAACGGGACATTTTTGGACCAAATTGGTGTGCTATATCCCATGGTTTCAGGGGTGGGGCTGAGGTACGGGCGTGATATAAGCCGAAAATTGACCTAGGCATGCTAGGGACATTGGGTATCATCCCAGTGTGATCCATTAAAATTTTCGTGGATATTTGGGTGGACAAACGGGCAAAACGGTGTGAACGGAGTATCTTTGGGCCAAATCGGTGTGCTAAAGACCACGGTGACGGGGTGGTCCGAGGTTTCGGGCGTGTTGTGGGCCAAAAATCGACAGGGGAATGCCAGGGAGGTTGGTGATCATCCCTGTATGGTCCATTTAAATTTTTGTTGCTATTTGGGTGGAGAAACGGGAGAAACGACGCTAACGACGCATTTTCGGGCCAAATCGATTTGTTATAGGCCACGATTTCTGGGGTGATCCTAGGGTCTTGGCTTATTGTGGCCAAAAATTGATCGAGACATGCTAGAGAGGTTGGTGATCATCCTAGTGTGGTTCATTTAAATTTTTGTGGCCATTTGGGGGGACAAACAGGAAAAATGACGTAAACAAGGCTTTTTCAAGCCAAATCGATGTGCCATAGCCCACGATTTTGGGGTGGGCCTGTGGTCCGGGAGTGCTGTGGGTCAAAAAATGACCAAGGCATGTCAGGGAGGATATGGATCATCCCAATTTTGTCCGTTTAAATTCGTGTGTCCATTTGGGTAGATAAAAGGGCAGAACAGAGCGAACCAGGAATTTGTTAGCCTAATCGGTGTGCTATAGCCCATGGTTTCAGGGGTGGGATCGGGGTCCCAGTGTGCTGTGGGCTGAAAATCAACCGTGTTGTGCCAGGGAGGTTGGGATCATCCCAGTATAGTCCATTTAAATTTTCATGGCTATTTGGGCATTCAAATGGGAGAAACGGCGGGAATGGGGTATTTTTGGGCCAAATCGGTGTGCTATTACCCACGGTTTCAACGGTGGGCCTGGGATCCGGGCGTGCTGTGGCTTGAAAATCAATCGAGGAGTGCCAGGAAGGTTGGGGATCATCCGAATGTGATTCATTTAAATTTTCTTGGGCATTTGGGTGGACAAACGGGTGAAATGGCGCGAATGGGGCATTTTTAGGCCAAATTGGTTTGCTATAGCCCACGCTTTTTGGGGTGGGCCCTGTGTTCGGGCGGGTTGTGGACCAAAAATAAGATGAGGCGTGCTAGGAAGGTTGTGGATCATCTCAGCGTGGTCCGTTTAAATTTTTGTGGCCATTTGGGTGGACGAATGGGAGAAACAGCGCAAACGGGGAATTTTTGAGCTATATCAGTGTGCTATAGCCCACAGTTTTGGGGGTGGACCTGGGGTAGGGGTGTTCTATGGGTCAAAAATCAATTAAGGCATGTCAGGAGGGTTGGGACTCATCCCAGTGTGGTCAGTTTAAATTTTCATGGCCATTTGGGTGGACAAATAGGCGAAACGGCACGAACGGGGAGTTTTCGAGATAAATCGGTGTGCTATAGCCCATGGTTTTGGAGGTGGGCCTGGGAATTGGGCATGTTGTGGGCCAAAAATTGACCGGATCATGCCAAAGAGGTTTGGGATCGTCCCAATGTGGTTCGTTTATATTTTTGTGGTTATTTAGGTGGACAAACAGGCAAAACGGCGCAAATGGGGCATTTTTGAAACAAATCGGCGTGCAATAGCCCATGGTTTTGGGCGTGGTCCCGGGTTCGGGCGTGGCATAGGCCAAAAATTAAGCGAAGCGTGCCAGGGAGGTTGGGGATCGTACTGATGTTTTTATTTTAAATTTTCGTGATTATTTTGGTGGACAAACATGCGAAATGGCGTGAATGAGACATTTTTTGGCCAAATTGGTGTGCTATAGCCCACAGTTTTGAGGGTAGGCCTAGGATCAGGGAGTGCTGTGATCCAAAAATTGACAAGACATGTCAGGGAGGTTAGGGATTGTTCCAGTGTGGTCCATTTAAATTTTTGTGGCCATTAAGGTGGACTAACGGGCGAGACGGCGCGAATGGGGAATTTTCGGGCCAAATTGGTGTGCTATAGCCCACGGTTATGGGGGTGAGCCTAGGTTCCGGGTGTGCTGTGGGCCCAAAATCATCTGAGTCGTGCCAGGGAGGTTAGGTATCATCCCAGTATGGTCCGTTTAAATTTTCATGGCCTTTGGATGGACAAACAGGCAAAATAGTGTGAACGGGGAGTTTTTGAGCCAAATCGGTGTGCTATATCCCATGATTTTGGGGGTGGGCTCGGGGTCCGAGCATATTGTGTGCCAAAAATCAATCGAGGTGTGCCAGGGAGGTTGGAGATCATCTCAGTGTGGTCCGTTTAAATTTTTGTGGCCATTTAGGTGGACAATTGGGCGAAACGACGCAAACGAAGAATTTTTGGGACAAATCGGTGTGCTATAGCCCACGGCTTTGGAAATGGGCCTAGGGTCCGGGAGTGATGTGGATCAAAAATTGGTCGGGGCATGCCAGGGAGGTTGGGGATTATCCCAGTGTGGTATTTTTAAATTTTTGTGGCCATTTGGGTGGACAAACAGGCAAAATGGTGCGAACGTGGCATTTTCGGGCCAAATTAGTGTGCTATAGCCCACGGTTTCGGGGGTGGGCTCAGGACCCGAGCGTGCTGTGGGTTTAAAAATCGACCAGGCCATGATAGGGAGATTGTGGATTGTCTTAGTGTGGTTTGTTTAAATTTTCATGGCCATTTCGGAGGACAAACGAGTGAAACAGCTCTAACGAGGCAGTTTTGGGCCAAATCGATGTGCTATAGCTCACGGTTTCGGGGGTTAGCCCGGGGTTCGGGTGGGCTGTGGGTCAAAAATTGACCGGGGAGTGTCAGGGAGGTAAAGGATCACCCCAGTGTGGTCCGTTTAAATTTTTGTGGCCATTTGGGTGGACAAACGGGCGAAACGGCTGGAAAGAGACATTTTTTAGCCAAATAGGTGTGTTATATCCCATGGTTTCGGATTAGATATGGGATCCGAGCGTGCTGTGGACCGAAAATTGACCGGGGTGTGTCAGAAAGGTTGGGGATGATCTCAGTGTGATCAATTTATGCTTAAGAGTGACTGATGGCACTAAGTAGCTCTTGATATATTGTTGTAAGAGAAGTTACAGAGTAGCAACTAAGCAAGCATTAGAGCAGATTGAAAGGATACTACAATTAACGGTGATTATCTAAGCATTTATCTCGAACTCCAATAACGCTGAACACCAATCAAGAACTCAAAAGATCTTTACTCTTCCTTCAAAAGATCCAATTTTTCTCGCACCCTTTTCGACTTAACACCAAACCCACCTCTAATTCTATGGAATTCAACGATCAGAGCTTATATAAGAGCAAATCAGCATCAAGATTCCTTGAAAATGTACAGTTTAATAGCGGAAAATGAGCGGATTGAGACGGATAAGTATACGTTTACATTCGTACTGAAAGCTTGTACAGGGTTATCTAGTTTTGAAAAGGGTGAAAAGATTTATGAAGAGGTAGTGAAAAGGAACCTTGAAAAGTGTGGAGATTTGGTTGCTTGGTCTGCCGCAATAGCTGCTTTCTCTCAATCAGGATTTCCTCAAGAGGCGCTCTCTCTGTTTCGAGATATGCAGAATGAGTATTCAAAGCCAAATAATGTTACTTTAGTCAGTGTAATCCCAGCCTGCGCAGAGCTAAGGGCAGTGAGATTAGGAAAGAGTGCCCACTATCATGCCATCAAAGCTAGTATGGATTCTGATGTTTCAACGGGAACTGCCTTGGTTTCCATGTATGCTAAGTGCAACCTGTTTAATTCTGCCCTTAATCTGTTCAATAAGATACCACTGATCGAGGTAGTGACATGGAATGCTCTGATAAACCGGAATGCGCAGATAGGTGACTGTTATAATGCATTAGAAATGTTTCGCTGATTAACATTTTAGCTGGATTTTGCCCGGATCCAGGAACAACGGTTGGTGTGCTTCCCGCTTGTGCCTCCCTGGGAGATGTACGCTTGGGAACTTGCCTTCATTGTCAAATTATCAAATACGGGTTTGAGTCGGACTGGCATGTGAAGAATGCTCTAATTGACATGTATGCCAAATGTGGAAGCTTATCATCGGCTGAGTTCATGTTCAACAAAACCGAGTTCTCGAAGGATGAGGTGTCCTGGAACACAATGATCGCAGGATACATGCAATACGGACTTGCCAAGGAAGCCCTTTCCGCATTCCATTCCATTAAATTTGAATCGTTTCAGACCAACGTGGTCACAATAGCGAGCGTCCTGCCTGCGGTGTCACATTTGACGTACTTGAGAGGCGGCATGACTATACTATACATGCCTATATAATCAAGAGTGGCTTTCAGTCCCATAAGCTTGTTGCCAACAGTCTCATCGATATGTATGCCAAATGTGGTCAACTTGACCTTTCGGAGCGTGTATTTGAGGAGATGGAGAACACTGACAGCATTTCTTGGAATGCTTTACTTACAGCTTATTCTATGCACGGGGAAAGTGATCGTGCTCTTTCAATTTTCTCTCTAATGGAAAAGAGAGACGTCGAGGTTGATTCTATATCTTTCCTTAGTGTCTTGTCTACAGGCAGACATGCAGGCTTGGTTGAAGAAGGAAGGAAAATTTTCCACTGCATGCGTGACAAGTATCACATAGAACCAGAAGTGGAACGCTATGCCTGTCTGGTCGACTTGTTAGGACGTGCTGGCTTGTTTAGTGAAATTATGGATCTACTTAAGACGATGCCTATAGAACCAGATGGTGGAGTTTGGGGAGCGTTGTTGGATGCATCGAGAATGCATTCTAATATCGAGATAGCAGAGGTTGCTTTGAAGCATCTTGTCAAAATCAAGCAAGGAAATCCATCTCATTGTGTGGTATTATCAAGTTTATATTCTCATGCCGTTCATGCTAGAGTTAAGATGAGCGACATTGGATTGAGAAAGAATCCAGGATATAGTCGGGTTGAGGTGAAGTAGCCAAGTACGGTACATGATTAGAGATAGCCATCGGTGAAGAATCTCACATAATTTTGCAGGGTACTTGCATCTTCAAGGTTGATCTCCGATATCTGCAAATTATGGTCAGCTTGGCTCCAATAACGCTAAACACCAATCAAGAACTCCAAAAGAGCTCAATTCAAGTTGGTTCCATTGCCTACAAGTTGGAGCTGCCTGATGCAGCCAGCTCAAATGTACACCGGTCCAACAAGTCACCCTGGAGCAGTTACACAATGATGGTCTGCAGGAAAAATCTATGAATCTCGGCTCTCGCGGACAAGGTTCTTATTGGGTAAGGCCGTAAAGAAGTAATGTTATGACCACGCCCAGCTGATGGGCCCTCGACAACTAATACAGTCCGCAGCCATGTCATTATTCTTTCAGAAGCTGTAAATGCGAGGCGGAGCAAGGGGATGGAGACCAATAACTTTTTGGTTTTCCACATTAGGGTCAACACGTTTCCTAACAAAGGGAACTCCATATCTAAACTTGAACTCGAGACTTTTGATTTAAGAACGAAGGAATAGTTTTTATTCCACTACTACTCTTGTCTTTAATGGGGAACCTTGGGAGAAGGGAGCCTTGGAGTAACTGGTAAAGTTGCTGCCATGTGACCAGGAGGTCACGGGTTCAAGCCTTGGAAACAGCCACTGGCAGAAAGACAATAGCAAGTGTGACAAGATCATACAAATTTCTCATTGTACAGCTTAAGTGCCTGTGCAGCATAGCCCTTTATCTTTTCAACATTATCAGTTTAGTGACGTTGTATTATTCTAATGGTTCCCAACTTACCATGGGTTTAATTATTCATGGTACTCTACGTTGTTCAGACTTTGCCGCATCCATTCTCATGGTGCATTGCATAGTTCTTCTAATTGATTTTTTTTTTTCTTCTTTCAGCTTTTGTAAAACTATAAATATAGATGATGCTTGCTGTCTCCGGTTGTTTCCCTAATTTGATGACGTTTAGGGCTTCTGTCAGCAATCCCTGCGTTTTCAGCAACAAAGGAGACTCCATATCCGAGAACCTACAAGTTGGAGCTGCCCTGTTTTCCATGCTTCTTTGCTCAACAAGTGCATAGGAACACCGAGCTAACAACTCACCCTGTAGCAGTTACCCCCGCAGGATCTTGCGGACAAGGTTCAAATTGGGTAAGGTCATAGAGAGGTAAATGACCACGCCCAGCTAAGAGGCCCTCCCTCGACAACTAATACAGTCCGGCAGTCATGTCACTATTACTTGAGAAGCTGAAAATGTCTTCCCAAATTTGGCACTTTTCTTTGTTAATAACAACATATAATATTGTTAGCAATTGCAACAAATCCCACAAACGTCTCGTCTCAAGAATCAACCAATGCAATATGCTTCAACCAAACGAGATACAGAATAATAAAACATCACATTAAAATTATCTTAAACTTAATTCCATAAGTCATAACAAAGTTCAGACACAGTTGTTCTTCCTCCTTTTTACACTAGACATAGATAGATAATCCCACCACTTTCAATTACCAGCAACTAAACCATGACGACAAACTAACTTAAAACAAAGGCACAATTTACTAGAAAGACAATAGGAAGTGTGACGAGCATACAAATTTCTGATTGTACAGCTTAAGTGCCTGTGCAGCATAATCCTTCATCAATTTAACATTAGAAGGACATTCCAAGTAGTTTGGCCTAGGGAATATGGTAACCCTTGGATCCGCACCAGGATAATCTTTAATGTCAAATCCCTATCAAAGTAAAAAGCAAACCAATTAGAGACAAACATCACCTATTGCAACTAATATGTTCTTGTGAGTAGTAAACTTTGAAAAAAATGAAGAAGTTGTCTCAGGCAAGTATCCAAGAATGTATTTGCTTGTCGGTATAGCATATTCACCAAGAAGATTCAATCTTTCCCACAATTGTGACATAAGCGAGCATATCAGAACACTATCAACTACAAGAAAAGTTAAAACTATATGACAGAAATTATACAATAAAAAGAGAAAGAAAAGCCATAAATATCTGTATATAAAAATAAAGCTCTGGGAAAACAATTTGAGTTCCTTTATCTATCATCGTTGCAAATGCCATTGATAAAGAAAGCCTGCCAGCAGCCAAGTTTCATTTCAATCCAGCTAAGACATAAAAAATTATAGAGAGTCAATTGGATAAGAATACATTTTGCCTAATGGAGAGATGAGACCGAATATTGAATAGTGAAATGTCATAAAAAATATTCAGTTCCCTATAAGGTGTTATTTTCTTAGGTAACTATGTTGATAAATCTTCACAACAACAAAAAACATAGTGTAATCCCACAGGTAGGTAGGGTGGTGTGTAAAGAGTTTGTTCAGTAAAGACTCTCAGCTGCACAATCAGTATAATAGAAACAAACAGTACTAACAACAACAATTAGAGATATAAATCCAAGAATATCGATGAATGGAACACTCCAATTTTTTCTTAAACTTTTGGCGAATTCCCCCTTTTCTTCTATTAATTTGCTATAGTAAAAAGCCACTTCCTACAGAATTACACCACTTCAGTTCAGGGCCTAAAGATTGTAAAGTTGAAATCGCAAAACAATTGGAGGAGCAAAGTTGAGCGATTAAACCTCACGTTTGGCATGTTGTTTAATGGATGTTGTTGTTTTTTGGCATCCATACGATGCCTTGGAAAGAAACAAAAAGAAGTTAAAGCTAGAAAACAAGAGTAAGCATATTATAAACTCTTTTCTTTTATGTTAAGTTAGGATATCCATTAATGTCTTCCTTCACTATCTTTTCATAATACCCTTCTAGAGATCCTTTATCTAACATAGTTTCAAATGCCATTGATAAAGAAAGCCTGCCAGCAGCTTAATGGGAAAAATTATACATGGAGTTAGCAAACTAATGCGATAAAGATATTTACTGAGAAATTAGAACCTATAGGGGAAAAGTTTTAAAATTTACGTATTTCGAGGAGTTTGTTCCGTAAGGATCCTCGGCTGATCAATCAGCAGCAACAAACAGAAGCAACAAAGAATTTCTCACTGAGTTTCATTAAACTCAATACATCCAATAATAATAATCTCCCTAAGTCGTCTGTTCAGAGCTATAAACCATATTGACGAGAGTAAACATGAATATTATTATTTGATGAAGAATAAACATAGAGAAAAGCATTAGATACCTCACTTTCTTGTAGCTGTTGAGAATACTTCTTCCAGCCATCATCGTCATACACAAATTGATCATCTGAATCTGAATCTTCCATATCAGGCGTCATTGGTAAAGGATCCAATTTTTTGGAGTCGCTCGAATCATCATCCCCTTTCCCCTCCTCCTCCTCATTAAACTTTTGCTTCTTCACCTCCGATTCCAACTCAGAATCCGAATCACTCGAAACACTCGAAACATACGAGTATTCGCTGTACAGCTTAAGTGCCTGCAGCATAACCCTTCATCTTCTCAACATTATCAGGAATTTTCAAGTAGTTTGGACTGGAGAATACGGTAGTCGCTGGAAAATGACCAGGATAATCTTTAATGTCGAATCCCTATCGGAGTAAAAGTCGACCAATTAGAGACAAACATCGCATACTGCAACCAATATAAACCGTATTGATGTGCCAAGTCTTGAGGAGGAAAGGAGGGCACAACGGCCCTCACAAGAACAAGTTATGGATACAACAGATGCAAAGGACCCAACCACATAAGCAACAACAATAACATACCCACAAGTAGGGTCTGGGGAGGGTAGAGTGTACCCAGACCTTGGACATCAAATCAAAGTAGGTATGGAAAAAGGGAAAACATAGCAACTAATAATTAAGTGGAATGTAACAACCACAAAACAGTGTGACAGACTAAATGCAATAACAACAGATGAAAGTAAACTTTGAACCATATGCAATTGGAGAGATGATTTTGCCAGTTCTCAAGTTTCATTCTAAATCCAGCTATAAAGACATAATGAATAATAGAGTTGGCCAGTTGAAGTTGGAAGTTGTTCTTTGCTTAATTCCACTATATATACCTCATCAAATTATTGAATAGACACAAAGCAAACATTTTTCTTGATTTCCCACAAGTGGGGTCTGGGGAGGGTAGAATGTACCCAGACCTAAGTGGGGTATGGGGAGGGTAGAGCGTACTCAGACCTAAGTGGGGTATGGGGAGGGTAGAGCGTACTCAGACCTAAGTGGGGTATGGGGAGGGTAGAATGTACCCAGACCTAAGTGGGGTTTGGGGAGGGTAGAGTGTACCCAAACCTTGGACATCAAATCAAAGTAGGTATGGAAAAGGGGAAAACATAGCAACTAATAATTAAGTGGAATGTAACCACCGCAAAATAGTGTGACAGACTAAACACAATAAACAACAACAGATGAAAGTAAACTTGGAAACAATCTATATAAAATATGAACCAAGTACAGGTATGCAATTGGAGAGATGATTTTGCCAGTTTTCGAGTTTCATTCTAAATCCAGCTAAAGACATAATGAATAATAGAGTTAGCCAGTTGAAGTTGGAAGTTGTTCTTTGCTTAATTTCCACTATATATACCTCATCAAATTATTGAATAGCGACACAAAGCAAACATTTCTTGATTTCTTCTCTATCAACTTAATTAGTTTTGATCATTTTAGTGCAGCAATGGGTTGTGAAAAACTTGTATTTTTTATGCTATATCCCTTTCTCTGTCAACTTGCTTTCTCAGTCATATCCAAGAACTTTTTCATGGAACAAGAGCACAGATTATTGCTCATGGAATGTAAGTTCATTGTGACGGGACGGCGGGACAAGTAATTGAGCTTGACCTCATTTGTGGAGGACTTCAAGGCAAACTTCATTCCAGCAGTAGCCTGTTTCAGCTCTCCAGTCTCAAAAGGCATGATTTGTCTTATAATAATTTCTCTGGATCGCTCATTTCACCTAAATTTGGTGAGTTTTCTAGCTTGACGCATCTTGATTTGTCGCGTTCAAGTTTTACAGGTCTAATCCGCAGAAATTTCTCGCCTCTAAATTATATGTTCTTCGTATATGGACTCGCGATCCATATGGGCTTACACTCGGGCCTTACGATTTTGAACTACTCCTTAAGAACTTGACCCAATTAAGAGAGATTGAACTTGACTCAGTGAACATCTCTTCCACCATTCCTCTAAATTTCTCTTCTTATTTAACAACTCTATGGCTTCTAGACACACAGTATTATTCTGTTGCTCTTAGAGTGATCTGGTTCCATAAACACTGGTTGGAGTCTTTTGAGCCATTAGATACAGACCTTGTACATCATACAAGGTTAAAGAAAATGCTTGAAAAGTACACACAAGTTCCATTCAACTTCAAATGATATATATCAATGGGATAATTTTTCTTTTAACGATATCACATTGCCTTGTCGCCTACTGTCCACTTATCCTAACTTTGTAGATATTTGCTCCGTGATTGTAATAGAAAGTTTGCTGTAATTGGATTTCAAATCACTTGATAGTATGAGGTAAAGTAATGGAAAAAAAAAAAAGTCAATGCACGAGTCGTTGCCCAAAAATCAAAGAATACTGGAAAATATCAAAAATCCAAATTCTCAAGTCAAGACACTGCATAGAAAGGTCCAAGCTTTCTGTAGAAAGTTTGATAATTTTCTGTCGAAAACGCCACAGTCCCAAGTCCCTGCTAGTCGTCTAGACCCTATTGCCACGCACTATCCTACGTAATGCAGAACAATTCACTTTGAGAATGTTAAGTCTAACAATAATTTTTTATAATCAATTTAAATTCCCAGAGGGTAGCGAAAAGTCTGTTAGCGTGATAATTGGCGTGTAGACCTTGACCAAAGCTTGTCATGTCAAAATCAAGATGAGTTGATTAGTTACTAAAAAGTATAAAATTATTATATGTTTTGGCCAATCGGCCTACATATTATTAAACCTAATATCGAAAAATATTAAACCTATTGGGAGAAATCTCCTTCTAAACAAAGACTTTTTAATGACTAATTGTGGATGTTATTGTGTTATGGTATGAGAAGGGTCTTCTATTTTATAGATGTCCAAAACCTTTAGAAAAAGGTTAGCCAAATATGGAAAAGAATTATCTTTTTTCTTTCCGGAAAAGTAAAAGTAATTATGCTAACTTTTATTTTCCTTCTGACAAAAAATAAAACTTAAATATAATAAGAAAATCAGGACAAAAATCCTAACACCTATTACAATTCAAATATAGGAACTAAGTTTTTCAACTAGAAAAATTTATTCATAATATTTTGAATTTTGAAATTAGTTAAAATTTTGATTATGAATTTCCTTATTGAATTAGGTAGGGAATCCTAATATTTAAACGTTATTCATTAAAATTTACCTTAAATAAATTATTTTTTCCAATTAAACTATATAACATAAGTATAAAATCTATTTAGCTCCAACTTTCTCTTAAACTGGTTCACATATTTCTCAATTTTCATAAATAATTAAGAGATTTCGTAAAGAAGAAGCATCATATGGGTAGGGAAGGAGAAGATATTATTGATTTGCTAGAAGAAGCTATGATATTCTAAACAAGCCCCGTGATGAACTTTGAACATCATACATAACAAAAATAGTCAAGATTTGGAGAGGATCAATGAAGAAACTTTAAAAGATCTTGAGCTTTTCATGGAGATGAGTCGAATTGTATACCTAATTTAATAATCTTTCAGCTAATTGTTATAGATCATAGTATCTCTGTGGAAGATCAGGTACGACAATGTAATTTCTGAGTTTAGTTGTCTTTTCTCTTTATTTTTATTTACAATTAACTTTTGATTTCTCGATTATCATATTGTTTTGTTCGAATTTCTATTTCATTACTATCCACTTTTTTTCTTATTAATAAAGGTTGTAGGCAAATGTTGGATTGAGCTTTGAAATTTTTTTGTGTAAAGATTAGATTTTTTTTTTTTTGGTAAACATGATTACTAATATTACATATTAAAACAGCACAGGGAGGTGCCGAGAGGTCTATTAGGAGTATCAAAAGGTTAGGTTTAATCATATTGCTCTGAAATTTCAATTATCATATTGTTTTGTTGTACTTTCATTTCTATTTTTGTTGATGAATGTCCGGTTGAATTTTCAATTTTTTTTGTGTAAAGATAAGATATTTATTATTATGTTTTGAAAATTATACTGCATATATTAAATTTATAAAGACAATAAATAAACTATTTATAAAAGATATTATAAACAAACTTTTATGAGATATTAATTTGTAAATCTATATTTAATAAAATTTTGTTATATATTACAAGAAATATGTATAAATATAATACGCATGCATATTGTGTAAATTTGAAGAATGATAGTGTATGAGTTGGTCTAAGTCATATACATTAATTGTTGTTAATGTAATGACAGTACATTAAAATAAAAAATTTATCATGATAAAATAACTCAAGTGAAAAGAAAGAACATAAATCAATAAATTATTTGTAAAAAGAAAAAAATTAGGTGAAACACGACAGACAAAATATATATAACATACAATAGTTATTTATCTTATTTAAATAGATATAACATTCATTTTACCGTTAACTGCTACCTTTTACATAATAATTTTATTTTTAATAAAAATTTTATCATGATAAAATAACTAAAGTGACAAGAAAGAACATAAATCAATAAATCATTTGTAAAACGAAAAAGATCAAGTGAGACACGACAGAAAATAATATATATAACATACGATAGTTATTTATCTTATTTAAAAATTAATAATATTCATTTTACCGTTAACTGCTGCCTTTTACATAATAATTTCATTAATTGACGTGAAACACACTTGCAAAGCATGTACACTAAATTAGTAATTAGTAATTAGTAATTAGTAATATATTAAAAGCGGAAAGGGCCTTAGAAATATCGTTTGAACTTTTTGCCCTTCATTAAAAGTCTTTGTTTTAGACAAAATAGTCTTTTTACTATTTTTTTTAATATTTAATAGTTGAAAATTAATTAAATATATTTAGGGTAAACCTTTCCTTATAGAAGTCATCAGAATTAATGACAACTAATATTTTTTCCATTAGTTTAAGAATTCTAAATCAACTAAATTTGATTTAAAAAATCTATAAATCTACATCTACATCTATAATGTATTAAATCCATTAACCACTTGAAACTTATTATGGTAAAATATATATGTGTTTACGATAAAATATATGTTTTGAATTTTTTGCACCTCATTACAAAACCATCGTAATAGATAAAATCGCCTAATTTTAAATAATTCAAACTTACACGTGCGAGGCACGTGCGACTAAACTAGTATACTGATCACATGGAATGCTAGGGTATAACTCAAGCCTGTGGTTTGATTGATCGGGGTTTCATGGGAAGAGATATACTTGTGTAACCAAAGAGCAGCAGAATCCAGAAGCTAACAGTTAAAAAAAAAAAAAAATACATACCATTGTTTCTGTACATTTGCAATCGCCTCTTCTCATAGCGTAGGGATATGATTCTTCTTCTGCAATGCCCTGTTCAACAGCAAACCTATAAGCCTTAGAACAACTACATCCGTACGTCTCACCTTCCTTCAACTCAGCCTCTTTCTTAGGATCCGGATAGTACTTGAACAAGCAGTCTGTCAAATGCTGCTTCGATAAGGGGACGACAACCTTTTTGCTTTTAATGGATACAGCTGCCGACATGGCTCCAATGGAAGCATATTCCCAGCAATACTCTGAAACAAAAGTAATTAAACAAAACGTAAAATAACAATGTTAATAGTAATAATAATATAATAATAAAAATGAAACTTACTAGTTTTTTTCTGAAGGTCAAAAAGAAGGTCAAAATTGGAAATAAACCCTTTGAGCTACTAGCTAGGATGAAAAGAGTACCTGCAGGTGTAGTAGAAGATTTCAAAAATTTGAGCTACCACCTTCACTTAGCTACACTACACGGAGAAAAGAGAAATATATTTGAGGCTGCGGGTGTAGTAGAAAGATCCCAAAAAATTTATAAAAGTTACCATAATAATTACTTTTACTTTTCCTGAAAAAAAAATATAATTCTTTTCCATATTTGGCTAACCTCTTTCTTAGAAGAAAGATTTTGAATATCTATAAATAGAAGTCCCCTCTTCTCATACAATAGCATCCACAATGTAGTCTTTTTTAATTAAATAATGTGTCAAGTCAATACAAGTCAATCAAAGTCAATATCTATAAATGTAGCTTTGTCATATGTGTCGTGTAAATGGCAAATACATGCATAAAAATAGAAGTATATGTGTAGGTTTTATTTGCCCTGATTTTCTTACTATGTTTAAGTTTTATTTTTTATTAGAAGGAAAATAAAAGTAAATTTTTTATTACCATAATTACTTTTACTTTTCCTGAAAAAAAATCTATTTTTGAAGTGCTAATTCACTTTTACTACCGATAGAATAATGTTTTGAAACCTTGTCCCTATTATTAATAACATAAATATAGAAACCTAAAAGACTGCATGCATGAAAAAAGTCTGTCCCTTTACCATGCAGAGGGTTTATTTATTTAATAAGAAATTTCTGTATCCATTACACCAAAATAACAAGTTGTCAACCCCTTTCAGCCTAATCTTCATGAGACAAACCTTGTGATTTTTGTCATTTCAACTTTCTAGGTGATATATTTAACATCATAAAATTAAAAAATATCTGGATATAATAATATTGAAGAGGAGCCTTGGAGTAACTGGTAAAGTTGCTGTCATGTGACTAGGAGGTCACGGGTTCAAGCCTTGGAAACAGCCTCTGACAGAAATGCAAGGTAAGGCTGCGTACGATACACCCTTATGGTGGGGCCATTCCCCAGACACCACGCATAGCGGTAGCTTTAGTACATCGGGCTGCCCTTTTTTTTTTTTCTTGTCTGGATATAATAATAATCTATATAAGATTCAAAAGTTTATTATCATCAACTTCGTATTTAGTCAAAATCGGACAAACTAATTAACAAAAATGGATGGAATATAAAAGATTTAACTAGAAGATCAGTGATTTAAGTCGTACGTAGGGAACAACTTCTATCAGAAATGTAAGGTAAGACCGAACTTAAGGATGCGACTTATTAGTGGGTAATGAAATAAGTTGAGAATTAAGTTGTCGCGTTCAAATTTTAGCAAAGACGCAAACAAAATGCTAAGTGATCTTTTTGAGACTGGAGTCAAAAGAGTTCTTTTTTTGGCCAAAAATTCCAAAGGGGTCACTTGATTTGAAAAGAAAACAAAAGGGGACAAAACGTTGTGGGTCCAGCGACTTGCAAGTCGCCTAGGGCCCAGTGACTTGCGTGACTTTGTTTCATTATTTAAACAGTTTTTTGTTCCGAGTTGTTTCAGCTCTCTCCACACTACTGTTTCAACATGTGCATTTAAAGTACTATTCTTAGTAATTAATGATTATTGAGTAACCTTGTACTAAGATAAATAAATTATTTTAAAAATTGTCTATGTATCAGAAAATCAATTCTTTATAATACGTTGTTCATTTTACCAATTTTCCAAAAAACTAATGAAAATATAGTTGAAATCAATAAGTTCATTCCATTTTTACATATTTCATTAATTTTCACTTAACAATAACATGCATGGTGATCTCACGATGTGGGTTTTGAGAGAATAGATTCACGAATGTCTTGTTTTTATTGTGTAAATAAAAAATTATTTTTGGTTGATTTTGACTTTAAAAAAAATGTAAAGAAAACAAAATTTAAAATATTATAAGAGTGACAAAAGTTTAAATAAAAATACAAAGAAAAGAGAAGCATCAATACTAAGACAAATAATATGCCCATCTAACCACCACTGTATCCCTAACGATGTTCCTAAGCATTTACATATTTTTATTGTCAAATAGACAGCGACAGACCTATATTCATTTTTGAGGTGCTTCGATATCTATTTAACTAGACGGATAATAGATAAAATTACATAGAAAATATACGAAAAACATGCATATAATGTATAAAAGGACCCACTAAAACAAAAAATTTATTGGGTGCATTGGCATTTAAGTTGCCTCTATGGTTCTCCACGGGAACAGATCGATTCCCGAGTTCAAACCTCATTTAGGTAAATTTTTATTTTTTTTCAGTTTTTAAATTTTTTAAGCACCCACAATCTATAAATTCTGAATCCGCCACCGCAAATAGAGAGCCGTTTTATTTTGTTTACCAGCTCTTCCCTTTCCAATTAAGGCACGATATGTCAAGACAATAACATCAAAAGCTAGGTTAGTCATCTAATATAATCCTTTTTTCTTCTATTAACTTTATTAATTTAACCATCTAGTATTTAGCTACTATTGACATGACTAACGCGCGTCATGTAGGCCCTTTTAAGTGCAAGCGATTTCCATCGACAAAATTTCCATCATCAAAGCTCGAATTTAAGATATATGTTTCGATATGGAAAAACTTTTTTCAAATGAAGATTAAAATTAATTGTAAATGTAGATTGACCTATAATATTAAAATTAAAGAAACTTTGCATACAACAGCTTGCTAATGGAGAAAAATTTGATGTACTATGCTTTCAGGTGACTAAACTATAGGCAAACTTTCATTTTTATCTCTTCTGCTTGTAGGGATCTACATGATATTTTAATACATAATATCTATATAAGTTGCACACTTTTCAATATTTTATGCATGCAGTGAGCCCATCCGATCAATTTTGGATCCAAAACATGCCAGATCCTCGGTCCAACCTTCAAACTGCGGTCTGTAGCACATTGATTTGGCTCGAAAATGGCCCATTCATGTCGGTTTGCTCGTTTGACCACCCAAACTGCCCCCAACGACTCACACTCGCTCGCTCCTCAGCCTGTCTGGGAGACCCCAATCAATTTTTGACCTAAATACATCCGAGCCCACCCCAGAAATCGTGGGTTATATCACACTGATTTGGCTCAAAAATGGCCTCTTTGCGTCGTTTCGCCCGTTTGACCATCCAAACGGTCTCACCGACCCCGTCGGCCTACACTCCCCCGCTACTCAGCCTGCCTACGAGCCCCCAATAGATTTTTGGTCCAAAACATGTTCGGGCCTCCGGCCAACCTCAGAATCGTAGGCTATTGCACATCAATTTGGCTCAAAAATAGTCTGTTCGCGCTGTTTTTCCTATTTGACCACCCAAACGGCCCTGCAAACCCCTACGGCCCATACTCCCCCACTCCTCAACCTGATTGAGAGCCCTCGGCCAATTCTTGGCCCAAAATGTAGACACATGATTTCGTCCTCTTAAAGTTCAATTTTATTCACTTTTACCCATTTTATATTATCCTACTGTGTACCCTCACCCGTGTGATATTCCCTCCACAAAATGACAAAAATAACAATCCCATAACTAATTTTGTCTTATCCTAGCAACCTACCCAAACAAAAATAGACACCTAACCCTTATCCCTCCAATTAAAAAACAACACCTACCTACCCTATGCTGACAAACTCTACCCCACCTTCATACCCCACCTACGCTACCCCCTACCCCTTTTTACACGTTTTTAGAACCCAGGGAATGGACACAGGAAGGAACATATATACATATTCCATTAAAATAAGGGAGGATTCCATTTTTTTTCTTTCTTCTTCACGATTCACAGCATATATACACACATACACCATCACTCTATTCTATTTTTTTTAGGGGAATTCACACATACCTCCAAAAAAAAATTCTCTTCTTCCCCAACAATATTCCATACACACAATATTCACGCCCACTCATGGACTTTTACACACACACAATCCTCACCATCACATACGCGCACACACAATCACATACACATCTACTAAAATGGCATGAGAGTAGAGAGACGAGAGAGAGATCAGAGATCGACGAGTCCTCACCTGAAGCTCGCCGAAAAAGGGCTCATCCGCCACTGAGAAACACCACCAGTCCGCTTCCCCATGATTTCTGATCGAACTATCACCAGAACAACGCGAATCAACAACCAAACAAGCCAATCCCAACCCCTCTAAGCTAATTTCGATGAATTCCCACTTGAAAGTCACCGGAACAGCCACTGGGAACATTAAAAGCTGCGTTTGGCTACTGTCCCGATGAAATCTGTCGGAAAGAAGTACCATCAGCTCGATTCCAATTGAAAAAATCACGTTTCTTGGTGGTACAAATTGGGTTTTAAGTGTTTTTCTGCTTCTTTGAGATTTTTGAGTTCGAATCAGATTTTGGGTATTGCTTTGGACTGGTTTTTAACTGATTTGGGAGAGTCGAGATTTTGGTACCCGTCGAGGTTATTGGAAGCGGATTCTATTGAATTTAATCAGAATAACACATCAATTTTGAAAGAGACATTGAGGTCCAATTCTATCTTCTCTCCCTTTAATTTTTACGTGAATGTAAATGATTTGTTGTTTGGCATGTTTGAATCATTGTTGTGTGTTGGTTGATGTTGGTTTTGGATTTTTAAAAAATGATTTGATAATCGAAGCGTGTGTTAATCATTGGTTGATCATGAATTTGGGACGAATTAAAAAATTGATAAAAGGGTGAATATAGATCGATTCAGGTTTATTGTTGTTTTGTTTAATTCGGAATAGATATCATGTTTTGGCATGAGGATCGGTAAGAAAATCGTAGGCTTTGGGTAGGCAAAGTTTAGGACTCTTGGTGATTTGTTGAATGTGTGAATATTTAGTGGTTGTTTCTTTCTATTTTACCGCACAAGATTGAGAAATGTATTCATTTTATCGGGGAATGCCCCGAGATCTTATGTACTTATTCACCGAGGAATGCCCCAACGTATCATATTGGCGGAAAATGATCGTGATGAAGGCCCGCGGCATCGGGTAAGGCATTGGAGCTTAGTCTAGATTTAGTTTAGAATAGGATTTATATTTTCGTATATTTTTTTGGACTGTATAATTGGACTGATCTTATGTACTTATTCACCGAGGAATGCCCCAACGTATCATATTGGCGGAAAATGATCGTGATGAAGGCCCGCGGCATCGGGTAAGACATTGGAGCTTAGTCTAGATTTAGTTTAGAATAGGATTTATATTTTCGTATATTTTTTTGGACTGTATAATTGGACTGGACTTTACATTTTTGGATTATTTTGTTTTTGTTTGCTTGAGTGATTATTTTTGCGTGCTTTGTGTGGTTTATGCATTTGTAATTTCAATTTAGCCGATACGCTCTGCCAAGCGACCGTGGTCAAACCACGGGATGGAGGGGTGCCTAACACCTTCCCCTCGGTCAACAGAATTCCTTAGCCGGAATCTCTGTTTGCAAACCAGTATTAAAGAGTCAAAACCATTTTGAAAAAGGATATCCATAGGTGACTCGGCACACCCGATTTATGCCGGGTGGCGACTCTAAATAAAAATTTTAATAATCCTTTTTCGAAACAAATTTTCATTTCTTGTCACTTAAATAATAAAACCCTTTCGAACATTAAATTATAACCATTATTTTGATTTTGGATTCGAAAGAGGGGTGTGACAGCTCTGGCGACTCTGTTGGGGACAATAACAAGTTTTTAGAATTCGAGCTATTTTTGGAGTCGTATCGGCTTTGTTTGGCATTACGAGTGTATAAGCATTGTTTGTGATTTTGTTTTTGTTATTGTTTTCACTTTTGTGCGTTTTTCGTGCTCTTTGTTTATAGTATTTATCCTATGTGTTACCGCTTGTATATCTGTCATCATGTGTCTACCCCCAGGCCTTCTTTCTGCAACAAGTCTGTAGTACACGTGTTGTACACGACCTCTAGTTGAGTCATCCTTATTTTAGGGGGGGAGCCGTCGATGTTATGGAGTAGGTGGAAAGTAAAGCAGCCACTATCGACCATACGCTCCCCCAAACAGCCTTTTTAGTGAACCACAACGTAGGTCAGCCTTTAGGCCATGCTTATGTGCATCATACTGAGACCTAGCGGGACCCACATGGCCCTTTGTAGGAACTCACCTCTAAAGCATCTTTACGTGCTTACTGTTGCATCTTTAAGGGTAACATGTTCATTTGACAGACTGATTTGAAAAAAAAAATTGTTAGGAGTAAGGTGCGTAGGCAAAAACGAAAAAGAAAAAAAAAGAAAAGAAGAAAATATAGAAAAAGAAAAGAGTGAGTCGAAAAGAATGAATCAAAAGAAGTGTCGTAGTTTATTTTAGAGTTCCTTATGGCTTTTGTTCTTCACGATCCAAAAACTAAAAATAATTTTTTTTACGTTTTGCATTTATCTTCTCAAGGTATCGTAAGTTCAACAAAAAAAAAGGGTTTTGTTTGTTTTTTCTACTTATTGGTCAAAAACAAAATACCAAAAAGATTTTTTTTCATAATTGGTGGTGTCAATCTTAGTTGAAATGTCTAGTTGAAAATCCAAAAAGTTTTTATTCGTTTGTTTTTGGTTGTGTCTCTTAAGTTAGGGTCAATTTATTAGTTAAATCTGGATGAACTACGCATACCTGATTTCCTTCCCTCGGGTTGGGATACGTAGGCAACCCTCGGTGGGTCCGATATTCTTTGTGTTGGCCTTTGTCTTAGTATTAGCCTAGGTATCTCGCCCCGTAATCTAGAGTTGTTTGCCAAGTAGACTGATTTCGCTCAGTACTTCTGTTCGGCAAATTGGAGTCATGAATGTGGTCTGTCCCATCGACATGTGCTTGCGTCAAAAATCCCAAGGGTTGGGAATCTTCTACTACTGTCGAATTTTTGAGATAACGTCTTATGTGTTATTACAGGATGGATTTGTCCACCAAGTCTAGAGTTCTGATGGTTGTCAAGGTGCCCAAAAAGTTAATCAAGTGGTGGGAAATGCTTAACTATGTTGATCAGCAGAAACTAATTAAAATATTAGGTGATCTTACGGAACTTCTGCATGTTACCCCTCGTCCATATTTAATAGAGGCTTTGTTGACCTTTTGGGATCCAAGTAGTTTGGTGTTCAGGTTTGGGGAATGTGAAATGACTCCTACTTTGGCAGAAATATCCGGTTTGTTGCATTTTCCCAATATCGAGAAGGATATGATCCGAGCACGAAATCATACTGGCGTGAGATTTTTGCAGTCTTGTGGTTTAAAAAGTAAGGGTATCCGTTTGGGTTGTTTAAGTGATTCGTGGGTTTCCTTAGATTTTTTGTTCACTAGATTCGGGCCCTCGGAAAGTTTTGATTGTTTTTGGGATGAATTTCATATGACTAAGGAGAAGTGGGAGAGAAAGCGTCTTGGAATCTTCACCCTCGCTTTATTAGGCATTTTGGTGTTTCCACTAGAAGAAAGACGTATTAATACTCATTTGCAATCTGTAGTGATGGCTCTATTTCATAAGGATCAAAACGACAAGGGCATTAATCAAAAGGGAAGGTTCACTCTCATACCCATGATCTTAACAGAATTATATAAGGCTTCAATCGAAGTGAAGGGGGGGATGAGATTTTTTTAGGGCAGTAACCTGATATTGCAGTTATGGATGATGAAGCATTTGCATGCGCCTTCTTTAGTTAGACCAGACGTGGTAGACCGTTGTATTCCCAATCGAGTGAAAGCCATGGACTCCAGGTTGCGTTTGGATAAATTTTTGCTACCTGTGGGAGTCGAGGCTTGGATTGAATTTCTTGAATCAAGAACCGGGGGTAACATTTTGTGGACTTATCTGTGGCTTCGACCGAAGATAATCTTGTTGGGTTGTCAGACGCAGCTCCCTTTAGTATGTTAGGGCTCAATTGAACTAGACCATACAGTCCTTCTAGGGTAATGCGCCAGTTAGGTAGGCTGCAGGACGTGCCACCAGCAGTGGATCTTCTGAAGGATGTTGAGTACTTCAAGGATCAAGCCTTAGGTGAGAGCAAGTACGAGCAGTTTTGGAAGCATGCAACAAAGCTAGGTGTGGACATACTCAAAGAAATTTTGGATAATCCGGGTTACACTCAGGGATATGAGGTCTGGCTTCAATCTATCCCTCGGGGTATCAGTCAACCCTTACCAGCGCAGCTTAGAGGGAGAATACAGGAAGAATGCATAGAAGACGACCATCAGGATGAAAGTGTAGGGTCCAAAGTAGAAACACTGAGAGTTCAGTTAGCAGATTTGTTCAAGACGGTAGAAAGGTGTCAGAATAATCTTTCCCAGTGCACTCCTCATGAGGCAGGAATACGGGCCCAAAGCTTCTTCCCTAATATCAGGGTTTCTTTACAGGATATGCTATAAAGTTTAAATGGGAGAAAAAGAACTTCATAGGCAGGTCCATCTCAGCCAGGGTCATCACGCAGAGCACCAATCTGAAAGACCATTTCTTATCTTATTTCAGTTTGAGTCTTTTATGTGTCTGTCATTGTAGGGTGGTGTCTGCTTTAAGTCGAAGTCAAGTTGTTTTTTGGTATTAGGGTCTTTATTAGTAATTTCACGTATGTCGTCTTAGGGGGTCTAGAATGTTGTTTCGTATTTGTTGTTTAGTTTTAAAGTGGTCATAAATTCTTTGTATGTTTTTGTTGTTTCTTTCGTCAAAATGTTATGATGTTACGTCTTTCCTTTGTTTGTTTATTTTTGTTTTCGCAAAAAAAAAAAGAAAAAGTGGGTGATGTTTATGCACATGCTGCCCGAACTACGCAAGATCTGATTCATGTACAACATGATATGTAGGCAACCTACTTTTGGGTTCGATCTAATCATTTTGTTTCATTGTTTTTCATTATTTTTTCCTCTTTTAAAGAAAAACAAAAGCCATAAAGAATGATAAAATAAAAGTAGATAACAAGAGAAGAAAAGAGCAAAGATGGATGAAAAAATAATAATAATAATAATAATAATAAGTGTAGACAAAAATCAGGATGATGTTAAAATGACATCGCTACCCTCAAAAGCTGGTAGAAATGAACATGAATTTAGAACAATTTTACCAATGTGATTTCCATGTTTGTCGTGTGCCCTAATCCTAACGGATGTCGTCTTTGATGAGCATGTTCTTTCAGATAACAGTGGTAGGTTTGCAGCACTCTGGTTGGTCACCCATACTTCACTAGATCCAAATCAAAGCTCGCCATGGCTAGCAGGGAGATTGAAAATTCGCTCATTGACCCGGATCAGGATCACAGGGAAGAAAGTCCTGAACACAATGATGAGGTAGTAAGGCTCAGGCAACAATTGATAGATTTACACCGGGCATGGGCCAGCGGAATGCCTCCTCCTCCGCTCCCTGAAGGTCTTGGGAATATCTCTAACTGCCCACCGCTCTCTCAGGCGCAATTCTCTGCTCCTACTGATTCACCTGAGCACGCGCCAGGATTCACTCCGCGACATTATTATCCTGGCAGTTTGGGTGTGCCCTTGGCAGCTCCCCAATCAAGACCCGCTGCTCAGCCAGCGCCACCGATTACACCGGTATTCGTGGCTCCGCCACCACATGAAACTCCCATATATGTTGTGCATCCCACAATGAGGCTTCCTAGGTCTGCCAGTGAGCCAGTACTGAAGGTTCCAGATAGTCAGTATTATGCCCCGGAGCCTACTTTGCAAATGAATGAACCGTATGGGTACACTCAGCCGCCGACATTTCCATTTGATACGGAGAAACCTGTCGCAACAGAGGAACAGGATATCATAGCCCGAAAATTGAAAAGTTTAGAACAGGCTATGAGGAATTTGCAAGGAATCGGAGATTATAAGAGTGTTTCCTATAAAGATCTTTGCATGTTCCCAGACATCAACCTTCCCCTCGGTTTTAAGATGCCTAAGTTCGAGAAGTATACAGGACACGGTGATCCCGTAGCACACTTGAGACGTTATTGCAACCAGTTGAGGGTTTTAGGAGGAAGGAAAGAGCTGCTCATGGCCTTCTTTAGCGAGAGTCTTTCTGATCTGACCTCAGAATGGTTTATCGATCGAGATATCGATAAATGGAACAGCTAGGATGACTTAGCTTCTGAATTTGTTCGATATTTTCAGTGTAACATCGACATGATTTCGGACGAAAAATCCTTGGTCAACATGAAGAAAAAGGTCACTGAAGGTTTTAGGGAATACGCGATAAGGTGGCGTGAACAGGCCGCCAGGGTAAAGCCTCCAATAAAAGAAAGCAAGTTGGTAGAAGTTTTCATTCAGGCATAGAATAAGACCTATTTTCAACATTTACTTCCGGCAATGGGAAAATCTTTTATGGAAGTCCTCAAAATGGGGGAGATGATAGAGGACGGAATTAAGACCGGCCGAATAGTGAGTTTTGCCGCATTAAAAGCCACCACACAAGTGATTCAAGGTGGATCTGGCGCATTTGGAGGTAAAAAGAAGAAAGAGGATGTGGCGACTGTCGTAGCTAAAGCCCATTCCTATCCCAAAAGACCACCTCGCCCCTATCCCCAATCCCAAGACCAAGTCTACGCCCAAGCTCCATATATTCCTCCCCACCATTATTACCCTCCACAAAACCCTTTATATTCTATTCCACCACCCCTGTACCCAGTATATAGCGCGCAACCATATGCCCAAACCCCTTCTTACCCGCAGTGGCGCGCGCAAGCTCCGTAAAATCGCCCATTCGCTCCACCAAATTATCAAAACCCCTCCAGACCCAGTTTTCAGCCTAGGCCCGAGTATAAGAAATATAAGGCGGTCAAAAATCAATTCACACCTCTTGGGGAGTCATATGCTAGCTTGTTTGATAGGTTGAGAAAGTTGAAGGTTTTAAGCCCAATTCAAGGAAGGCTTTCAAATCCACCGTCGAGGAATCTCGATTATTCTTTAAGGTGTGCGTACTGTTCTGATATGCCAGGCCACGATATCAAGAAATGCTGGCATTTAAAGAGAGCTGTCCAAGATTTAATTGACACAAATCAGATGTTGGTCCAGGCCCTGGAGGGTCCAAACATTAACCAGAATCCGCTGCCAACCCATGCTGAAGCCAATATGTTAGAATTGATATATGATAGGAAAGATTCTTCGAGGGGTTATAAGCCTATTTTCAAGATACAGACCATTGAGGAAAAATCGGTGAATGTAGCTGAGTCTTTGAAAGCAATGTCATTGAGCCAGGAAGGAATGAGAGAAGATAAAGCCCAAGAAAGCACAAAGAAACCCCTGATCACAGTACAGGGCGCTAGAAGGTATGTTGATTTAAGTCAGGATAAACCTAAGTTGACAGTGGTGGGAGCTCTGAGTCAGCCCATCTTGACGGTGAAAGGAGCACTGGCAGCGCTTATTGTCCTCAAACCGGTGACCCAACCTCCGATAGTTGATACGAAAAGGGTTTCCTGGAATTATGGGCGGACTGTGATGACCTATCATGGGAAAGAAGTAGTGGAAGATATAGATGAGGTAGGGGGTTTGACTAGGTCAGGAAGATGCTTCGTGCCTGAAAGCTTAAGAAATTCCAAGCCAACGGTGAGTGAACCGTCATCTATCAAAAAGCCTATCACCGAAGAAGAACCCAAAGAATTTTTGAAAAAGATGAAATTGCCAGAGTATTCAATATTAGACCAGTTGAAGAAAACCCCTGCTCAAATTTCCCTTTTATCTTTGTTGTTGCACTCCAAGGAGCATCGTGATGTTTTACTGAAGGTATTAAATGAAGCATATGTTCCTAGGGAGATTACAATCAACCAACTTGAGAAAATGGTTGGAAAAATCTTTGAGGTCAATCGGATCAGCTTTTCTGACGATGAATTACATGTTGAAGGTACAGGGCATAACCGGGGCCTTTACATTACAGTGAAGTATGAAGATTTCTATGTCACTCATGTTATGATTGATGGAGGTTCAGGTGCAAATATTTTCCCTATTTCTACTTTGTAAAAGTTGAATATTGGTGCTGACAGGATCAGGCCCAACAATGTATGTGTTAGGGCTTTCGATGGTACAAAATCAAATTCCATTGGCAAAATAGAACTAATGTTAACCATAGGGCCTGTTGAGTTCGCCATAGAGTTTCAAGTATTGAATGTAGACTCCTCTTACAATCTGTTGTTGGGAAGGCCGTGGATCCACAAGGCCAAGGCGGTTGCATCTACACTGCACCAAATGATTAAGTTTGAGCATGATAGGAAAGAAGTGGTTATTCACGGTGAAGGAGATTTGCTCGCCTGCGAAGATTCTCCCTTGTCTCTTATTGAAGCAAATAACGTAGAGGAGACATTCGTCTATCAAATTTTTGATACAGTGCTGCTAGTGAATTGTATCCTTGAATGGCAGGTTATACCGGGACCGCAATTGTATTCTGCTTCTATCATGATGGTGAGTGAACTTTGGAAATACAGATTTGAGCCAGGAAAGGGTTTAGGAGCGTCTCTGCACGGTATAGTTTGTCCCATATGTCCGAGTGAGAACGTGGGAACGTTTGGTCTGGGATTTGAGCCTACGGCTGAAGATCTGAAGAAAGCCAGGGGAAGGAAAAAGGAAACATGGTCACTCCCTCGCCCAATGCCACTACTCAGTGAATCATTTGTTGAGAGCGGTGTCACAAAGCATGTGAAATTTGAAGTTGAATTGGTTGATGACTGCCAGAACCTTTTCATTAATGTTGATATGGTCGAAGCAGGGGAAGGTACCAGCATAGCAGACGTGCAATTCATAGGTCCAACTTTCCGGCTCAATAATTGGGAAGTCACTCCTCTTCCCGTCAGGAGGGAGTTTTGGTAGTTTATTTTGTTTTTCTTTCTGTTTATCCGAGTTATTTCAGGGCTGTAATTTGGATTTTAGTTTGTTTATGTTATGTTGGCATCTATATTTAAACCCTTCTATCTTTTTATTTAATGAAATGCAATGTCCCTTTTGTTTCGTGTCTAATATATTTTGTTTTTCTTCTTTACACAGTTCTCTTTATGCTGATTCTAATGACATGACATGCATGCGGAATTTTCAGCCTGATCTTAAAATCCAAACTAATCAAGATGTAATGAAGCAGGATGGGGAATATGATGAAGAATAAGCACTAGAAGAAATAAGCGAAGAGTGGGAACAGTTTGAAGACAAACCGAATCCTAATTTGAATGAGACTGAGCCACTAAATCTAGGGGATCAAGAAGATGTTAGGGAAACTAAAATCAGTGTACATGCTTTGCCACAGCTAAAAGATGGAATGATTCAAGCATTAATTGATTATAAGGATGTTTTTGCATGGTCTTATGAGGATATGCCTGGTTTAAGCACTGAATTAGTGGCTCACAAATTGCCAACTGATCTCGCGTTCCCTCCTGTCAAACAAAAGTTGAGGAAGTTTAAAACTGATGTAAGTGTTAAAATCAAAGAGGAAATCATGAAACAATTTGAAGCCAAAGTAATTCGAGTGGCTCGTTATCCCATGTGGTTAGCCAATGTGGTTCCCGTACCAAAGAAAGATGGCAAAATTCGAGTGTGTGTTGATTACCGTGATTTGAACAGAGCAAGTCCAAAAGATGATTTTCCACTGCCCAACATCCATATTTTGCTAGACAATTGTGCTAAACACGAGGTTGCCTCTTTTGTGGATTGCTATGCCGGATATCACCAGATCATTATGGATGATGACGACGCAGAGAAGACGTCTTTTATCACACCATGAGGGACTTATTATTATCGAGTGATGCCGTTCGGCTTGAAGAATGCTGGAGCAACATACATGAAAGCCATGACCACTATTTCATGATATGATGCATAAGAAGATTGAGGTCTACGTGGATGATGTGATTATTAAGTCAAAAAGTCAGATCGACCATGTTAAAGATTTAAGAAAGTTCTTTGAAAGGCTTCGCAGGTATAATCTCAAACTCAACCCGATAAAATGTGTATTTGGAGTTTCGTCTGGAAAGCTTTTGGGGTTTGTAGTCAGCCGTCGGGGAATTGAACTGGATCCCTCGAAAATCAAAGCCATTCAGGATTTACCCCCGCCCAAGAATAGGACGGAGGTGATGAGTTTTCTTGGTAGACTGAACTACATTAGCAGGTTTATTTCTCAACTCACAACCACTTGTGAGCCCATATTCAAGTTGCTGAAAAAGAGTGTTGCGGTAAAATGGACTGAAGAATGTCAGGAAGCGTTCGATCGAATCAAAAGATATTTGTCAAATCCGCCCATGCTGGTACCCCCGGAGCCTGGTAGGCCTTTGATCTTATATTTATCAGTCATGGACAATTCTTTTGGTTGTGTCCTGGGTCAACATGATGTCACGGGCAAAAAGGAGCAGGCTATTTATTATCTTAGCAAGAAGTTCACCACATATGAGGCCAGGTATACTCTTCTTGAAAGGATGTGTTGTGCCCTAACTTGGGTAGCATAGAAGTTGAAGCATTATCTCTCATCCTATACTACTTATCTCATCTCCCGCATGGATTCTTTGAAGTATATCTTTCAAAAGCCTATGCCAACGGGTCGATGGCAAAATGGAAAATATTGCTTACCGAGTTCGACGTTGTATATGTGACTCGAACCGCCATGAAAGCCCAAGCCTTGGCAGATCATCTTGCTGAGAATCCCATCGATGAAGAGTATGAGCCATTAAAGACATATTTTCTTGACGAACAAGTGTCGTGTGTCGATGATGTCGTTATAGATGCTGATCCAGGTTGGAGGTTATTCTTCGATAGAGCTGTCAATATGAAAGGAGTCGGAATAGGTACGGTTCTTATCTTTGAATCGGAACAACATTTTCTAGTAACAGCACAACTTCGATTCTACTGTACTAATAATATGGCAGAGTATGAAGCCTGCATTCTTGGTTTGAGGTTAGCTGCTGATATGAGAGTCCAATAATTATTGGTGTTAGGAGATTCGAATTTGCTCGTCTATCAAATTCAAGGCGATTGGGAGACGCAAGATTTGAAGCTCATCCCGTATCGACAATGCTTGCAGGAGCTATGTCAACGGTTTGTGTTAGTAAAATTTAGGCATATTCTAAGGATTCATAATGAAATTGCTGATGCTTTAGCCACTCTGTCTTCAATGTTCCAACATCCTGACAAAGTCTACATCGATCCAGTGCATATACAGAGTCGTGATCAGCATGCTTACTGTAATGTGGTTGAAGAAGAGCTCGATGGAGAACCTTGGTTCTTGGATATCAAGCGGTACATTCAGTCAGGGGAATACCCAGCATATGCCACCAACCATCAAAAGAGGACTATTAGGCATTTGGCTAGTAGATTTTTCTTAAGTGGGGGAATCTTGTATAAGAGGACCCCAGATCTGGGACTTTTAAGGTGTGTAGATACAAGAGAAGCCTCGGCAATCATGGTTGAAATACACTCTGGAGTATGCGGGTCACACATGAATGGTCATGTCTTGTCAAAGAAGATTCTTCGAGCAGGTTATTACTGGCTTACTATGGAAAGGGATTCTATTCAATTTGTTCGAAAGTGTCATCAATGTCAGGTACACGGTGATCTGATACGTTCTCCTCCTGTTGAGTTGCATGCAATGGCCGCTCCATGGCCGTTCGTGGCTTGGGGAATGGATGTGATTGGACCGATTGAGCCGAAGGCATCAAATGGACATAGATTCATTTTGGTAGCCATTGACTACTTCACAAAGTGGGTAGAAGCAGTAACTTTCAAGTCAGTGACAAAGAAGGCTGTGGTGGAATTTGTTCATGCCACTACCATTTGTAGATTTGGAATTCCTAAGATGATCGTTACAGATAATGCTGCCAATCTCAATAGTCATTTGATGCAAGAAGTATGTCAACAGTTTAAGATCGCACATCGAAATTCTACTCCATATCGCCCAAAGTCCAATGGTGCTGTAGAAGCCGCCAATAAGAAAATAAAAAAGATACTATGAAAAATGGTACAAGGGTCTAGACAGTGGCATGAAAAAATTATCGTTTGCATTGCTAGGTTATCGCACCACTGTTCGCACTTCAACAGGGGCAACTCCATATTTATTGGTGTATGGGACAGAAGTAGTCATCCCTGCAGAAGTTGAAATCCTCTCTCTTTGAGTCATTGTAGAAGCAGAGATTGATGATGAGGAATAGGTAAAAACCCGACTGGAACATTTGAGTTTGATTGAGGAAAAAAGGCTAACGTCTGTGTGTCATGGCCAGTTGTATCAGAGGAGGATGGCTCGAGCGTATAACAAAAAGGTCCGTCCCAGGAATTTTGAATTTGGTCAGTTGATATTGAGACGTATCCTTCCTCACCAGGTTGAAGCGAAAGGCAAGTTCTCCCCTAACTGGCAAGGTCCCTTCATTGTGAAGAAAGTGTTGCCCAATAGAGCCTTATATTTGACAGATGCGGAAGGCAAAATGGCATAAATAGCTATCAATGCTGATGCGGTCAAAAGATATTATGTATGATATTTGATTATTTGTTAATTTTATTGCATGTTTAGTACTTGCATTTTTGAAGATTGATATGATGAAGGCATTTTATTCTTCTATCCAAACATTGTGTCACCCTTTGTTTACCCGCTTGAGCTTCATTTTATTTTTCTTTCATATCCCTCTTTTGGAGTCAAAATAGAGTCAAACATAAATGTCAATAAAATAAGAATAAAATAAAGAGTTCTAAAATAAATTAAAAAAAAAAATCAAATCAAATCAAAACAAAGAACAAGCTGATAGAACTACGTACGACCTGATTCTCCTCTCTCGGGAGTGAGATACATAGGCTGCCCTATTTCTAGCTCGGTCCAACCAAATAAAGATCTAAGATTAACCTAGTCAACAAAGATGGGGCATGAGTTAATGTGTTGTTTGAGTTGATTCCAAAAGTTGTAAGTCCCACCCCCACTTCAAGTATCATTTGAGCCCCTTACCATCCTTCTCTAACCTTAACCAAAAGCCAAGTTACAACCAAAGAAAGTCCTTCAGATCAATTTTTGATAATGTTAAGGCTAAGCATGCAATGGATATGATGATACATTGTGAGGTACCGCTCGTCTCCCTCAGCATAAGAAATCAGGAAAGAAATACAAAAATGATAGAGTCTTATTGGTAAAAACCCCCGTGGGCATCATAAGGCGATGGTGAGTTGAGAGAAATGAAAATGAGAGAGTCTTATTAGTGAAAACCCTTGCAGGCACCATAAGGCGATGGTGAGTGGAGAGAAATAAAAAATGAGAGAGTCTTATTGGTGAAAACCCTCACGGGCACCGTAAGGCGATGGAGAGTTCAAGAGAAAAGTGAAAAGTGAAAAGAAAGAGATTTGTTGGCGAAAGTCCTTCAAGATGTCGTCAATCGAATGTGATGTAGGAGTCCAATGGATTTGAATAAGCGGCTCAGCGTCAAAGGCACGAACTCAACAACAAATGGGGAGTTTGGATAAGAAGATCAGGCAACTCAATCCAAAATGCATGTCATACTCATTGGAGTTGGTTGTCGTATTCAGATAAGTTTTCTTTTTGAATATGGGACATTGCCCTGTTCTTTCATTTACATATTCATGTTTTTTGTCTTTTTATGTCATTTATCAAAATAAAACTCACCATCATTTTTTTTTTTACATTTTAAGTCAAGTCTGTGTCAAAACAAGCGAGAAAGGATTTCAAAATTTACTACCAGTCTTTCCAATTATACGAGAAAAAGCCAAGGAACAACACAGGAAAGAAATATGATCGTAATTCAACACGAAGCAAAGGAATTCTATCAACCGACAGGCTATTGGATTCGTGGAAGCATTCAGATTTGGGAAAAGAGTACACCTCAGGGGCATGGTAAAATGGAAACCCATCGTTTGAGTCAGAACTCATTTCCCTCAATCTGGATCCGGGGCAATGATGCGGCAAGACAGGGCAAGTATTAGCGATTTAGAACAAAGATAAAAGGAACGAGTGCTGGGTAGATACCTGAGAAGTCAAGATCTGCAAGCCACCACTAAGTTTTTAACTGACAAATTTTCTTTGTTGAAATAGGGGCAAATTCGCTTCACTTAATTCAGCTACCATTGGAAATGCACATCCGTGGGATTTTACTTTACGTTCAGGACCCTCCTGAAAAATGAGATTTTACTTTCTGTTCAGGACCCTCCTAAAAAAATGAGATTTTACTTTATGTTCAGGACCCTCCTGAAAAATGGGATTTTACTTTCTGTTCAGGACCCTCCTGAAAAATGGGATTTTACTTTCTGCTCAGGACCCTCCTGAAAAATGAGATTTTACTTTCTGTTCAGGACCCTCCTAAAAAAATGGGATTTTACTTTATGTTCAGGACCCTCCTGAAAAATGGGATTTTACTTTCTGTTCAGGACCCTCCTGAAAAATGGGATTTTACTTTATGTTCAGGACCCTCCTAAAAAAAATGGGATTTTACTTTATGTTCAGGACCCTCCTGAAAAATGGGATTTTACTTTCTGTTCAGGACCCTCCTGAAAAATGGGATTTTATTTGTTGTTCAGGACCCTCCTGAAAAATGGAATTTTACTTTATACTCAGGACCCTCCCGAAAAATGGGATTTTACTTTATGTTCAGGACCCTCCTGAAAAATGGGATTTTACTTTATGTTCAGGACCCTCCTGGAAAATGGGATTTTACTTTCTGCTCAGGACCCTCCTGAAAAAATGGGATTTTACTTTCTGTTCAGGACCCTCCTGAAAAATGGGACTTTACCTTCTGTTCAGGACCCTCCTGAAAAATGAGAATTTACTTTATGTTCAGGAACCTCCTGGAAAATGGGACAACGCTTTCAAAAATGAAAAACTACTTTATTACAATTCTTGTTTGGGATAATTTTCGTTCTAGTTTTAATTTTGGGTTTCAGGAGCCCGCCTGAAGAACAGAGTGATGAAATAGCAAGTCAGAGGCCCGCCTGGAGAACAGAGTGAAGAAATGAAAAGTCAACCAACAAAGGGATGGAATAGCAAGTCAGGAGCCCGCCTGGAGAATAGGGTGAAGAAGCGATAAGTCAAGCATAAGCGAAGCAATTGAAAGCCAAGCAACAAGTTGAAAAAAATTGCAAGACAGGAGCCCACCTGAAGAATAGGGTGATGAAAGTCGAGTCATGAGCCAACAGAAGTTATATAAATAGGATTTTGTAATTTCATTTGTGTTTTAACTTGTAATTTTCATTTTTTGATGTAATGACAGAGCCGCAGACCGGAACCTCGATGGAACCTCACTCGACTCTCCAACTCGGTATAGTCCATCTCCTTCCAATCCTTTGAGATACTTATCACTTGATCCCCTCATAACTTGGGTGGGTAAGATGTCCTAAGTCAAGACCTGGTTTTCCTCCTCCCTTTTGCTCCGTGCTTTTAAATAAAGGCCAGGATAAAATTTCGTCTCGTTGTCTACTGCTTTGTATGAAAACACCATGTGTTTACATCCAAAGGGGGCATGATGTAGACACGTGATTTCGTCCTCTTAAAGTTCAATTTTATTCACTTTTACCCATTTTATGTTATCCTACCGTGTACCCTCACCCGTGTGATAATCCCTCTACAAAATGACAAAAATAACAATCCCCTAACTAATTTTGTCTTATCCTAGCAACCTACCCAAACAAAAATAGACACCTAACCCTTATCCCTCCAATTAAAAAACAACACCTACCTACCCTATCCTAAAAAACTCTACCCTACCTTAATACCCCACCTACCCTACCCCCTACCCCTTTTTACACGTTTTTAGAACCCAGGGAATGGACACAGGAAGGAACACATATATTCACATACATATTCCATTAAAATAAGGGAGGATTCCATTTTTTTGCTTTCTTCTTCACGATTCACAGCATATATACACACATACACCATCACTCTATTCCATTTTTTGTAGGGGAATTCACACATACCTCAAAAAAAAATTCTCTTCTTCCCCAACAATATTCCATACACACAATATTCATGCCCACTCACGGACTGTTACACACACACACTCTTCACCATCACATATGCGCACACACAATCACATATACATCTACTAAAATGGTGTGAGAGTAGGGAGGCGAGAGAGAGATCGGAGATCGATGAGTCCTCGCCTGAAGCTCGCCGAAAAAGGGCTCATCTGCCCTCGAGAAACACCACTAGTCCACTTCCCCACGATTTCTGATTAAACTATCACCAGAACAACGCGAATCAACAACCAAACAAGCCAATCCCGACCCTTCTAAGCTAATTTCGATGAATTCCCACTTGAAAGTCGCCGGAACAGCCACCGGGAACATCAAAAGCTGCGTTTGGCTACAGTCCCGGTGAAATCTGCCGGAAAATAGTACCATCAGCTCAATTCTGATTGAAAAAATCACGTTTCTTGGTGGTACAAATTGGGTTTTAAGTGTTTGTCTGCTTCTTTGAGATTTTTGAGTTCGAATCAGATTTTGGGTATTGCTTTGGACTGGTTTTTAACTGATTTGGGAGAGTCGAGATTTTGGTACCCGTCGAGGTTATTGGACGCGGATTCTATCAAATTTAATCGGAATAACATATCAATTTTGAAAGAGACATTGAGGTCCAATTCTATCTTCTCTCCCTTTAATTTTTACGTGAATGTAAATGATTTGTTGTTTGGCATGTTTGAATCGTTATTGTGTGTTGGTTGATGTTGGTTGATGTTGGTTTTGGATTTTTAAAAAATGATTTGATAATCAAAGCATGTGCTAATCATTGGTTGATCATGAATTTAGGACGAATTGAAAAATTGATAAAAGAGTGAATATAGATCGATTCAGGTTTATTGTTGTTTTGTTTAATTCGGAATAAATATCATGTTTTGGCATGAGGATCGGTAAGCAAATCGTAGGCTTTGGGTAGGCAAAGTTTAGGACTCTTGGTGATTTGTTGAATGTGTGAATATTTAGTGGTTGTTTCTTTCTATTTTACCGCACAAGATTAAGAAATGTATTCATTTTATCGGGGAATGCCCCGAGATCTTATGTACTTATTCACCGGGGAATGCCCCGACGTATCATGTTGGCGGAAAATGATCGTGATGAAGGCCCGCAGCATCGGGTATGGCATTGGAGCTTAGTCTAGATTTAGTTTAGAATAGGATTTATATTTTCGTATATTTTTTTGGACTGTATAATTGGACTGAACTTTACATTTTTGGATTATTTTGTTTTTGTTTGCTTGAGTGATTATTTTTGCGTGCTTTGTGTGGTTTATGCATTTGTAATGTCAATTTAGCCGATACGCTCTGCCAAGCGACCGTGGTCAAACCACGGGATCGAGGGGTGCCTAACACCTTCCCCTCGGTCAACAGAATTCCTTAGCCGGAATCTCTATTCGTAAACCAGTATTAAAGAATCAAAACCATTTTGAAAAAGGATATCCATAGGTGACTCGTCACACCCGATTTATGCCGGGTGGCGACTCTGAATAAAAATATTAATAATCCTTTTTCGAAACAAATTTTCATTTCTTGTCACTTAAATAATAAAACCCTTTTGAACATTAAATTATAACCATTATTTTGATTTTGGATTCGAAAGAGGGGTGTGACACAAAATATGCTCGGACCCTGGCCCACCCCAGAAATCGTGGGTTATAGCACACTGATATGGCTAAAAAATGGCCCATTTATGTCGTTCCGCCCGTTTGACCACCCAAATGGCCTCGCCAATCCCATTGTCCCACACTTCTCTGCTCTTCAGCCTGCCTGGGAGCCTTCAGCTGATTATTGACCCAAAACACGATCAAAACCCGGGCCCACCCCAAAATCGTGGGCTACAACACGTTGATTTGGCCCGAAAATGATTCGTTCAATCCATTTTACTTGTTTGAGTACCCAAATAGCCCCGCCGACCCTGACGACTCACTTTCATCCCAGTATGGTCCATTTAAATTTTTGTGGCCATTTGGATGGACAAATGGGCAAAACGACGCGAACGGGGCATTTCGGGCCAAATCGGTGTGCTATAGCCCACGGTTTTGGGGATGAGCTCGAGGTTTGGGTGTGTTGTGGGTTGAAAATCTACTGTCGCATGCCTGGAAGGTTGGAGATCAGTCCCAATGTGGTTGGTTTAAATTTTTGTTGCCATTTAAGTTGACAAACAGGCGAAACGGTGCGAACAGGGCATTTTGGGCTAAATCGGTATGCTAGCCCACGATTTTGAGGTGGACCCAGGGTGCGGGCGTTCTGTAGGCCAAAAATCGACTGGAGCATGTCAGGGAGGTTGGGAATCATTCCAGTATGGTTCGTTTAAATTTTCGTGGCCATTTGGGTGGTTAAACAGGCGAAATGGCACGAATGGGGCATTTTTGGACCAAATCAGTGTGCTATAGCCCACGGTTTTGAGGGTGGGCTTGGGGTTCGGGCATGCTATAGGTTAAAAATTGATCGGGGCATGTCAAGTAGGTTGGGGATCTTTTCAGTGTGGTCCATTTAAATTTTTGTGGCTATTTGGGTAGACAAACGGGCAAAACAACATGAATGAGGTATTTATGGGCAAAATCGGTGTGTTGTAGCCCACGGTTTCGGGGGTGGGCCTGGAGTTCGGGCTTGCTGTGGGTCAAAAATCGACTGGGGCTTGTCAGGGGGGTTAAGAACCGTCCCAGTATGGTCCGTTTAAATTTTCGTGGCCATTTAGGTGGTTAAATAGGCATAACGGCATGAACGGGGAATTTTTTTGCCAAATTGGTGTGCTATAGCCCACGGTTTTTGGTGTGGGCTCAGGTTTCGGGCGTACTGTATGCTAAAAATTGATCAAGATGTGTCAGGGAGATTGGGGACCGTCCCAGTATTGTTCGTTTAAATTTTTGTGGCTATTTGTCTGGACAAACGGGCGAAACGGCGCGAACGTGGCATTTTCAGGCCAAATCGGTGTGCTATAGCCCACTATTTTGGGGTGGGCTCGGGGTTCGAGCTTGTTGTGGGCTAAAAATTGACCGGGGCATGCCAGGGTGTTTGGGGATCATCCTAGTGTGGTCTTTTTAAATTTTCGTGGCCATTTGGGTGGACAAACGGGTGAAACTGCGTGAACATGTTATTTTTAAGTCAAATCGGTGTGATATAGCCCATGATTTCGATGGTGGGCTCGGGGTTCGGGCATGCTTTTGGCCATAATCGGTTGGGACGTGCCAGAGAGGTTGGGGATCGTCCTAGTATGGTCCGATTAAATTTTCGTGGCATTTGGATGGACAAACAGGCGAAAAGGCACGAACGAAGTATTTTCTGGCCAAATCGGTGTGCTATAGCCCACAATTTTTGGGGTGGGCTGGAGTTTTGAGCGTGTTCTGGGCCGAAAATCGATCGGAGAATGTCGGGAAGGTTGGAGATTGTCCTAGTGTGATCCATTTAAATTTTCATGGCCATTTGGATGGACAAACGGGGAAAACGGTTCGAAAGGGGCATTTTCAAGCCAAATCGGTGTGCTGTAGCCCACAGTTTTAAGAAGTGGGCCAGGGGTTCGGGAATACTGTGGGCCAAAAATCGATCAGAACATGACAGGGAGGTTGGGGATCATCCCAATGCGGTCCGATTATATTTTCATTGCCATTTGGGTGGACAAACCGACAAAAAGGCATGAATGGGGCATTTTCTGGCCAAAATGGATGGAATATAAAAGATTTAACTAGAAGATCAGTGATTTAAGTCGTACGTAGGGAACAACTTCTATCAGAAATGTAAGGTAAGACCGAACTTAAGGATGTGGCTTATTAGTGGGTAATGAAATAAGTTGAGAATTAAGTTGTCGCGTTCAAATTTTAGCAAAGACACAAACAAAATACTAAGTGATTTTTTTGAGTCCGGAGTCGAAAAAGCTCTTTTTTTTACCAAAAATTCCAAAGGGGTCACTTGATTTGGAAAGAAAACAAAAGGGGACAAAACGTTGTGGGTCCAGCGACTTGCAAGTCGCCTAGGGCCCAGTGACTTGCGTGACTTTTTTTCATTGTTTAAACAATTTTTTGTTCCGAGTCGTTTCAGCTCGCTCTACACTCCCATTTCAACCTGTGTATTTAAAGTACTATTCCTAGTAATTAATGATTATTGAGTAACCTTATACTAAGATAAATAAATTAACTTAAAAACTATGTATCAGAAAGTCAATTCTTTATAATACATTCTTCATTTTACAAGTTTTCCAAAAGACTAATGAAAATATAGTTGAAATCAATAAGTTCATTCCATTTTTACATATTTCATTAATTTTCACTTAACAATAACATGCATGGTGATCTCACGAGTGGGTTTTGACAGAATAGATTCGCGAATATCTTATTTTTATTTTGTGTGAATGAAAAAAAAATATTTTTGATTGATTTTGACTTGAAAAAAAATGTAAAAAAATAAATTTAAAATATTATAAGAGTGACAAAAGTTTTAATAAAAATACAAAGAAAAGAAAAGCGTCAATACTAAGACAAATAATATGCCCATCTAACGACGTTCCGAAGCATTTAGAGATTCATTTTTTGAGTGCTTCCCCATCCATTAAACTCGATGCGGAAAACATAATTACATAGAAAATATACGAAAATAGGTATATAACGTATAAAAGCACCCACTAAAACAAAAAGTTGATTGGATGCATTGGCATTTAGGTTGTCTCTTAGATTCTCCACTGGAAGAGATTCCCGTGTTCGAACCTCATTTAGGTGAATTTTTATTTTTTTCAGTTTTTAAATTTTTTAAGTACTCACTATTTTTAAATTCTGAATCCGCCGCTCCAAATAGAGAGCCGTTTTATTTTGCTTACCAGCTCTCCTTTATTCAACTGAGGCACAATACGTCAAGACAATAACGTCATGTAGGCTCATTTAAGTGCAAGCGCTTCCCATCGAAAAAAATTTCATCATCAAAGCTCAAATTTAAGATATATGTTTTGATATGGAAAACTTATTTCAAATGAAGATTAAAATTAATTGTAAATGTCGATTGATCTATAATATTATAGAAGAGTCGAGAACAAAAACTACTTAATTAAATAATGAAAAAAAGTCATGCAAATCATTGGGTCCCAGATGACTTGCACGTCACTGGACACCAGGCGACCTGCAAGTTGTTGGACCCACAACATTTCATCCCCTTTAATTTATTTTTAAATCAAGTGGCCCCTTTAAAATTTTTGATAAAAAAGGAGCCATTTTAGCTTCCGACTATGATTTTTCTAGTCTATCGCATCCTTGATATATAAAATTACCACATATCTATTACTATAGGGAGAAATTTTGGCTATTAGACGTGAGACCTCTTCAAGTTTTCAATTAGTAATATGACCTACTCTCATTTCCTCATTTTTTAAAAATAAAATAAAAATTAACTATAATAAAAGAATTAGACTATATTAACATATTAAAAACTATGTGAACTACTTACAAATATACTTAAAACGTAAAACCCTAACCCATTTTTTCAATTTCAAACTACTGTTTTCCCTCTCTCTAACTTGCTTCTCCTCCATTCTTATCGAAAACTCATTGATTCTTCAACTTTCTCCATTTTGAAGCTCGTAAGAAAAAGATTTGTGTATATATATATGTAATCAATCGGATAAAAATATATCAATGATTAGTTTGTCGGATTAAAAATGACCGATGATTAATCTATCAGACTAATTACTATAATCGGTCAGCTATTGAATAACATAGAAGGCTGATGTTCAACATTGGTCGGATCGATAATCGATCTGTCCGTATATCGTTCGGATCGATAATCGATCGTCTATATATTGTTTGGATCAATAATCGATCTGCCGGATCGATAATCGATCTGTCCATATATTGTTCGGATATATAATCGATCCACCCAATCGATAATCGATCTGTCCATGTATCTATCGGATCGATAATCAATCTGTCCATATATTGTTCGAATCGATAATCGATCTGTCGGATCGATAAACGATCTGTCCATCATAAATCAAATTTTGAATATATTGTTCATATATTATTCGATTTTTTGGTTTTTTCGGTTATTGACTACCCTACTCCAACCATCTCTGGAATAAACTTCTTTTTTTAACCCATAGAAAAGAGTATCACATTGAACAATTTCTTGTGAAATATTTGTACAGTGATGGACAAATGACACTATAAACTCTTAAAATCAGAACACACACGTTAAATAAAACCAACATTGAGATGAAAAGCACCAGTTTTGTATTGTAGGCACTAAAATTATCCAACAATATACAAACACATACATGTACATTGTAAAACAGAGCTTTGTATTCTATTACAGTGTACTGCAAGGAGAGACAAAGTTAGGTAAATTTGAGTTATCTATTTACTTTATATACTAGCTAGGTGAGCTAATCATATAGGGAAAAGATTAAATAAACAAGGAGATATAAAATTACCATTTAAATCAGGGACCATGGTAACTACTAACTCATTTGAAAGATTCTTTGTTTATATGACCGAAGATGAAGCTGCATATGGATTACAGTTCAATCATCATTTATGCCATCTCTCTTAGATTATTCACAAACCATACATAAAATTTCACAAACCATACATCATTCATGCCATCCCTCTGCACGGCTGCACCATTGTCTGGCTAAAGTTACATCCCATGAAACTTTGGGATTTTACTGTAGAATCGAATCAGATTTAATCACAGAAAATATCCCACAAAAATGAAGAGAAGACTATACTACGAAAGCGAGTGTAAATGAGATATAAGAGGTTAAGAAACTAAGCAAGAAAATATTACAATATCTGAGCTAGCCGAGACTCTAGAAAACATGGCACAAGTATAATCAGCAGGAAGAAAATGAAACACTTGCAGTTGCATGGACCATCAACGCAAAACAAACGAGAGGGAAAAACTAAAAAGAAATTTTTGCTTTTCCTTGTGAGATGAAAAACTGAAAAGAATTTTTTTTATCGTTTGCTTTCTATGAAGAATAACAGAAGCTAATGCGGTGCTGCCTTTCAATGAAGAACAAAAAAAACAACAGTTGATGTACTACGTATTGTGAAAGTTGAAGTAGAAAAAGTGAGGTAGGGACCTTAGGGTTAACTTATTAGTAATAGTAGATAGAGTTGGGCTTGGGTTTGGGGCTTTTAGCAATTGGACTAAAGTATTGGTTGGGCTAGACATAAATTTTAGTTTAACATTAAATTTAATAAAATAATATTTTATTTATAAATTATACATAAATAAATAATTAAATATATATATATAAAATTTATCGGTTCGATTTGGTTATTTTCATGTTTTTTTTTTTGAGTAAAATCATAACCAAACCTGCATCGGCTTTTTAAAATTTAAAACCAAATCTAACTAAACCAAACCAAACGTTAGTTTTTTTAATTGGTTTGGTTCAGTTTGATTTTTAACCAAATTCATGAATACCCCTATTCACAAGTGGTCATTTCTCAAAATAAAATAAAATCATGTAGTCCATTTAATTAAAAAATAAACTTTAAAAGGTTATTTAACAAAGAATCCCGATTGCAGGAGGTGCACAAAAACTTATCGAACATCACAATTATTAAATAAAAAAAGTATAACAAATCTTATTTATTTCGTTATTACTTTACCTTCTCAAAGAAAATATCAATTCTTTAAATTTTGTTAGTCTTTTTTTTTTTTTTTTCAAAAAAAATAATTTATTTGCTAGTCCAAAATTCCAAAATTCTCCTTCACCATTTGTTGCCTCCTTTGGTGGTTCATCTTAGAAAGGAATTTAACTTTCTTTTTCTCCTTGGTATTAAAAATCAATGATACAATCTCTCAAGTTAGGCCTATACAATTTCATCACTCCCAATAGGTAATATTTATTATCTTTATTTTAATTTTTTACGTGATATATTTTAGATCATAAATTAAAAAATATTTTTTATACAAGAAAGAATATTTACTTTTTTGAACTTGGTGTTAATTTAAAATAGGCCAAATAAATTGAAATAGAAAGGAGTATAAGTTTGTGTGTTTTGATTGTTTTCTTGGTTTTTGTTTTTAAAGATTGTTACTTTTTCTCAGTGTAGGAGTAATTTTAAGGAAACCCAAGTTTCAAGTTTTGGTTTCTGTGAATTTGAGAATAATGGGGTCTAGAAAAAGGCTCTTTTCAACCTCATCAGCTACTGCACAATCAAATGAACCAATAAGTGTTGCAGCTGAAAAGGGTGTTTTAAAGGTTGGTTCTTTTTGACTAATTAGTGTGTTTTTCAGCATTTGGGTGATGATTGAGTAGAAGGGAAGCCTTGGAGGTCACGGGTTCAAGCCTTGGAAACAGCCTCTTGCAGAAATGCCTGCAAGGTAAGGCTGCGTACAATAGACCCTTGTGGTCGGACCCTTCACCAGACCTTGTGCATAGCGGGAGCTTTTAGTGCACCGGGCTGCCTTTTGGAGGATGATTGAGTAAGAAAGATTGAGTCTTTTTCAGCATTTGGGTGGTGATTGAGTAGAAGGGTTGCCTTTGAGTAACTGATAAAATTGTTGCCGTGTTCAAGCCTTGGGAACGGCCTCTTGCAGATATGCAAGGTAAGGCTGCATACAATAGACTCTTGTGGTCGGGCCTTTCCCCTGACACTATGCATTGCGGGAGCTTTTAGTGTACCAAGCTGCCCTTTGGAGGATGATTGAGTAGAAAGATTGAGTCTTTTTCAGCATTTGGGTGGTGATTGAGTAGAAGAGGAGCTTTTAAGTAACTGATAAAGTTGTTGCGGAGTTCAAGCCTTGGGAACGGCCTCTTGCAGAAATGTAAGGTAAGGCTGTGTACAATAGACCCTTGTGGTCAGGCCCTTCCCCGGACCCTGTGTATAGCGAGAGCTTTAGTGCACCCGGAGGATGATTGAGTAAGAAAGATTAAGTCTTTTCTTGTTTGTTTGGATTTTGTTGTATTACATGTAGGAAAATAGTAGCAAGAGTAGGGGGATTCTTGTGGAGGATGTGGAAATAGTAGAGAAAGAACCAACGACTGTTGCAGCTGAAAAGGGTGTTTTAAAGGTTGTTTCTTTTTGACTAATTACTGTCTTTTTCAGCATTTGGAGGATGATTGAGTTAGAAAGATTTTTTTGGTTGTTTGTTTGGATTTTGTTTTGTTACATGTAGGAAGATGATGGTACGAGAGGGGAAATTCTTGTGGAGGATATGGAAACAGTCGAGAAAATGACAGTTCCTCAGCTCAGAGTAAAACTTAGGTACTCCTATAGCCTATTCCTACTTGATTAAGATTGAGCGTGGATATTATTCACTTGTTATGCAACAACCCCTTAGAGGTAGTAGTTATCGTTGGAGTGAATACTTAAAAATTGTCTTAAAGAGTCTGAAAAAGATTATGTTGCTAAATTAATCTTGGCGCTCAATTGGACCCTACTAAGTTAGTCATTGGAATCATTTTATTGTATGGTGTTACGTATTCCACGGGAGCCTGAGCTAGTTGATCTAAGACCTTTTAGAAATGTTCCTAGTAGGAAAAAATTTCACAATGTATCACTTTGTTATTTGCAGCAATTCACTTTGATTTTGTGATACGATTGCCGATTTTGCATTTTTAGGAGTCTTGGGATTCCTTCCAGAGGTAAGAAGCAAGAGCTTGTTGCTTCTTTGAAGTCTTTTCTCGACGACAAACTTAATGGTACTCCTTCCTGTCATTTTACTTGCAACCAAGCCCGTAAATTTTTTCTAACCTGGAAACTGATGTACAGCATTTATCTAGGCGGTCGTTATTATTCTTTTGACTTCTCCAAACTCCAAAACATAGCAGAAAGATACTTAAACGTGTAACTTTCTGCAGGCAATGGATCGGTGGCACAAGAGGTTCAAGTATCATCTGACGAGAGTCTAGAAGTAGCAGATAACACTTCAAAGAAGAAGTCTAGAAAAGTGTCGAGTAAGCATCATGACCAAACCGACGTTGCATCAGAGGTTCCTATTACTAGGCAGACGAAAAAACGAGTGAAAAAAGACCACATCAAGGATACTAGTGCTGAAATTGTTGCTAAACAAGCTGAAGTTACCCAAGAGCTTTCGATTGAATCTAATGACATCAAAGGTAATCTGGTATTTTTCATTTGGTCTGGTTATTTTGCACTTTACTTACTGTACATCTTGGCTTTGCGCTGATGGCAAATTAAATGATGAATAATTTTACAGGCAAGAAAAAAGTCCGAGCAAAGAAAAAACTTTCATCAGCGACTGCTTCAGCACACATTGGAGTTTCTGAGGGCGTTGATCTTTCGGTAAATCAAGATGAACCTTGGACTATTTTTGCCCATAAGAAGCCAAAAGATGGGTGGATTGTATACAATCCTAAAACAATGAGGCCATCACCTCTCTTGAAGGATACAAAACTTGTTAAGTTGTTGTCTTGGAATGTCAATGGCTTGAGGGCCCTTTTGAAGTTAAAGAAACTTTGCATACAACAGCTTGCCGATAGAGAAGATTTTGATGTACTATGCTTACAGGAGACAAAACTCCAGGCAAACTCTCATTTTTATCTCTTCTGCTTGTAGGAATCAACATGATATTTTAATAGAAAATAGCTACATAAGTTACACTCATTTCGATATTTTATGCATGTAGTCTGTACCCTGTCTTTCGCGATTCTTAGGTTATTGGAGTGAATGTAAGTAAGGGAAGTGGTGAAGGCGTAAGTTTCTTATGCTTTTGGAGTTTGGACATTCTGGAGTGTGTCCTTCAAATTTCTGCAATGTAATTATGATATAACTGCTGTTTATTGTCCGCATCAACCTTACAAAGTATTGAGATCTTTGTAAACAACTTAGCATGCAGATGATGCTTCACTTATAAAATTATGGTCGTCTCGAACAACAATAAAAATTGTGTATAACGGCAGCATGGTCAGTAACAGCAAGACAATTTTGTCTCATTACATATTTCCTCTTAATGTCAACTCGGCGAAAGGAACTGTCTTGTACTACCACACGCGTACACACGTAAAATCCACACACACATACTCGTGACTCGTATTCATGCATGTGTGTGCGTAACCATCCAGGTTCCTTAAGGTTACTTGTTTCCTAGTTGACGCAATTTTTCAAATTTAAGGCAGACTGAGTTCTCGGAATCTAGATTGTGTTCTTTTATGATTTTGTTTCTAAACTAAGTTCGACTAACTCTAGTTTTGGTATAATCTGAAAGAGATGGAAAGTTACCTTCTGGTGCAATAGTTAAGAACTAAGCAGCATAGTCAATGGTTTTAGGTCATTACTTATGGTTTCTTAATACTGTGTTGACTTCTATGCGGCCCGATAGAGATCTTTTTCCTTTCATATGACAAATATTTGTGCCGTCTTGACTAATTTCACATCTGATTCTTGAAAACAGGAGAAAGACGTTGAAGCAATCAAAGAAACTCTCCACGACTATAAGAATAGCTTCTGGACGTGCAGTGTCGCTAAGCTTGGGTATTCTGGTACTGCAATCATCTCACGGGTATGATTCATTGTTTATAAAGTGTTAAGTGCATGATTTACTGTGCCATATGGACCTTGTCAAAGGAGACAAAAATGTACTGCCGAAATTAGCTAATGTCATAACTTATAATAAATCTACATTTTCTTCATCCACGAGTGTATCTTTGTGCAAGAAGATCTTTAAATGGTTTTTGCAGATTGATCGTCTTTGTTTGAGCTTGTTTTTCTTTTATGAATATGATATCTAATTTTACATCAAGCCCTCCATTGAGTGCCTTACTTTTTTTTACTTGTAGACAAGAAGGCCGAGGACCCTTTCTGTATTACTATGACCTTGTTAACTTTTCATTATCTTGAGCCGGGGTTCTATCGGAAACAACCTCTCTACTTCTCCGGAAGTAGCGGGTATGGACTGTGTACATTTTACCCTCCCCAGACCCCACCTGGTGGGAATACACTGGGTTTGTTATTGTTGTTGTTGTAGACAAGAAGGCCGAGGACATGAGGTATGGAGGACGCGAATTAGGTTAGAAGGCTAGTGCATGTGGGGAGTGTAGTCAGTAATTTGGAGAGCTTTGGGGTAGCCGGTCGGGCTATGTTCAAAGGTTGGAGCTGATAGTAGGAGGGTACGGGGGTTGTGGATGCCTTGGGTCGTCAGTGTAGGGTATTACTTTGTAGGTGTGTTATTTCTGCTATTTCTTCTTGTTTCATGCGTTATTATGACTTCGATTATTATTCTTTGTCTTGAGCCGGGGTCTACCGGAAACAACCTCTCTACTTCTCCAGAGGTAGTGGTATGGACTGCGTACATTTCACCCTCCCCAGACCCCACTATGTGGGAATACTCTGGGTTTGTTGTTGTTGTTGTAGACTAGAAGGAAGAAGATTGAGCATCGTTTTCTCTCCTAGAATTGTTTTTGGTTTCTTTGGTATGTAGCCAATATTATCGTTTTGCTTTCCTCTTTGACAGATTAAACCACTTTCTATCAAATATGGTCTCGGCATACCTGATCACGACACTGAAGGACGACTTGTCACGGTGGAATTTGATGACTTCTATTTACTGTGTGGATATGTTCCAAATTCTGGCGATGGACTACGACGATTGGTAGTTCCCTATGGCTTATATGTCTTCTTTGTATTTGTTACGTATGCATTTCCTCTTATGGACATGACTAACAAGATGTACTTTACCAGACATACAGAATTACGGAGTGGGATCCTTCTCTCGGCAATTACATGAAAGTAAGTTGTTGCTTTCTTTACTAACATCGTGTGCACCGTGTATCATTTGTCTTTCAGGTATCTCAATTTTCAAAATATTTTTATTCTTCTGTGGCTTGCAGGAGCTAGAAAAGTCAAAACCAGTTGTTTTGACCGGTGATCTAAATTGCGCCCACGAGGAGATAGATATATATAATCCCGCGGTAAGTATTTTTACTGTCACGCCCTACTATGTAAACTATGCAGAAGCAATTTACGCTTAAGACTGACAGATTGCGCTAAGTAACTCGATATATTGTTGTAAGTGGAGATACAGAATAGCATACGATGCCACAAGAGAACGAAATAAAAGTTACAACTAAGCAAGCATTAGAGCAGATTGAAAGAATACTACAATTTACGGTGCTTATCTAAGCATTTGTCGTTGAGGATAGCATTGGAGCCGACATAAACTATATCTTATTCAATTACAGTATACATGTCAAGATATTCTTTGAAAGCTAATAGACGTGGGAAGTGTTCCAAATATCAGCTGAAGGGGAACGGTTGTCTATTTAACTAGCGTATAGAAGTCCTACACCACAAATATAGACAACCTGCTTTTTCGAAAAGAAAAAAATCAAAATTTGGCAACTGTTTGCCCCTGTGATCAAATTGTAAGGCCAGACCGAGTACCACGAGAACTTGTTCGGTCCCTTCATCTGCTAGGATAGAATTTCATAAGTTAATATATGATTAAGTATCGGAAATTATCATTTCTAACGCAATGATTTGACTTTACGACTTAAGATTTTAGCGCTGTCTTCAGTTGTTAGCTTAGCTTACTGAAGTTGTGTTTTAGTTTTGATAGCGTTCTGGTTCACCGTGTCTGATGTTTCTTGTACGTGCTTAGGGAAATAAAAGAAGTGCAGGCTTTACCGAAGAAGAAAGACAGTCCTTCGAGACAAACTTTCTAAACAAGGGGTTTGTAGATACATTCCGGAAGCAGCATCCTGGTGTCGTTGGTTACACTTACTGGGGTTATCGTCATGGTGGACGTAAAACTAACAAAGGTACTTACAAATTTACTCTATTATGGTGTTATTAACTTGAAGGGGAGCCTTGTTGGAGTAACTGGTAAAGTTGCTGCCATGTGACCAGGAGGTCACGGGTTCAAGCCTTGGAAGCAGCCTCTAGCAGAAATGCAAGGTAAGGCTGCGTACGATACACCCTTGTGGTGGGGCCCTTCCCCGGAAACTATGCATAGCGGTAGCTTTAGTGCACCGGGCTGCCCTTTTATGGTGTTATTAACTTGTCCTCCGCTTCCGTAGGATTTATTTGCGATGATCTTTCTCTTACGATGCAATATAAAATTGCAGGATGGCGGCTTGACTACTTCCTTGTTTCGGAATGCATTGCTGACAAGGTGCATGACTCGTACATTCTCCCAGATGTCGATGGCAGTGACCACAGTCCCATCGGCCTTGTCCTGAAGCTATCGTAGGTTCCCAGTACCAAGTGCCGGACCATCTTTTTTTGCGAATTCCAACATCTTTGATGTCTTTTGAGGAAAGAAGAAAACGCGAATATTTGGCTCATAAGTATTTCGACATATGAATGGTGAATCCAGTTTTTGAAGTGGCGTACTGGATTCTAGTAGGGGTCGAGAAAATGCCTCGAGCCAATGTTTGAATACCAGGCGCTACAACGCTGAAGTAGTAACCCATGCCATACTCATTTGTTCTGCTATTTTTGATGTTTTGTTTTGAGTAACAAAGTGAGCTACGTTGCTCGGACTCTTCAAGAATATCGACAGTTGCGTGTCGGATCCTCCAGAAATAGTGTAATTTTGAATTATCCGATACGAGTACGACAACATGTTTGGTAAGTCCAGCAACTTAGGGAGTGAACACTCTAGTAAAAATTTGAGATGGGACATATTGAACTTTTGTTTTTTGTTTAACCATCGGGTGTACGGAATTCACTGATCCGATTAATCTGAATTCATGTTCGTAGAAAGCCGTGTTTTGACGTGTACACAACCTCATTGCTATCTTGTAAAGGTAGAATGATTGTTTCTGACAGACCTCGAGCACATGTAGTAACAACAAATAACACGAACATGTACTATTTAAATCGAAGAAAAGGACGGCAAGAGTAATAATAACAATACTGATAAGGGAGTTAGATGATGCTCGACTACTCACTAATCTTCTTCTCGTATTTTTGATCTTTCATATCTTACTATTTTAAGTCACGTCTTCAATAAGCTACACGTAAAACATATACCTCTTTAATTTACTTCTACTAACTCCTCGTACTCACTATAACCAACCTCTTATCTATCGCGACTAAGACGTCTAGGCATTTACAAAAAAAAAGAAAAAGAAAAAGTTTACTTACGTCAATGAAGGGGTTTGAGAATCTAAGGTCTCAGATCGACAACTAGGTGAATCTTTCGATGTTTTCTATCCGTGCTGGATAAAATTACCTTGACATTTGTTGCTGGTGGATAGTAATAGATAACTCATAAATTTAGCAGAGGTGCGCGAACGCTGACCTGGACACCACCGTTATCAAGAAAATAATATCCACTCCGTCTCAATTTATACGACACACTTTCTTTTTTAGTCAATTCTTAAAAAAATGACACATTTTTACATTCCGTAACAATTCGACTTTAAAATATCTATCTTATTCTTAATAAAATAATCTAGGGTTTCATGTCGAATCAAATTACGTCAAATAAATTGGGACGGAGGGAGTAACGCTAACCTGGACATCACGGTTACCAAGAAAATAATATCCACTCCGTCTTAATTTATACGAGAATTTTCTTTTTTTAGTCAATTCTTAAAAAAAGGATACATTTTTACATTATGTAATAATTTGACTTTAAAATATTTATTTTATTCTTAAAAAAATAATCTAAGCTTTGCGTCGAATCAAATTATATCAAATAAATTGGGACGTAGGGAGTAATAAAGCTTGATTTCCAATCTTGAAGCAAAACATGACCCCACATATGACACTTTCATCTGACGTGTCAAAATCCTATTGGACACCAAAAATACTATATAAATCTGGGTAAAAAAAAATTCAGACCCAAAATGGCAGCTAAAAAACGACCGTCAAGGTCGTCCGCGACGACGACGGCGCCGGCGACAATAACCGCCGTAAATCCGCCATCAAATCCAAAATCCGGCGAGGCATCACCGGAACCTCCAATAGCACCGGCGAAACTCTACCTAATTTTCAAAATCTCATTGATTTTCTTAATTCCTTACTTCTACTTGATATTTTATCACTACAAATTCGAATCAGAGCTCCGAAAATCGATTTTAATTAATGCAGTTGTTAGCTTCATCGGATTTCTTGTTACGGTTACTATGATACCTGTTGCATCGAAATATGTGTTGCGAAGGAATTTGTTTGGTTATGATATTAATAAGAAAGGCACTCCTCAAGGCTCAGTCAAAGTGTAAGTTTTTTTTTTTTAAGCTTAGAATGATGAATTTGATGCATAATTGTGTAGTTAAAGGTGTAGATTAGTGGTAGATGAAGTGTATTGAGAAGGACTTTGTTTGGTTATGATGTTAATAAGAAAGGAACTCCTTAAGGTTCTATTAAAGTGTAAGTTTTTTTTTTGTTAATTATAGAAATTGAAGTTTAATTGAGTGGAATTTGATTTGTGTAAATGTGTAGCTAATGGTCTGTGTCCTAGTAGTCGATGAAGTTAGCTGAGAAACGTGAAATCTCGAGGCTCTATTAAAGTGTATTTCCGATTGTTGTAGCATTGATGGATAGATTTAGTTGGTATGTGTTGCTGGTGGTAGGTATCCCGTGGAATTAGTTGAGGTGCCAAAGTCACATTTTTTTGCCTGGAAAGAAGAATTTGAAGTTGATATGTAATTGTGTAGCTAATGGTGTGTGGCCTAGTGGTTGATGAAGTGAGTTGAGAATCGTGAAATCTCGGGTTTAAATAGCAGCAATGACAAAAAAATAAAGACTCTAGGTGATTTATTTCCGATTGTTGTAGCATTGATGGATAGAGTTGGTTAGTACGTGTTGCTGGTGGGAGGTGGCAGGTATCCCGTGGAATTAGTCGAGGTTCCAGACTCACAATGTGTAATTGTGTACCGAATGTGTGGATTGGTGGTCGATATGTATGTTGAGAATCGTGAAATGTCATGTCCATATCCCAGTTGAGACAAAAAACACCAAAAAACACCAGGTGATTTCTTATTGGTGGGAGGTGGCACGTATATTGCAATTGTTAGCTTGATTGGATTTCTTGTTACGGTTACTATGATACTTGTTGCATCGAAGTATGTGTTGAGAAGGAATTTGTTTGGTTAGCTTAGAGTGATGAATTTGATGCATAACTGACACGAGTTGATTTCTTAGATGTCTCTCAATCTATAGTTATTAGCTCAGAAAATCACTTTCTTTGTTGAAAAAAATTAGAATCGAAAAATAAGATGACTTTCTGTGATAATAACTATTAGTTGAGTGACCATTTGAGAAATCAACCCCAGCTTACACCTAATGCTTGGAATTGTGTAAAATTCACTCTACTGATCAAAAGAATGAGCATAGATAGTTTTGGGACAGTCTAAAATAAAGGCAGGACATCTTTGCTGGGACAAAGTGAGTAATTGTATGAACTCAGTTATGAGGGTGGGTTTTCATAGTTAAGTTTCAACTTCAATTAAGTTACGCAGTGTATGACTAAGCAATTTATGAGTGATCTATATTGTTTTTATGCAGACCTGAGTCACTAGGTATTATTGTTGGAGCTGTGTTCTTGGTCGTTGCTATCTTGTTTCAGTATTTCAACTTCACAGCTGATTCAAACGTTAGTAAAGTTCCAAGCTTTGTGCTTTTGGTGGAGGTTTTTATTCGTTGATGATCTGCTTTACGTCTTGATAACTGCTTTTGTTGATTTACTTTTTCTGACATAATTTTGTGTGTTCCTTTCTTGCTTGCGAATCGTGAGAACTTCTAACCGTTATTAGTATGATAAGACATAAGAGAGCTTTTTTTCCTCCATTTAAAGGCGAGGGAAAACAGTGCCAAAGATTGATCCCTGCTGATATTAAGCCTATAAGCAAGTGTTTGAGTATATTCTTTCTTCGTTTCTTCAAAGGATTATAATTAAAATAGTTCAAGATTCATCTTCTTTCGAAAGGAGCATGAAGCCTGGATTTGACAGTTCTCTTGATAGTTCTAGATTTCTAATCACTAGGAAATGGTTCATGGCTATCCTCATCTGAGATGATCCAGTGGAGGAAAAATGGAAACTGATATCGGAACTTAAAAACATAGCAATTATTGAGATAATATAACATTTAAAATCAGGAGCTCATAGAGGTGATATTATGGACAAGGATATTTTGAGGTCTCCACTTATTTCGTTATTAATGAAGCATGGAAAGGAAACATCAGAGTCTGACGCTGTTTTCTCTTGGTAAGAAACTATTTCAAAACCGACGTAGCTACAGGTAGACATTCTTTTTTGATAACCATCTTGTTGCTACAGGTAGACATTCTTGATATAAGGTTCTCCTTTAGCGGGTCAAATGATTTAGGATAACATTTTTATAAATTGAGCTCTGGATAAAAATAATTGTATGGTGGCCCCTCAGGCTCTGGTTCAATTGTAAGGACACAGCATGGGATTTGTTGATTCCTAGTAAGCCACGATATTGGACCTTGTCACTAACATGTAGCCTAGTATTTAAGTGGGAGCAAGGTAGAGATGGCATACTCATTCAAATTTTGAAACTTGGTCAGCTAACTTGAAGGGATCTTTTCCTTATTTGCCAAAAGAAGAAAATACCTAATAGGCTAATACTAAAGATTGTTTGATTTACAGAAAATGAAGAAATAGTCACATGAAAAATGTTGCTCCCGCCAATACTACTTAGCTGCACCTTCTGTTTTTTCCTCGTCAAAAAAGTGTTGCTCTAGCTGTTGACTTTGATTTTGGCAGTGGCTTGTTGAGTACAATGCTGCATTATCTTCAATCTGCTTCATGATGCTTCTTGGGTTTGTGGATGACGTCCTTGATGTACCTTGGAGAGTGTAAGCATTTCTATCATATCTAAAGGCTTTCTCTGATGCAACTGGGGACCTTTTGAAATCTTTTCAATTTAGATTCTTATGAACTTCATATATTTTTTTGAAATAGGAAGCTGCTATTACCCTCCATTGCAGCTCTTCCATTATTGATGGCATATGCTGGGCATACAACTATTATTATACCAAAGCCCCTTGTATCATATATTGGATTAGAGATCTTGGATCTAGGTAAGCAGCCTATCATTTCTTCGTGCTTCTACGGAAAGTCCTTTAGTTGGAGCTTTACAGATTTGATGAAGTACTCGAAAGTTTAAAATGCACACATAACATGCTTAAAGTCGTTTTTCTTGTGTGGATATTATTCTTTACCATTTCATACCTTGATTCTTTCCATTTCTTGACTTCAGTTCGGTTCTTTATTCTTTCTGGTTTGTCAGGATGTATCTACAAATTATATATGTGGCTATTGGCAATATTTTGCACAAATTCGATCAATATCCATGCTGGTATCAATGGCCTTGAAGTTGGGCAGACAGTCGTTATTGCAGCTGCTGTAAGCTTGAACTGTTCTCTAGTTATCACTTGGACGATTGAATGTCATCTAACTCTAGAGTAATTACAGATTTTGATACACAACATCATGCAAATTGGAGCATCTGGCGATCCTGAATACAAACAAGCCCATGCTTTTTCTATTTACCTTATTCAGCCAATGCTTGCTACTTCCTTGGCTTTGCTTTCATACAACTGGTAAAATTTCATTTTAGGATAACCTCAAAGAGTTTTCGTTCAGCAATAGGTTTTTCTTACTCTCTCCGCCGTCATTGTAGGTATCCTTCCTCAGTTTTCGTTGGTGATACTTTTACATATTTTGCTGGAATGACCATGGCAGTGGCTGGAATTTTGGGTCACTTTAGGTACATCTTCCTGCCTGTTTCTTACAATTAAGTTCAGTAGTGCTTGTGGTAGTATTTTTCTTGAACCATTTGTTTGATTCTTTGATGTTTTAAGGAAAAAAAAAAGTTATCCCATTCCCCGTCAGTTTGACTGTGTCATAGTGAGTCGGAGGGAGAATGGAGTCACTTTTGTTGGCTGATGACGATGAATCCCAATATTTTTTTCCCAATAAGTGATGGGTATTTTCTTTATCAGACTGGAGTATTGTCTTTATCAGGAAAAAAGTGGTTAGACTATCGTCCTTGAAAAGTGGAACCAAGAGAATGACATCCGGAGACCATTTGAATATAATTTTATTAAATAAACAAGTGCACCAACATGGTCTGCCAAATCTGTTTACGAAGGGCTTAACAAACAAGCATATATCAGGGGAACACTACCCATTTTTGAAAAAGAAAAAAATGAGGACTTTTTAACTCAGTAATCTATGAAGTTCTCAAGAACCAGGGTTTCAAAGAGGCGAATCGCATTACTTCTCCTCTAAAATGCTTGTTATTCATCCCTATCCACATCTCAAAACAAAGTCGACTTGGCTGAGTTGTTGAGGGTCTCATTGATAATAGTGTAAAGAAACTGTGAACACTAGTTTTGCATGTTGATTTTATAGGGAATATGTGAATTGTAAACTGTCGGAAACAGCCTCTCTACCTCCCACGAGGTAGTGGTAAGGTATCCATACATTTTTCCTCCCCAGTCCTCTTTTGTGGGATTTCACTGGGTATGTTGTTGTGAATTGTTAATTGAAGTGAAATCTTGAAACCTGTCTGGTCATAGAATAGTAGAATAGTTGAAATAGATTAAACATATTGAGATGCACCAGAACTTCTAAAAGCGTCACATAAACTGTCAGATCGAGTATCAACCATTGTATGTATTGTATAAATGATCTTTAGTTTCCGTACTTACGAAGATATTTGTTTAATTTTCTTCTTCTGAAACTTCAAACTAATGTGTCTAGTTATGTCTATTTCCTTTCAGTGAGACACTGCTTATATTCTTTTTGCCGCAAGTTCTGAACTTCCTCCTATCGCTACCTCAGGTTCTCTCTATCTCTGTGCAACTCATCTTGCAAACTATAGGATATTTTTAAAATTAATTTTGGATCTCTACGTACTCTCAACTCCCTTGAATTCCTTTCAGCTCGCCGGTATTATACCTTGTCCAAGGCATCGGCTCCCTAAGTAAGTTGTCTAACTGAATCAGCTCAAGTTTGGAATTCATGTTCGTGTCTAGACTAAATAATCTTGTGTATCCTTTCAGGTTTGATCCTCAGACCGGCTTATTAACCGGAACAAATGATGGGACTCTAGTGAACTTTTTCTTAAGGCAATTGGGCAGAATGTCGGAACAATCTCTTTGTGTCGCGCTATTGACCTTTCAGGTAAATAGCATTTTCTCTGTCTCTCATCTAAACTTCCAGGGGCGTTCAGTTGCTTCCTCTCCTAGTCTGCAGTCGTTGCCTGTTACCTCAAACGATTATCAATCACAAAAACGTTGATATATTTCTAGCTAGTCAACGTTAGTTATGACCTAAGTTGCTCGGAATCTTCAAAACTGTTGACACACCCCGTGCCTAAGTTGCTCGGACTCTTCAAAAATGTTGATGCACCCGTGTCGGATCTTTCAAAAATGCACCATCCGACATGCACCCGATGACATTTTTGAAGAGCCCGTGCAACTTAGTTCATGACAACAATATCTCTGATCGTGGCATTCTCAATCGTTGAGCTCGTGAACTACGTCTATTGCCCTCCTTTTTTCGACTTCTTGTTCATGTGCATAACTATGTATGTACACGTTCCTGTCTGGATAGATTGTCAAGAGTAGTAAAACGTTTGTGTTACAGGCCATTTGCTGCGGCTTCTGTTTTCTGCTGAGATGGCTACTTACGGGTTGGTACAAATGAAGGTATGATGCAAGAAGAGCTATTTCAATTGAACGAATTCCATCGGAAGATTAACTTAACCCGCATGAAAAGGTCTTTATTTTATGGAGAAACAACGATACAGTACCATATACTTTGAAGAAAGTGATAGCCATACATTCATGCACGATAGTCGAAATGCACCAATATTGTTTGGAGCCTGTAACCTATACTGATTTCTTAGGAGAATTTTGTTAGAAATTGCATTGGCACGGGTTGTACTTCAGTTTTCTTTGTGAGATTTTGATGTTGTTAAGACACATTTATCTTGGTAATATGTTTGTAATGATCTTTGCATTAGTTGATTATCTTGAATGCTTCTTGCTTGTCAACCATTATACTGGATATGTTGTTGCTTCTTGCTCGTAAACCCTCACACCCTACTTGTGGGACTATACTGAATATGTTGTTGCTTCCTTCTTGTAAACCCCCAGAATCCACTTATGGAGATTATACTGGATATGTTGTTGATTCTTGCTCGTAAACCCACTTGTGGGACTCTATTGGATATGTTGTTCTTGCTTGTAAACATCTCATGTATGTCCTGTTTATGCAAGTTTCGATATCATTGTAGCTAACTTCTCTACAACATAAAGCATACAGCGAAGAAGAAAAGCTAATGGTTTTACCAACAATATTTCGGAGATGCTGTTTCGTTTACAGCAACAAACCAAGTACAATCCTACAAGTGGAGCCTAGAGGAGTGTATGCAGACTTTCCCTCTGACTTGTGCAGGTAGGGAGACTACTCCTGAAAGACCTCAACTCAAGTGCAACAAATCAAAGTGTATGAAAAAGAATACATGTCGATTAACAAAGAAAACAACACAACACAGAGCATTCAACAAACAACAACAACAACAAAATAATGCAGTAACTGAAAAGGAAGTACATGTAAAAGACCAACATTAGTGCTCCCAGGCTACTACCAAGCCCAGACCCGCCGAAAAGCGCATCAAATTTCTGAACAGGCTTACAATACAGTAGAATGGAAGCTCTACAGATAACTTTGAACTACTTAAAGGACTACTGTTATAGTAATGTATCACAGTTTAGCTGATATGCACAAAATTAGAACGAAACAACTCAAGATGTTCCATTTGTCAAGGAATTGTGTAGATTACTTGCATTACAAGAACTGTGTTGTGACGTTCTAAACCCAACTCAAACAACCAAACCCTTTGGGACCTTCTTGAGCAATAGAGGATGTCACTATTTCATTGTTTGACGAATAATGACCTTGTGCTTCAATTTTCTACACATAAATCAACATAGTCGACTCTTCTTGATGATCTCAGAAAATGATAAAGAGTCGTATAAACTTAGCAAGGTGAAAATCTAGTCGATATCCATTTTTTCTTCCTTTTCAACGTTTTTGCTTGACCATACCTTGATTGTTCGATCATAAGACACGGTGGTGATGAACTGTCCATCTGCACCAAAAGAGAAATAGACAAAATACAAATAAGCATATGTGAAATGTGAAGTTTCAAAATTTTGAGATTCTAGAAATATCAGCTTTTTTTTTTTTTGGCGGAGGGTGGATAGCATGGGATAAGCCCGTCATGTTTCACATTAAGAAGCACGGAAAACTATAATTCCAAACAAAACTACTACGAAGTAAATGATAACTGAAAGGCAGAGAAAACAGCAAGTACTTCACATTCGTTCAAATGACTGAGGCATTACCGAAACCACCAGATTGATTTACGTAACTTTCTGGGTCCTGCTTGAAAAAAGTCGGAGGGTGGGGGATTTCATGAAAGTAGATCTAGAGCAAGTGACTATGTTCCAAATTATAAGTTATGCTTATCACTGAACGTAGACCTAGAGCAAGTGACTCTGTTCCAAATTATTTACGTAACTTTCTGGGTCCTGCTTACAATGGTAACAGAAGATGAGGAACAACATCTCTCTGATAGGAAGTGAAAGAAAATCATAAATCCTATCGTTCATCTGTTACCGATGCTCTTGGTTCTAGAAGTGGGGTAACTTCTATCTTAGCATAAATGGAATCACAAGGCATGACATCTCGGACTGTGAAAAAAGAACTAACATCAATAGCTAGTCATTCCCAGATTTCTGTATAGCTTAAGAAAGCATAGGAAAAAAACAATTATTGTGTTGAGAGGAATCATGGACTTACTACCAAAGAGGCAAAACATATAATAACGTCAAGCCTTCTACTTCTTAAATGCCTTCAAGATACTGTTCCACTCCTAAAAAAGGTAACAATAGCTTGAAATAAAATGGAACTTACCTGCCGCAACATCCAATGACATGATTTTTGCTTCATGACCAGATAGAGTCTTTACAGGCTTGAAATCCCTCGAGGACCATACCTGAAATATAAGTTAAGATTTTAAAACATTAAACAAGCAATGAGGAGATCCAAAAGCAGCAAAATCATGAAAAGACTTAAAAGTTATACCTTAGCGGTCATATCATAGGAAGCAGTAGCCAAAAAGTATCCCTCCTGAGGCTCAAACTTAACCTGAGAGATAAGATTGGAGTGAGCCGGTATGATGTAAGAAGATTTTCTCTGCCTTAAGTCCCAAATACGACAGGTATTATCTTCACCACCACTAGCCAAATGATAACCATTCGGAGAAAAACTGACACCAAGAACCTGAAACCAATAACGAAAATAAGTAGTGGAATTCATATTTTATGTCTTTTCATAATCCCTAGAGCATACGAGGGAAAAGGACATCACACGTCAAAGAAAGACTAACCGGTTTAACATGGCCTTCTAGAGCAAGAATACTTCGTCCAGTCCTTAAATCCCACACTCGAACTAGAGCATCCAACCCACATGATGCCACTAACGAACCGTCATGGTGAAAAGACAAACCATAAACACTCCTACTGTGACCTTCTTGCAAAAGCAACTCTTCGCCAGTCTCCACATCCCATAATCTCCAAGTTTTGTCGAAGCTAGCTGTGCCCAAGTACTTTCCAGAAGGATGAAAAGCAATCCGAGCTAGACGGTCCAAATGTCCCTCAAACGTTCTGAGGTGAGAACCTTCTGAGTTCCATAGTCTTGCGGTCTTGTCAGCAGATGCAGTAGCTAAATAATTGCTAGTTGGAGAGAACACAACATCAGTAGCTCGTTCAGTGTGGCCCTTTAGAGTGGAAACCTTTCGCACTTGAGGCATTTTCCATATCTTTGCTATTCCACTCAGAGAACTGAAAACAGGAGAAAAGGGGGAAAGGTGTCATGGTGTTGCTTGAATCCATACTCATTAAGTCATAACTGTTAAAGACACTCTAATAAAAGCATGACAACTTATTGATTACCGGAATAGAAAATCCTAATCCTACTGTCTAGTTCGTTTGGTGGGATGTTGAAACAATCGAAGAACATCTAACTGTTAGATTTAATATGGGAATCAACAACTACGTTTCAGTCCTAAGCTAGTTGGAGTCGATTATATGAATCCTCACTAACCATGTTTTGATATGGGAATCAATAGCAGAAAAAATTTAAGCAGCAAATGCTACTTATGCTAGTATATTACACTCATATGAGTCGGTAAAGGTATTAAACAGAATCCAGGAGCACTAACAAGTTTCAAGTATATGAATCTACACTGAAAACATGCAGTTATCCAACTAATAACAGTTCATGTACCCTATTCCAGTCCCCACATCCCAAAAAGAAAAAGAACAGAATGAGAAAAAGAGCACCGTCGAAATAAAGAGTTTGGAAATGGGGTTATGATCATGTAGAGCAAGACAGACAGGTCAGAAGAATACCAGGTCGCAAGCATCTTTCCATCATGTGAAAGCGAACATCCAAAAAGGGGTCGATCGTCTCCAATTTCACTGCAATCAAGGGCCAGGCTCCCTGCTTGCCTTAAAGCCCAATCAACCTCTGCATCCACATCTTCATCTGGATCATCCCTTTTCCTCCTTGCGCGATGGAGACGTAAAGCTGACTTAACTAATGAATACTTGGCAATTTCTACCCTAGCATCTAAAAGAGCTTTTGATCCTTCTGTGTAAAAGGGGTACTGAATATCCTCCTCCTCTGCTGGTGTAGCAGAAGCTGCAGCTTCTTCATCCTCATGAGCTTTCATGAGCTTTTCCAGCTGCCCTTCTGCATCAAGCCTAGCCATAAGCATCCGCAGACGGTCCCTTCTTTCCATCTCCCTTTCTCCAAATAGAGTTATGGGTTCTCCGAGCCTTCGAAGTCGAGTTCGAACTGCCATATCATTTGTAGGAACTGCTAGTGCAGCAGCACGTCTCTTCATGAGAAGCTCCTGCATGGCCTTTTCCTGCCTCTCTCGGATAAGTCTACTCTCCTCAGAGATTTCATATTCTTGAGTGGAGCCCGCAGCACCACGACCAGATCCCATTTCTTCAAGGTCTGAATCTGAATCACTCGCTTGCATTTCTCCATTCTGTGCAACCGGAGGCCTAATGACAGGTGGACGAACTGGCAATGGAGCTAATGGGGGAGGAATAGGGGTAGGAACTGCAGGCCTTGGAGCAATTGTAGGCACGACAGGAGGAAGGATACCCGTCGGACCAACTGGTGAAGTGACAGGTGGAACTGGTTGAAGAGTAACTGCACCTATACCATTAACAGCAGTTGAATTATCATCAACTTGAGTCGAAGGTTCTGTAGTTGAAACAGGAACTTCATCCTCAGCATCCATAGCATCCATACCCTGATCAAAGAGAAGTCCAACAGTGAACACAAATAAAAGCAAACAGAACCATTCACTTCAGACACCAGTCAGCAATAATTATAAACCTACTGTATGACTGAGCAGTTTAAGAATTTATTTTGCTCAAATTATTCCCTATCTATACTACTAACTTTCTAGAATCTCAAGTTATGCCATTTCGCTTTGAATTATGCAATTCAGCCACAGGCGAAATAACGAATTCCCAACTCATCTCCCTCAAGTTTCAACCTTGTTTTGTGAGTTTTACCAGATTTTATTAAGCCAATCAGCTAAATGAACACTTGTCCATGCATATTAAAAGGAAAAGTGATGTTTAATGTTCAAATCAACTGTCAGAAGTAGATGAAAAAAGCTAAAAATTGCACCAAAATTTTACACGACAAAGCTACACAAAAAGGAGGGGATAACAAAAAAGAAAAAAAGGGGGGAACAAAGCTGTATATATTTTCAAGATGAATCAAAACTGAGGGAATCGCTGATACAAATGGTTATTAGAGTGTCATGTATTAGACAAGCACGTTATATGACAAACATCAGAGTCCAAGTAAGAGAAGCTAATATCCAACTCTTAAGTAGGAGATTCAGGATCATTCTAAAATTTGATTCTCAATTCACTAACTGTTTGAAATCAACTTTATCTTATAACAATATTTCACCACAATACAGAAGAAAACAGCAAATTCTTACCTGCCCACCAAACAAAAAAAAAATGTAACCCGACTGAATACACTCTCAAGAAAGAACTAGCTGTGTGACCTCACATTGGCTTGAAATACGCAACAAATAGCCTATAATGACCCAAATGTTTGCTATTATAGAAACCCCTCTTCTTAATAGATATGCTTCAGTATACCTGTATGGAACATCACTAACTATTTGAAATCAACAATACCTTAAAACATTATGTTCACACAATAATCAGCAGATAATAGCAAAACTCTTTAATGTGCCCACAAAAGAAAATTAAGCTCGAATGAGTACATTTTGACGAAAAACCCAGTTGTATGACCTCACATTGGCTCGAAATATGCAACGAAGTAGCTTATAATGACCCAAAAGTTAACTATTAGAGAAACCCCTCTTCTTAAAGACTATGCTTCAGCTTATATGCAAATCTGTATGGGACTTCACTAACTATTTGAAATCAACAATATTATATGACATTATTTCATTACAAAAATCAGCAAAATACAATAGCAAAGCTTTAGTTCAGATGTGAAACTCCAAAAATCGAGATATTTTAGCTGAGTTTTTTCACTCTTCACTGAAAAAACACAAAAATTAAACTTGAATGAATACAATATCAATAAGTAACCACCTCTATCACTCACATTAGCTCGAAATACACAGAAAAAATCTCCAATGGAACTTTGAATCAGAGGTGAACAAATTAGTTCAGGTAGGAAGCTCGCACACCTAATAGTTCAGGTATGAAACTCCAAAAAACGAGATGTTTTAGCTTTGATTTTTCACTCTTCACTCAAAAAAACACAAATGTTCAGCTCGAATGAATACAATCTCAACAAATAACTATCTCTATCACTCACATTAGCTCAAAATAGACAGCAAAATCTCCGATAGGATTGATAAATAGTTGGAGATAGTTCATGTTGAGAACTTGCACACCTAATAGTTCAGGTATGGAACTCAAAAAGCCCGAGATACGCGTTTTTCACATATCACTTCAAAAACACAAATATTTGAACGAATACAATCTCAATAGATAACTAGTTCTATAACTCACTAGCTATAAAATAAACAGCACAAACCGCCCACAGGACATTGAATCAGAGGCGGACCAATTAGTTCAGGTACTAAACTACAAAAAAGGAGATATTTTAGCTGTGTTTTTCACTCAAAAAACACAAAAGTTAGGCTCGAATGAATATAATCTCAACAAATAACCAGCTGTACAACTCACATTAGCTCTAAATAAACAGCAAAATCGCCGATATGACATTGAATCAGAGGCAGACCAATCAGTTCAAGTACTAAACTCAAAAAATCGAGATATTTTAGCTGTGTTTATCACTCAAAAAACACAAAAATAAAGCTCGAATGAATACAATCTCAACAAATAACTAACTGTACAACTCACACGAGCTCAAAATACACAGAAAAAATCGGGATATGACATTGAATTAGAGGCGGACCACTTAGTTCAGGTACTAAACTCAAAAAACCACAAATAACCAGCTGTAAAACTCACATTAGCTCAAAATACACAACAAAAATCGCCGATATGACATTGAATAAGATGCGGACCAATTAGTTCAGGTACTAAACTCCAAAAACCGAGACATTTTAGCAGTGTTTTTCACTCAAAAAACACAAAAATTAAGCTCGAATGAATACAATATCAGCAAATAACCAGCTTTACAACTCACATTAGCTCTACATACACAGGAAAAATCAGAGATAGGACACTGAATCAGAGGCGACCTATTAGTTCAGGTACTGAACTCCCAAAACCGAGATATTTTAGCTTTGTTTTTCACTCAAAATACACAAAAATTAAGCTCGCATGAATACAACCCCAACAAATTAGCTCGAAATACACAGAAAAAATCGCCGATAAGAATTTGAATCAGAGGCGGACAAATTAGTTCTTACAATAGAAGGATACAGATACTTACCGGAGTTCGCCGGAATATTCTGGTCGAAGTGGACAAGGAGTGGTGGACTTTACGGCGGCGGCGGTGCTCCGGCGGAGGAGGATTAAGGAGCGTTTATTAACGGGAAGAGAGAAAAGAGGGGTTTATTTAATGGTAAAAAGGGAAAACAGAGGGGGAAATAATAAGGAGAATTTTATATCCCTTCGTCTTAATTTATATGTCATTTTTTGAATTTCAAAATTCAAATAAATTTAATTTTAATCGTAAATTTTTCATATATTTATAAAAAAAATTGAAGATTTTGTAGTCAAATTTAGGATTAAAAACATAAATTATTTGACTCTCGAAAAACTGCAACATAAAATGAGGAAAAAGGAGTAATTGTAATTATAATTAGAGGAGAAGAAGAAGAAAATATGAATTTAATTTAGTAATCTTAAAAATAAGATAAATCATTTATTGATGTTTTATACTCTTTATTTCATATAATATCATGTGTCCGAAAATATGGAGTTAGTGTTATAAAATTAAGCTATATATGATTCTTTTTCGAGTAGGTCCGTAAAATTCACTAGGATATATAAGCGGTATTATTGAACCAAACAAAACAACATGCAATGAAATCAAAGACCGCTAAAGCCCCTAAATACAAGTGCGCGTCGAGCCCATGCGAAGGGTTTGGTTAAGATATGTCAGATTTCACCAAGTATACAGATGGGACCTAAACATACATGTCCTCCGATTATATATAATGATTCAAAGAAATAATAATAAAAAAAAGAGGTAAACGTTCATATCGGAAACTACATAAAAGACTAGCGTCGCTGGCGAAATCTAAAGAGAGTTTTCTAAAAGGCATAATGCATTAACGTGCCCTTTAACTTGACATCAACTTACGTTTATGTTCTTCAACTCTGGATGTGCACAAGTAGACTTGTATAAAGTTGAACAAACAGACACACGCGCGTCCTCGACATGTTACCTAGTTTTGAATGGTTTAGGGTATAGACAGAAATGGAATGGATAAGGAAATGCCATAGAAGGGTCCACACTTATCAAGATTTAACCAATACAATTTCAAAGCCAAATGCTTACTATTATCCAAGCACACTGAAACCACAAGAAGAACATTTCTTGTTCTTGACATATAGAAATGTAACAATTCATTTCAAGAAAATGCACATACACACACACACACACACTAAAATTATGGCTCAGTCATTGTCTTCTACAGTAGCAGTAGCTACACTAACCTCATTATCAACAACAAAGAAGAATGCTAGTTTGGTGAGCTCTTCTAGAGTCTTGGCTTTTCATCATCAAGGCGGCGAATCGGACGCAAATATTGTCTCTCGCAGGTTAGTAGGTAGGAGTGTGTCCATACTAGTAGATAAGTGTGTCTACTGTCTTGTCTTGTTGCCCTTACTAGTAGTCGTAGTAGGATTAGTACTCTTGTAGTTTCTTGTTCTTTTGATCGATGCTACTATCTGTTGTTTTTGTTACTAAATATTATTGTCCCTTGTAATTCCATTACGTCTTTTTCTGGTCCGTTCTTGTCTTGAGCCGGGGCGGGGGTCTTTCAGAAACAGCCTATCACAAAGAAGAATGCCAGTTTGGTGAGTTCTTGTAGAGTCTTGGCTTTTCATCATCAAGGCTAATTGGACGCAAATATTGTCTCTCGCAGGTTAGTAGGTAGGAGTGCGTCCATACTAGTAGATACAAGTGCCTTGTCTGGATGTTGCCCTTACTAGTAGTCGCAGTAGGATTAGTACTCTTGTAGTTTCTTGTTCTTTTGATCGATGCTACTATCTGTTGTTTTTGTTACTAAATATTGTCCCTTGTAATTCCATTACGTCTTTTCTAGTCCGTTCTTGTCTTGAGCCGGGGGTCTTTTAGAAACAGCCTATCTACCTCGCTCCAGAGGCGGAGCCAGCCCTCTTTACGGTGTTCGTCCGAACCCCCTTCGACGGAAAAATATACTATTTATACATAATTAAAATGATTTTTTATGTGGTTATAGTAGGTGTTGAACCCCCTTCGACTTAGTTTTCTTTGAATATTGAACCCCCTTACTTGAAATCCTGGTTCCGCCTCTGCGGCTCGCGCCTAGGGTAGAGGTAAGATCCGGGTGCACTCTGTCCTCCCCAAACCTCGCTTTGTATTAGTCAACGCGCAACAAATATGCGAAAATGAGCAGTTTCATACACATAGTTTGGTTATAATAGGTTGTCACTACTATATAATTTTTGCTAGATATACATGCAGTACAATCTCTCTACATCATCTGAGGTAGTGGTATGGTCTGCGTACACTTTACCCTCCTCAGATCCCACTTTGTCGGAATACACTGAGGATGTTGTTGTTGTTGTATACATGCAGTACAATCGAAAAAAATGCTGCAATGTGAGAAGATATTCTTGAAAATGTAATGTGATGTACTTGGTATTGATGCAGGAGTTTGGCGTTGAGTTTGGCAGGAGTCGCGGTGGCGCTGAATGCAGGTAACAAGACAGCAAATGCTGCTGCAAGAAGACCACCACCACCACCACCAACGGAGAAAAAGGATCCAAATGTCAGCGGTGTCTTGGCTAAAGTACTAGCTAGTAAGAGGAGAAAGGAAGCTATGAAAGAATCCATCGCGAAGCTAAGAGAGAAAGGGAAGCCTATCAAAGAATCGTCTGAATAGTTTGTGTTGGCTATGTATGCTAAGAGAATTTGTTGCTCGCTCGATCTTGTTTGTCTTGATTTACATAGATGACTTGTAAGGCTCGGAAAATTAGAAATCGATTCTATCCATAATGAGATCAATGGTGAAAAAAGTCATAAAAGCCATTCATGTATAGTTTTTGGCTTCAAAAACGCGTGATTCAACTAGCATCCTTTCGCCTTAATTGTTGTAACCGAGTTTGTCCTTTCGTGTCAAGCTGCATGTCCGTGGTTCAACTGCATGGTGAGAGGGCTACTCTGGTTCCCCGGCTTCAAAGCTAGCGCTGATCCATTTCCCCCCTTCTTATAGTCCTCTTTCTCATCATTATCGCGCTTCTGTACAACCTTCCTTCTTCTTCGAGGCCACTTTTTTGTTGCATAACTCTCCGGATCTCCGCTTTTTAGCCTTCTTTGAATCTTGTTTCCTTCTGTTGTTTACTTTTTTCGATGGAAAGATGCAACCTGTCTTACTCTACAGATGCCACGGTTAACACCAGCAGTCAGCATCTGTGTATGCAGACCGTCTGTTGCTGCTTCTCCGCGTGTCAACACTGTAGAAAGGATTTCTACGGAGAGCATCCCTTTTGCATTACGGGACCAAGACCAGCAAACTGATCTTCCCACGCGCAAAAAAGAAATGATACACAAAAAGTTCAAATTTGATAATGATAGCACCGTGCTAAAGTGGAGCCAGCGGCTAGTGATTGTAGCAAGCCGATAGTGGAAGGTTGAGGCCAGACCTTGCACGAGCAGATTTTGAGTCGTTGACATAGCTTCTTGGTTTGTATATACGTACCCTTTCACTCTTTTGTTGGAGCACCCTATTGATATAGTTATCCTCGATTACTATCTGCAGACTGCAATACAAGGCGACCATCGCGTATGCATGCTACTTCTATGACATTGCCAAGTTGCCTCTTACAGTAGAGCTTTTCGCCTACTTTCATAAACTAAAAGTTGTCCGCGGAGGCCTTTTTTTCCCTCTCCGGCAGAGGACAGAAGAACATTCTTGCCAATACCAACGATGACCTGAATCGCTGATGGATAGATCGATTTGTAGTGGTATGACACATGCCATTCCTCCTTTCTCCACGGTTTTCGCTTCATCTAGGGGGATTCTAAATCTGAGTTTCCATTTCGCGAGCCTTTTTGTTACGTGTATGACAAACTGAACGTTGATTAAACTACTTGAACGTGAAGAATGTAGAGGTATATAAGCCTAACCAACGAAGTTCACAAAGGCGAAATTTTGTAGGTGACATGAAAGTTAACTAGTCAAGTTGATGTCTTCTGACTTTGAGTGACCATATCTACAACTACATGGAGATTTATAAGCTGAACTATCAAATGAAAGTTCTTCAAGTTCAGTTTACAGTCGAACAAACTTCTTGTCAATCCGACTTTGGATGAAACGTTATGCTCATTTTACTTATCTGTCAAATGAAAGTTCTTTGAGTTTAGTTTACAGTCGAACAAACTTCTTGTCAATCCGACTTTGGAGGAAAACGTTATGCACATATTACTTATCTGTCAAATGAAAGTTCTTCGAGTTTAGTTTACAGTCGAACAAACTTCTTGTCAATCCGACTTTGGAGGAAAACGTTATGCACATTTTACTTATCTGTCAAATGAAAGCTCTTCGAGCAGTTTACAGTAGAACAAACTTCTTGTCAATCCGACTTTGGAGGAAAACGTTAAGCACATTTTACTTATCTGTCAAATGAAAGTTCTGCGAGTTTAGTTTACAGTAGAACAAACTTCTTGTCTTCTTGTCAATCCGACTTTGGAGGAAAACGTTATGCACATTTTACTTATCTGTCAAATAAAAGCTCTTCGAGTTCAGTTTACAGTAGAACAAATTTCTTGTCAATCCGACTTTGGAGGAAAACGTTAAGCACATTTTACTTATCTGTCAAATGAAAGTTCTGCGAGTTTAGTTTACAGTAGAACAAACTTCTTGGTTTCTTGTCAATCCGACTTTGGAGGAAAATGTTATGCACATTTTACTTATCTGTCAAATGAAAGTTCTTCGAGTTTAGTTAACAGTAGAACAAACTTCTTGTCAATCCGACTTTGGAGGAAAACGTTAAGCACATTTTACTTATCTGTCAAATGAAAGTTCTTCGAGTTTAGTTTACAGTAGAACAAACTTCTTGTCTTCTTGTCAATCCGATTTTGGAGGAAAATGTTATGCACATTTTACTTATCTGTCAAATGAAAGCTCTTCGAGTTCAGTTTACAGTAGAACAAACTTCTTGTCAGTCCGACTTTGGAGGAAAACGCTAAGCACATTTTACTTATCTGTCAAATGAAAGTTCTTCGAGTTTAGTTTACAGTAGAACAAACTTCTTGTCTTCTTGTCAATCCGACTTTGGAGGAAAATGTTATGCACATTTTACTTATCTGTCAAATGAAAGTTCTTCGAGTTTAGTTTACAGTAGAACAAACTTCTTGTCGATCCGACTTTGGATGAAAACGTTATGCACATTTCACTCATCTGTCAAATGAAAGTTCTTCGAGTTTTAGTTTACAGTAGAACAAACTTCTTGTCAATCCGACTTTGGAGGAAAACGTTATGCACATTTCACTCATCTGTCAAATGAAAGTTCTTCGAGTTTTAGTTTACAGTAGAACAAACTTCTTGTCAATCCGACTTTGGGGGAAAACTGTAACGCCCCGTAAAAGTCATGCATGTATTAGACTGTAATTTCTGAGCTTTAGACTTAAGTTTTAAATTTTTTTCTAAGTGTTGAAATGACTTAGACTCATTCTTAGCTGGCAACCTTCGGGATACAACTTCTCGACCTTCCCGACCTTCATTTTTAGATTTTCAAGTTGCGTTACGATCGGGCAATCTCATAGTACATCTCGGATAAGTTTTGGAATTTTTCGGAATGCATAAGGCTGCGTTTGGATTTCAAAACAGTAGCAAAACGCATAGCCTATTGCCCAGTTTTTCAGCATTTCAGGGTCAACTTCAAACGATCATAACTCCCTGTATATAATGAACTGTGTGAGATATAATATATCAAACGAAAGATATTTGAGTCCTCTTTCAAATGCAGTTGGTTTCATCCAATTTGAATATATGAGTAAAAAGTTATAATCGATTTACTCCAGCCTATCAAACTGTCAACTGAGGGACAGATTTGACCTTAATTGTTCCTTAGGGGTATTTTGGTCATCCTCCACCCCTATATATACCACCAACACGGGATTTAATCCCTCAAACACCATAATACACATGCTTTCCTCACAATTGCTCAAGAATTCTCCTTAGGGTTTCAAAATAAAAACCCAAATAGTTCAAGATTCGACCGTAAGTTTTCAAAGATAATTACATATTCGGAATCACCAATCCGCAAGCTTCAAGAAACATCTATTATCCTTGGAGAACAAGGTACGCGGGGTTTTCCTAAAATCTCATGGGCATAGAAATCATGTTTTAAGAATTGGGTTTTCGAATTCATGTACATATTCATGTTTTAGAAGTTTTAATGATATTGTTTTGGCCTTTTGGCTTTCCCCCAAAGTGATTTGAAAATTATATGTATATGTATTTATGTGTTTGTCCTGAAATATGAATTGAAAGCATGGTTTTCATGAAACCCCTCTCTTAATGTAAATTTTTCCATGTTTCACGTAATATACAATGTTTTGAACACGAAAGAGAGGGTTGTAAATGTTGAATATGCATGTAATGAAAGAATACATGGTTTTGCCAAAATACACATGACCACCATATGTTTGATGAAAGTTTTGCATGGATTTGACTTGAGTTTCGGAACATGACATCTTTAATGCAAATTACATGTTTTGGTGGTCTAAACTATGTTTTGAATGAAAGCTCTTGCTTAATACATTATGGCTCAGAAATAGGACTTGCAAGTCTTGGTATGACGATACCAACTCAGACAAATGCCATAACAGACACAGACTAGTTCAGAAATCAGATTTTTATCAAGACTTTCATGATTTAGAAATTTCAGAATGATACATGTTCAGAAAAGGCTAAAATAGGGCATAAAGAGAGCTTAGGTGGTTCCCTGAAGAAGGCGGGAGTTCAGACAACTCATTGCCTAAAACCGTGGTTTGCCGACCCGGGTATATTATTATGCGCTGACTTAAATGTCCTGTGGCGTATCAGACTCAGACACTCCAACCCTTGCGGCACACTTGGGTTGGGGGCTTCCCCGCCGAGTCAATGGCGGATTCCATACAGCCCGTGGAATATTCAGGCTTGTAGGGGAATACCACCTAACTCAGAAGTAAAACATAGATCATGATTTGAAATGAACAGACAGGTTGCATGTTTTCAGAAAGTGCCCATGTATTTTTCAGAAACAGTTTTATACATGATGTCTTGATGAAAAATTGCTTTCCCTTAATATATATATATATATGTATGTTCCATTATACTACTTTTGGATTGCTTCGCGTGCCAGTACTTTTGTGCTGACTCCCCCCCCCCCTCCTTCCAGGTTCTGAGGCACAGTCTAGGGGTCCAGCTACTCAGTAGACATTCTCGGGTTTGCAGACTTGATCTCACAGTGGTGAGCCTTCTATTATTCGGAAGGCCTAATTATGTCCGACACTATCTTATTTATTATGTTTTTGGTTTACTGGGGGCCTTGTCCCAGCTTCTTTTCAGACAAAGGTTTATGTTCTTAGTAGAGATTTCGCAGACTGATGTCAGATAGTATTATTCAGAAATGTTGCAGAACTTGACCATGTTTTCCGTACTCAGTTTCAATTCCGCATTTTATTATGATTATGAATGTTGTGCATGATAACCAGATAGAGAATGGGTGTTCCGGGCCTTCATGGTTCGGGATGCTCGTCACGGCTAGGGCCTAGGCTCGGGTCGTGACAAAAACGTTATGCACATTTTACTTTGGAGGTAGTACTAGCGGAGCAGGAATTTGGCGAAGAACGCACAAAATCAAATATACACTCATAATCGCTAACGGTTAACCTCTGTACATCACATATGGTTAAAATTATGTTCCCTAATAAAATTAGTTGTAGAGATTATGATACTTATGAGTTGTTTTATTAGAACTTTATATTTGCATCAAATTAAATAATTTAATTTTCATGAATAAAATTCAATTTGAGGATACATTATTACTCAACCATGATTATAACACTAAGGATAAATTTGACCCAAGCAAATAAGTAGTTTACAACTTTTGTAGTTAGGTAATTTATATTAGACACAATTTTATTTTATTTAATAGATTTCCAAAAATATAATGCTATTTTTAGTACTATAATAATCAAGTAGTAGTGAGTATTACAATGCAAAATTTAGCATATTCTATTGTAGTTGAGTAATATTCCTTTATAGAAAGAAAAAGGTATAAGAAAATACTGAAAATAATATTCCTATGTGCTTCTAAGTGCAAGGACAAAAATACCCTCAAGCTTCTGCGGCAATTGATGTGACATACTTTCCTTTTTAGTTTGTTCCAAAAAGAATATTACTTTACCATAATTAGAAATAATTTAATTTAACTATTTTTTCTCCGTAATGAAATTATTTACAACACACAAATATGTAAGGATTGTTTTAGATTATAAGTTTAAAAAATATTTCTCTTTGATGACACATAAAATGGACGGAGAAAGTACATACGAGATGAAATATTCATGGATTACCAACTCAGATATACATGCATAATTCTAACCAGCGACCAAAACGATTCTAAGGGTAATTCTGTCATTTCACATCACCATGAGTAAATTACAAACCGCCTCAAATTATATACTCCCAGAGTCTCATTGTATAGGATAAGATGGAATATTTCAAGACTAAATTTGGTATATTAAATTATACCATTTTTGGCTGATGGTATAAATTGCTACTGGAATAAATTTATACCATCAATTCAATATAATATAAATTTAGTACCTAATTTAACCATGAAATATTCACCTTATATTGTGCACCAAAGGACTAAGATTAAATTATTTCTAATTATAGTACGATGACATTCTTTTTTTCACTGGACTAAAATGGAAAGTATGCTACCTAAAATTGGACGGTGGAAAGTATATCTCTACAACCAAACAACTGTATAGAAATAATTTAACTTTAAAATTTCTCTTTTGCCCTTAATAAAATGATCTATAACTACACAAATATGTAAGGTGTCACATAAAATAAGATGAAATGGTGGGAGTATGTAAAATATGAAATAACTAATTCATGAGTATACATTCAAAACTCTAACGAGCGACCAAAACAACTGTAAGGGTAATTCTGTCATTTCACATCACCATGAGTAAATCACAAACCACCTATATCTTCTCTACTAACTAATTCATGAGTATACATGTATAACTCTAACCAGCAATCAAAACGACCGTAAGGGTATATTTGTCATTTCACATCACCATGAATAAATTACAAACCACGTATATCTTCTCTACTAACTAATTCATGAGAATACATGCATAACTCTAACCGGCGACCAAAACGACCGTAAAGGTAATTCTGTCATTTCACATTACTCAATCACAAGTATACATGCATAACTCTAACCAGCGACCGAAACTACCATAATTCTGTCATTTCACATTACTCAATTCACGAGTATACATGCATAACTCTAACCAGCGACCAAAACGACCGTAAAGGTAATTCTGTCATTTCACATTACTCAATCACAAGTATACATGCATAACTCTAACCAGCGACCAAAACGACCGTGAGGGTAATTCTGTCATTTCATACTACTCAATCACGAGTATACGTGCATAACTCTAACCGGCGACCAAAACGACCGTAAACGTAATTTGTCATTTTACAATGCTCAATTCACGAGTATACGTGCATAACTCTAACCAGCGACCAAAACGACCGTAAGGGTAATTCTGTCATTTCATACAACTCAATCACAAGTATACATGCATAACTCTAGCCAGCGACCAAAACGATCGTGAGGGTAATTCTGTCATTTCACATCACCTATATCTTCTCTACAACCAAACAGCTGTTGTAATATTCCTTAGAACACACTTCCAATGATGATGATGTCTCCATTCTACCTATCCATCATCTTCTTCTTCTTCATCTCTTTGATTCTCAGATCAATCTCAACCGTCCATTCACATGATCAACGTGAATTTCACCGGAAAATCTCCCTCCGGCCGACGTTACCGGAGGGTAATACTCTTCACGTACGTCCAGGTTCATCATTCAAGATTGCTGTTTTTGCAGACTTGCATTTTGGTGAAGATGCATGGACTGAATGGGGCCCACAACAAGATGTTAACTCCATTAAAGTGATGTCTACTGTGCTTGATCAACAACATCCAGGTCATCACGATAATGTTATCCACAATTGTTATTCTTATATATATACATAGCTTTTTGTATGTACATCTATATGCTTCAACTCGTATCTACTGTGTTAATTGAACGCTTTAAATTATCAAAAGATAATGTGCCACGTCAGCATTGTGTGCCAATGAGACACGGTGGGGGAGGTGATGATGAGTTGAGGTGTTCAGCTGACAGTTGAGACAAAAATTTGAACTAGTGTCATGTCATCTAGACGTCTCTAAAATTTATTTGTCACGTCAGCATTGCATGTGTCCATGAGATGTAATGAGGATGAGTTGAAGTGTTTTGTAGTTAGTTGAGACCAAGATGTCTAAAATTTATGTGTCATGTCAACATTGTTTGTCAATGAGATACGGTGGGGGAGGGGACGATGAGTTGAAGTGTTCAGCTGTCAGTTGAGACAAAAATTTGAACTAGTGTCACGTCATCTAGACATCTAGACATCTCTAAAATTTATGTGTCACGTCAGCATCGCATGTGTCCATGAGATGTAATGAGGATGAGTTGATGTGCTTAGTAGTTAGTTGCGACCAAGTTTGGTGATAAGATGTACGCTCTCAAAGTTGAAGTGGTTAGTTGACAGTCGAGGTCAAATTTGAGTGTTGTGTTTATGTATTATCTAATTTATCTCACCTGGGAGATGGAATGGCAACTAGACTTGTTCTTGAGCCGAGGGTCTATCGGAAACAGCCTCTCTACCTCTGAGGTAGGGGTAAGGTTTGCGTACACTCTACCCTCCCCAGAACCCAGTTTGTGGGACTACAATAGGAATGTTGAAGTTGTTCTCATCCATCAAGACTTGCTGTTGTATTAGTTTCGTGGTCCTTCAGATGATCTCCCAAAGGTGTTGCCTCCTTATGATATCCGTAGGAGTACTTTTTTAGTACGGCGTATGGGATTGAGGAGTTGTTGTTGTTGTTGAAAGTTCAGTAAAATTTACATTGATATATATATATATATACTGCATCGATAATGCTGTGTTGGGTTGAACGTATGGAGTTGATGTTCAAGAATTTTGTTGCAGACTTCGTAGTTTATCTTGGCGATGTCATTACAGCCAACAACATAGCGATACATAATGCAAGTTTATACTGGGATCAAGCAATCTCTCCGACTAGAGACAGAGGAATTCCATGGGCTAGCGTGTTTGGAAACCATGACGATATGCCATTTGAGTGGTCAATCGATTGGTTTTCATCCACCGGAATTCCTCCTCTTCATTGTCCAACGAGTGGTTCCTCTCCTAGTGAGTCTGAAGGTAACAAGATAAGCTGATCTCGCATAATCAGAGAATGTTAACGCTTCTTGCTGGTAAGATATGATCCCGAAGAAAATTGCTTAATTCCGGAGAGTTTACATTTCAGGAGGCAAAGATTGCAGCTTCAAGGGCACAACGCGTTTGGAGCTGATGATGAATGAAGTAAAGATGAATAACTTATCGTACTCAAAGCTCGGTCCTAAAGCTCTATGGCCAAGCATTTCCAACTACGTCCTTAAACTTTCATCGACAGATGATCCTGAATCAGTCATAGCATACATGTATTTCTTAGATTCTGGTGGTGGTTCATACCCGGAGGTTATATCAAATGCACAAGTGGAATGGTTCAACCGCACATCTCAAGCGATCAATCCTAACTCAAGGTACACTCTACCTTTCGTGTTTGAACTAGATTAGAGTTCAGTAACAATCCAAATCATCGTATTGACACAAAGAAACGATGTTAGTACTGTATAATTTCTATCGTTCTTGGATGTTATCGATAGAACTGGAACAAAAAGCATGTAGAATGAGCAGCAATTTGCTCTTTTCGTGTATACTTCTCAATGCTTATACTTTCTCATTTGGAGCGATATTAAACGTTAAAGGACATTGAATTGACAGTGTACCGGAGATAATTTTCTGGCATATACCAAGCCAAGCTTATAAGACGGTTGCTCCAAGGTTTGATGCACACAGGAACTGTATTGGCTCAATGTTCGCGGAGGAAGTTGCTTCTCAAGAAGCTGAAATGGGGATGATGAAGCTTCTTGAAGGAAGGTCTTCTGTGAAGGTATTAACCGTGTTAGTACGTTTACTTTTAGTCGTGTTAGTAATGCGCCGGTAGTAAGTACAGAAAACTTCTCCTAGTACTTCATCTTCATGTAATAGAGATATCTGACTGAGACGAGCTTAAATGGAGCGACATATAACTTCACTTGTTTGATCATATCTGCCTCTAAAAATACATACTTCTAGGAAGAATGATGTTTACGCCAAAGTACCCCAATATAACTGTCGTAAAAGGTTAGTCAGATGCATGAAGCATTCTGCGTTCGCGCAGGGTTGGGGGAAGGGTTGTACCCCGAGGATAGGTGTAACGTAGAGAGCCTATCCTAACATAAGCTCTAGTGACTGATTTCATGGTTCAAACACGCGACTTGACTTATTATAGTTCAGCCGGAGACAAATTTACCGTTCCTCTAAGACACCCCTTTCACCTTAAAACGGATAATGTTGCTGTTGTTCTTTATGGGATAATAAGCAAGTCTTAGTGCAGCAGAGACAAAAAATCACCAGATGATTTTTCCGATCTGTCTTAGCCTTGGTGGATCGATTTACCTGGTATATGTTGCTGGTGGGAGGTGGCAGGTATCCCGTGAATTTAGTCGAGGTGCGCGAAAGCCACGGTTATTAAAAAACCAAGTCTTAGTGATCGAGCTAGACGGGCAGAAGGGGGTTCATCCAACCCCCTTAGCCAGAAAGTCACACTGTATATACAAGGTCAAATTTGTTTCGGTTGAGGAACGCTTATGAAAATTCTGTCTCCGACACTGATGTTAGCGCGATATATTAACGTTCTTTCGGATGATTGGCAGGCTGTGTTTGTAGGTCATAACCATGGATTAGACTGGTGTTGTCCATACAAGAAGTTGTGGTTATGTTATGCTAGACACACAGGTTATGGAGGGTATGGAAACTGGTCAAGGGGAGCTAGGATTCTGGAGATAACAACACAAGGATTTTCTTTGAAGTCACGGATTCACATGGAAGATGGTAGCGTGCATAGTGAAGTCCTATTGAGCTCTACGGCAAGCAAGGAGTGATCAACGAAGTTCTTCCTAGAGATCAACCCGAAAGCAATGTACTGTAAAAATTGAAATCGATTCGATTAATAGACATTCGGCCTCTTATAATGATCTACTAAATTCATCGACAGTTATATTTCTTCATATTTTATTTGTGATTGCAGTTTCACTTGTCACATTTCGAAAGTATCCGACACATGTTAGCTACTTTTAGCATACATTCAACTATGCAATGTGTTTGTATTCGATGAAATAGTCGAGATACACACAAACAACAACATAGACCTTACCGCTACCTCATAGAGATAGAGAGATTGTTTCCGAAAGATCCTCGGCCCATCGAGATACACATAAACAACAACATACCTTGTGAAAACCTAGAAAGTGGGGTCTGGGGAGAATAGAGCGTACGCAGACCTTACCACTACCTCATAGAGATAGAGATGTTGTTTGTCGAAAGATCCTCGGCCAATCTAGATACACATAAAGAACAACGACAACATACTTGTGAAGTCCCAGAAAAATGGGGTCTGGAGAGCGTAGAGTGTAGCAGACCTTACCACTACCTCATAAAGATAGAGAGGTCATTTTCGAAAGACCCTCGGCTCATCGAGATATACATAAACTGGTCCAAATACTATAGATATTATAAGAAACAACTAGAATGTGTACACTAGACCTTTCCACTACCTCAAAGAGATCGAGAGGTCATTTTCGAAAGACCCTCGACTCATCGAGATACACATAAACCGTCCAAATACTAAAATTATTATAAGAAACAACTAGAATATATACACATTACTATTACCTCATAGAGATAGAGTGGTTGTTTCCGAAAGACCCTCGACTCATCGAGATACACATAAACTGGTCCAAATACTATAGTTATTATAAGAAACAACTAGAATGTGCACGCAGACCTTTCCACTACCTCATAGAGTTAGAAAGGTTGTTTTCGAAAGACCCTCGACTCATCGAGATACACATAAACTGGTCCAAATACTATAGTTATTATAAGAAACAACTAGAATGTGTACGCAGACCTTTCCACTACCTCATAGAGATAGAAGGTTGTTTTCAAAAGACCTTCGACTCATCGAGATACACATAAAATGGTTCAACTACTACAGTTATTATAAGAAACAAACAATGTGTACGCAGACCTTACCACTACCTCATAGAGATAGAGAGACTGTTTTCGAAAGACCTTCGGCTCATCGAGATACACGTCATTGGTCCAAACACTACAATTATTATAAGAAACAAACAGAATGTGTACGCAGACCTTACCACTACCTCATAGAGATAGAGAGACTGATTTCGAAAGATTCCGGCACATCGAGATACACATAAACTAGTCCAAATACTATAGTTATTATAAGAAACAACCAGAACGTATACGCAGACCTTATCACTACCTCATAAAGACAGAAACGTTGTTTCCAAAAGCCCCTCGACTCATCGAGATACACATAAACTGATCCAAATACTATAGTTATTATTATAAGAAACAAGCAGAATGTACATGTTATGAAAAAGCAAAGAAAATAAAATAAATTGTTGATATTGACAGAGTTAGAGTGGGACCTATAATAAGTACATCCACAAGTTATAGTAATCATAACTACTTTCACTTAATTATTTTGCTTTTTTTAATTATAACTTTCTGCTCTCAAATTCATGCTTAGATATCCTTTAATCATTACATTTTCCCAATTTGTATAAGTTTCCATTGTCACTTTGATGATGTATCTATTGATTTTACAGATAATCCACTTAATTTTCATTTTAATATATTAAAAGTAATTAAAAAATCCATAACAAAAAAAAAAAAAAAAAACTTTGTTGGTTAAATATCACATAAAAAAAAAGACAATTCGATGGACTATCCATGACCTCCTGTTTACGTATCACATAAGGTTATTAAATAATTTATTTTTTTCAATTTATTTTTTCACAATATAAGATAATTAATGATTATCAAGTATAAGATAATTATGATAAAAAAGGGCTTTTGAATTATACAAAATAGTTTAGCAATTTTTCATGTTGTTTATTTAAAGTTTAATGGATTTTTCATGATAAAAAAGAAAATTAATGATTGTATAGTGACACTACAATTTCTGACCATGAAAAATTGTTGTGTTTCAAAAAGTAGCATTAAAAAAAAATCCAATTTAAAGGGGTTATGTAATTATGATTAATCATTTTTTTTATTTTTCATATAAATAAAATATATATATTCATGCATCAAGAAATGATTCAATCCAATACAAGGTACAATAAATAAAGCACAATGTGCAATCATAAATTGGAAAAAAAAAATGTCATAATGTCTTTTCTAATAAGAACCTTGTAATATACACTTTTTTTAAATTATTAGGAACTCAGACTGTGATGATTATTTTTTGTACATGTAGCAATAATTTTTAAAATTAGTTATTTTAATTAAGAAAATACAATAAATTTGCAAGTACTTTGAAAAGAATAATTAAAATTAACTTTCATTTTTTTATATTACAAATTAAAGGTATAATTATTATCTTTGAATTACCAAAATTATTTGGGGCCATTGAACAACTCAAAAGACAAAAGCTACAAATTAAAGGTCAAGATTTATTTGTGAGTCAAAAGATAATAGTCCCCATTGAATTTCTTTTTACAAGGGGCCTCAAAAAGAAAAAGAAAAAAAAAGTATATAAATTATTTGGACAACTTTAGTCTTTATGAATTAAAAAAAAATGGAAATTCACATAGATAATATATGATTTAAATTATATGCACTAATTATTTTTTTGGTGACAAAGGAGTTAAATTATTTTTAATGGAGTGTAAAAACTTCAAATTACTTTTCAAAAGATACTTTATACTTTAATATAATAATGTAAACACATAAGTTTCAAGTTGATAGTGGATCGTCACTTTTGCGTTTGTCATGCGGTACCTATTTTTCTTGCTACTAGAGGATAAGAGAGACACATTGATTTAAACTATATTTGTAGTACGTTTTTTTTTTAATTTATTCTATATTTGAAATCTTTCTTTAATTTTAAAGTTAAATCTTTAGAAAATCTTTGATTACTTAAAACTTTTAAAAATTTGGTACTTCTTATATTTTTCTTATTCTAACACTTTCAAATTTATTTCTAGATTTTTTCAAATCTTCTCAAAATCAACTAAAATTGATTTAGAATTGTTAAACTAATGAAAAAGGTATTAGTTGTCATTAATTAATTCAGATGACTTTTAATAAGGAAAGAATTTATTATAAATATTTAATTAATTTTCAACTCTTAAAAATTTTAAAATAGTGAAAAGATGATTTTATCTAAAGCAGACACTTTTATGAAAGATAAAACGTTCAAATAATATTTTTAAGGTTCTTCATATTTTTAATATTATATTATATATATATATATTATTTACCCCTTTATTGAGCTTTATGAGATACAAATCAAAATCATTAATACGAACATCAGATATCGAATGAATAATTATTAAAAGAGGAGGGGTTGTTAAAGAGGAGAAAAAAAACATGACCCTTATTCAAGGGACTTCCTAAAGTCACAATTCAAGTACTAGCAAAAGTCTACATAATTGAAAATTCAATTATCTTTTAAAGCTTTATTTCACTTTTGTTGTTTATTTTCCATTAGCACATGGTATGCTTCATAAATATAATTAGTGAAGGACTTTATTATTATTATATATATAGAAAGAGAAGACATGTACCTTAAAGATGTAGCCACATGGTACAATAGAAACATCATCAACTAAACATTATTCAAGAATCACTCTTGGATTTTTCCAAATATTGAAACATGTTTTGGTCTCTTAATCATCTTTCCTAGGTATGTATCCTAAATCTTCATGTAAATTTTCTCAAAATATATTCATCATAGTACTTTTAATTAATCCATTAAGATTTTAAGTTCTTGAGTAGTCTCAAGAATGGTTTTACTTTATGTATAAGTTGTTATATATACCACAAGAAATATTTGTGTTCCACACTTTGTGTTCGGTATCTGCATGGGAGCGAAGCTGCATGGCGTAGGAAGCAAGTCAAATATTTGTCTTTTAGAAATTCATTTAGACTATAGTAACTCAGATGTATTAAAATTCTGAATTCATTAGCTTCAAATCCTGAATTCACCTTTGGCATTGTGGCTCGACTAAACTCAGATTCACCCAAGAAAATCCCACCTTGAGACATGGGAGGATCCACCTATATCAAAGGGCACACCCTTCACACTATATGCTAGTTATTATGAGTGTCTATTTAATTTTGCATGTATACTCTTAACACAACTGAGAAGAAAATTTGCATACTGTTCGTCAAATTCCTGGCTCCGCCGCTTCCTTGAGAGGTAAAGCGCTCTCTAACAAAGGGGACTTCATATCTCAAAACCCCACAAACCTTGTTGGTCACAAGAATGTCTTGTTGTTCATGATTATGCAAGAGAAGTGAAATTGATAAATTTCTTGTTTTTTTTCTCTCTTATGGCTTTATAGTAATTGAATAATATTGCTGATGTGAATAAAGTTTGTTTGTTTCTCTCTTGGAACTATTTGTTTTTATTGAAACAAATAGAATTGCCAACTCAAAGAGATTTATCTATTTTTTTTTTAAATCAAGAATAAGGTGACTGTTCACAAAAGAAGGTGGTGGCAAATAGCAATGACATGTTGTTTTGATGAATCAATTTGGTGAATTGTTAAAATGGGAAAGAGAAGAAGCTGGTTTACATTTGTGAAAAGACTACTTTTCATTCCTGAGGCAAAACCAAAAGCTGAAAAGGTTTGTTTGTTTTTCAACTTCTTGAAATCTTGATTTCTCCCCCCTTTTTTTGTGTGTTGAGTGTTGGTTGAGGAAAGAATGAAGCATCTCGTGTTCGTGTAGGTTCGGGGAAGGGATGCCTAAGGGGGTGTGATGTAGGCAGTCTACGTACACTGAACCATCTATCAGTGGTTGATTCCATGGCTTGAAACCGTGTCATATAGGTCACGCGGAGACAACTTTAACGTTGCTCCAAGGCTTCCATTCGTATGATTTATAACATGAGTGTGAAAATATAGGTCACGGATCCGAGACGTTGCGCGTTAAGGTGGGATTTTGACTGCCTACAGTAACTCCCTTGGAGGGCTCTAGGTGAATGCGGGATGCTTCGTGCACCAGGCTGTATTTGCTTTTCTTGATTTTATAACATGAAACAAAGAGCAGAATGAAGCATCCCGTGTTCCCGTAGGTTCAGGGAAGGGATGGCTAAGGCCTAAGGGGGTGTGATGTAGGCAATCTGCCCTGAACCATGTATCAGTGGTTGATTCCATGGCTCGGAATAGGTCACGCAGAGACAATTTTAACGTTGCTCCAAGGCTTCCATTCATATGATTTATAACATGAATGTGAAAATATAGTTCATGGATCCGAGCTGTTGCGCGTTAAGGTAGGATTTTGACTCCCTTGGAGGACTCTAGGTGAACGCGGGATGCTTCGTGCACCAGGCTGCACTGCCCTTTCTTGATTTTCCCTTTTCTGTTAAGAACTGATTCAAATGATTTGTATTCTCTTTTCAGAAACCAAAGAGATGGAAATGGTTTTTGGGAAGGTTCAAGTTCAAGCAGTGTCCTCCAGCAATTGAAGCACCTCAAAAGACGCTAACCGAGGCAACCGAACAACAGAAGAAACATGCTATGGCTGTTGCTTTAGCAACAGCAGCTGCAGCTGAAGCTGCTGTAGCTGCTGCTAATGCTGCAGCCGAAGTTGTCCGCCTCACTAACACTCCATATGAGCTCGAGAGAAAGCGGAGAAATGCTGCCATCAGAATCCAAACCGCTTATCGCGCACACCTTGTGAGTAAATAGAAGTATTCTCTCTTTAACAACTTAAACTTTCCGATGACATGATCACACAATTCAACATTGTATTGACAGATCATGGTTCAAATCTCGTTGGCATTCAAAATTTTCCACTTCTTCGATGAAATTCACTTATGTGCAATTGAATTGTTGGTTCTGTGGGATTTTCTGTAGGCAAGGAAAGCGTTAAGCGCCTTGAAGGGACTCGTGAAGCTTCAAGCAGTGATTCGAGGTGAACTTGTGAGACGAAGACTCGTTGCCAAATTGAAGTATATGTTGCCCTTTCAAATGCCAAAGCCAAGAGTTTATCATATCAGAGTTCCTACTGTTGAAGAATACTACGAGAGTATCGAAAAGAAACTTGATGATAGCTCGAAGGGAACTGTGAAATCTAATGAACTGCAAGTAAGAGAATTAATATCATAGGTAATTTGTCATTGTTTGATCCTCCGGTTGAACTTAAATTCGTATTTGTTTTGCTTATCGGCAGCTAAAATGCAACGGCCAAAGGACTTGGGATTACAGTTTGTCTTCAAAGGAAGAAATTGAGGCCTTGTTTTCAAGAAGACAAGAAGCCATTTCCAAAAGAGAGCGTATGATGAAATACTCGTTTTCACATCGGGTAACTTCACTTGCATTTAGGTTTTCTCAGTTTCTGTTTTCAGATATTTACTGAATATATCATGTTCTATGGTTGACTGACTCAAAATGGCCTTTAGGAGCGAAGAAATGATCACGGTTTGCAAGAACCATTGATCTTTAAAGAAAATCGAAGGAGCTCCAGGTTCGATCAATGGGCAGAAATCGAAGCACAGAGAAAAGCGGAGCTCTTTCAGCAATTGAGGTCATTTGCAGACTCGAGTAGTCCTCTAGTTAACATGAACCAAATGAGACAAGCGCGTAACCTAGACGTCACAGAGGATTTAAATTCTCCGTCATCGCTACCAAGGAGATCATTTTCTCATGTGAAACAGAAATCAATTTGTGATGATAGTTCTTTACCAAGTTCTCCTATGTTTCCTACTTACATGGCTGCTACAGAATCTGCAAAAGCAAAGACGAGATCGATGAGCACACCAAAGCAACGACTAATGTTACACGAAACATATTCAGGTTCACATTCTCCCTACATGCTCAACCATACTTCTTGGACTACATATAATGGTGAAGTAAACAGAAGTAGCAAAAAGAGTGAAATCTCTCAGCAGACAGCTATAAATATAAAAGGATTTTACCGAGATTGAAAGGATTCTAATGCATTGCTCGATAGTTCCAACAGTTCGAGGAAAAGAAGTGTTTTTGTGTTTTGTTTTCTGGTTTTATACTTTTACAGACTTCACATAAACATGTAAATAGTTCAAAATATCTCCTTTCTTGTTTGTTTTCGCCTACTTTTGTATGCTTCAGAGAGTTTTGAGTCTGTTAGAGGCAGTGATGGTTGGTTTTGTTTGATGGTTTTCTTCTGTAAATGATTCTACTTCCAATTTTGCGTATAAATTTCCTCCGGTGCTTGCTACATTGCAACGTCCTTCTTTCTCTCGATTCATCGTTCAAACCAAGGTATGTCCTCTATTCAACTAAGTTTGTATTACTATGTGAGGTTCAGCTTACCCTTGCACAAGCATTCGTGGGTGATCCACGACTTAGACTTGTGGTCTGTATGTCACAAGGAAACAACTTTATCGTTGCTCATACACTTCCCTTCGTGATACACTTGTGCGAAGATAGGTGTTTCGTTACTGTAACTCGTAAGTACACAATGCCAATAGGCTACTTTCAGTTGAAGATGAAACTGTTATTCAAACTTACATACATACATAGGAAAGTCCTTTATTCTTTTTTATGCGCTCATCGTTTTAACTAGTTAAAGCTGATCTGATACTTTGGTTGCATGTTTGCTAAAAATAGTCCAAAATGCTTCTCGATTTCAGGGTTCTTCTGATCTTCGTTGAATAGATCAAAAATGTAGGTCTCTATTGGACCGGAAGGTCTTTTAGGACTCCCTCCCTTCACGTGCTTAATCAAGTTGTTGTTGTAAGTCCTAGCATTGTCAATGGACGTTAACTGACCTGCTCCAGATGATGGCCAACCACTCTCCGATACAACTATCTGCAATGACGAGCCACCTGCTTTTTCAACTGCCGAATATGTGGCATCTAAGATGGCATCGAAAAGGTTCTTGTATCCTCTTCCGTTATCATTGACAACAACGTCAGGTGAGGTGAAAAGCGCATACTCAAGTTTGATTTCTGGATTGTCATGTACTGCAAAGTAAGGATAAAGGTTGACAAGCAAAGGGGCGCGATTCGTCACAAGGAAGTTGATGATAGGTTCAATGAATCGTCGAACATCATCTTTGAATCTTCCTTTCGATGGAGGTGAAGTGTCTGTCGTAAGCCCGGTTTCAATAGCTGTGGAAACTTTGATCTGGTTTCCGAGACCGGCACCAGAGACTGCAGATTGAATGTTCCTTATAGCATTGAGAAGGATAGGTACATACTTGGCATTTTCATTGAAGGGACTAACTTCATTACCAACTGCTATATACCTGAACTTGACATTACCATAGTTCTTGACATTATTTTGGATCCAAGTATTTGCATTGGCTTGACTAGCAGCGACGTATTCAAGATCTGTGTTCGGGACACCTAGCATGACCTCAATATTGGATCCTCGGAGAGCTTGGAGAGTCGGCTGATGAGGTTCGTAGATTCTCATTCTCCGAATGCTGTTTCGGTTGCATAGTGACACAACATCTGCTGGAGATGGTAATCCAGTCCCTAGCCTTCCATAACAAACTCCAGTTTGAGCACCTGCATCAGATGAAAAAACATGGCATTTCTATCAATAAGCTCATGTAAAAAGGGCAGCCCGGTGCACTAAAGCTACCGCCTACCGCTATGCACGGTGTCCGAGGAAGGCCCCACCATAAGGGTGTATCGTACGCAACCTTATCTTGCATTTCTGCCAAAGGCTATTTCCAAGGCTTGAACCCGTGACCTCAGCAGTGTCCGGGGAAGGGCCCCACCACAAGGGTGTATTGTACGCAACCTTACCTTGCATTTCTGCCAGAGGCTGTTTCCGAACCCGTGACCTCAACGGTGTCCGAGGAAGGACCCCACCACAAAGGTGTATTGTACGCAACCTTACCTTGCATTTCTGCCAGAGGCTGTTTTCAAGGCTTTAACCCGTGACCTCCTGGTCACATGACAGTAACTTTACCGGTTACTCCAAGGCTCCCCTTATAATAAGCTCATGTAAAGTTTCCTATAGATGCCTATTTTACAATCCACAAGCACCCTTAAGCTATGTTACTCGGATCCTTCATTAGTCTCATCGCGGCTATGTTAGTGCGATGGAGGACAAGAACACGAATTCTGAGTTGTATTTTAACGCTATTATAGCAAGTAAAGTTCAGTAACATACGTCGAAGGCATAATACATAAATGCGCCCGTTAACTTGACTTCAACTTTCATCTATGCCATCCAACTTTGGGTGTCCACAAGTAGACACTTAAACTTGTCTAAAGTTGAACAAGTAGACACATGCGTCCTATGTAGCATCCTACGTGGTCAATTCATGTCCTACGTGTATTATGCCACATAGGACGCATTTGTCTACTTGTTCAACTTTATACAAGTTTAAGTGTCTACCTGTGCACATCCATTGTTGAAGGTCATAGATGTGAACTGATGTCAAGTTAACGGGCATGCTTATGTATTATGCCTACGTCAAATTGAACGTGTAACATGGTTGCTAGCCCTCAATCGCGATCCGAAATAGCAAGAGTGATTCTACTACAACAACAAACCCAGTATATTCCCACATAGTGGGTCTGGGGAGGGTAGAATGTACGCAGTCCATACCACTACCTCCGAAGAAGTAGAGAGGTTGTTTCCGATAGACCCCCGACTCAGGACAAGATGACATTAAACACAAGAGTGATTGTACTATAAACAGAAATTATAGTACTATACCTGTAAAATCCAAGGTAGCTACACCAAAGAGAACAAAAATGAAACTAAAATGTGATTTTGTGATAGCCATGGTTAAAAGAAACTAAAAAAAACTTACCATTTATATAGAAAATTTGCTATTGTAAAGTCAAATCAATCTGTGGAAAAAAAACATAAACAAACAAATTGAATTATGTGATCTAGAAATTACACCTAAGAGATAAAAGTTTGGACTTATTTCACTAAGTTTGAAAAGTCTACAAATCCTTTAGTTACTTAATCAAAATGACATTGAATTTTCTTAATTAGCAGCCCCTTAACATCAATTAGTATAGTAATTTTTGGACTATATAATAGTAGAAATTTCAAAATATGACTAAAAAAGAATATCCAAAGAAACACTTGTATACATAGAATTGGTTTGGCATTCAAAAGATAGCACCAATCAAGGGTGTTGTATATTGATCGAGTCGGATTCAGAATTTGAAGTTTACGATTTTTAATACGCGATGATAATCAAAACATCATACGTAAGCATGCCTTTAACTTGATTTCAGCTGACACCTGCATTCGTCAACTTTGACGGTGTACAAGTATGTATATACATAAAATTGTATAAAGTTGAACAAGTAGACGCATGCGTCCTACGTGACATTTATATGGCATCTACATAGCAATCTCACGTGAATTACCTTGTGGATGTCCCCTAGCATGCATGCGTCTACCTGTTGAATTTAATAGAAGTTTAATTGCCTACTTAGCACACCGAAGTTGAAAGCCATAGGTGTCACCTATGCTAAATTAAATGACACATTTACGTGTTATGCCTAATTAATTTTGATCGAGCCGCCAAATATGTTAAAAACACTAATGTCTATTAAGGTACCTAAAGTATTAAATATGCCTCTATAGTCCCTAGTCTCAAACCATTTTTCACTTTTTTTTAAATTCATATTAAAACACAACTTTGAATATTCCAATATTTTCTCAAAAACAAAAATAAATAAATTAAAAGTGAATCAAGAATGTCATCAACAATTTCTCAGCTCTCATGCTTCTCCTCTATCAATAAAAATTTTCTGTTACAAACTTATCTACACCCTTGTTCTACTCTTCCTAGGAAGGTACAATTTTTTATTTATATTTATTTATTGATTGATTAATCCATTATCTTGTATTGAATTGTTCATTTATGTGTAGTTTGTAATTGAGGAATTAGGTGTTGTTTATTGAGTGTTTGCTTTTATTTGTGTTTGGTTTGCAATGAGGAAGGAATTTGATGAATTCTTGATGTGGGGTTCTGTTAATTTGGTTTAAAAAATTGATCTTTTTGGTCAAAATGTTTCTTTTCATGGTTTTCAGTGAAGGTTGAGTTTGGTTATTCTTGTTTGTTTGTATATAAAAGGAAAGAATTTGATGAATTCTTGATGTGGGGTTCTGTTAATTGGGTTAAAAATTTGATCTTTTTGGTCAAAATGTGTTCTTTTCATGGTCTGCAAATGAGAGATGGATTGATCATGAAGGTTGAGTTTGGCTTTTCAATGGGTTTTAGTTCTCGAGAGAGACTAGTAGTATTTTTTTAGTGTTGTTTATTGAGTGTTTGGTTTGCAATGAGGAAGGAATTTGATGAATTCTTGATGTGAAGAGAGAAGTTGAAGAAATCCCAGAAAGAAAAGGAAGGAATTTGATGAATTCTTGATGTGGGGTTCTGTTAATTTGGTTAAAATTTTGTTTTTGTTTCGGTCATAATATGTTCATTTCATGGTTTTCAGTGAAGGTTGAGTGTGGTTATTCTTGTTTGTTTGTATATAAAAGGAAAGAATTTGATGAAATTTTGATGTGGGGTTCTGTTAATTTGGTTAAAAAATTGATCTTTTTGGTCAAAATGTGTTCTTTTCATGGTTTGCAAATGAGAGATGGGGATTGATCATGAAAGTTGAGTGTGGCTTTTCAATGGGTATTAGTTCAAGAGGCTAATGGTAATTCTTTGCCAACCACATTCTGACATTGAAAAAATTAATAAAATACTTATTTTTTCTGGTTATCTGGAGATGGTTTTGGCATGTAAAGAGGAGGTGCGTCAGTAAGGACAAGGACTAAGGAAGGGTGAGAGGTTGGTTGTAACAGGAGTTAGGAGAGATAGAGGTAAGCCAAAAAAGAATTTGACGGAAGTGATTAGACAGGACATGACACAACTTTAGCTTATTGAGCAAAAGTAGGAAGGTTTAGAGGTCGAGGATTAGGGTAGAAGGCTAGTAAGTAGTTGAGTATTATCGCACTTTGTGTGGGAGAGGTATGGACTATTTAGTAGTCACATGGTCTCTTATTCGTCAATGTATGTTACTACTTGTTGCTTCACTTGCTATTTTGCTGTCCTATTATTCTTCAATTCCTGCTTCCGAAAACAGTTCTTTTGAGCCGAGGGTCTATCGTAAATAGCTTCTCTACTCCCCAAAGATAGGGCAAGCTCTACGTACATTCGCCCTCCCCAGACACCACTTGAGGGATTATATCCTGTGTAGTTATTAGGCAGAATATGAGCACATACTTGTCGAGCTTAGAATTACATATGGTGTTGTAATATTAAGCTTGACTTTAAAGTAGGAATTGTGTCAATTCGCTATACGTTCATTCTAAATCATTTGGGTTGGCTATAAGTCAGGTGGGGTTAGTAGTGTGAATCCTCTATATCTGCTCTATTTAATTTGGATCCATTTTCTCAACCTAACGCGAAGTAGGTAGTCTTCGGGCTAGTCTGAGTGTACCTCAGAATTCTATACTTCATTCACAATTTGTAAGAAATCAAATTCATTTAACTATTCACATTTTAAACTCCAAGTTGATGTTTCTCTATAAACTTACTTTAATAGTCTCTTGTGGCTAGCCGGCTACTAGTAATAGAGGACGTTTTTCTCACTAATCATATCAAAGCCGACTGAAGATGGAACCATTTAACTTCGTAGTACGTATGGTAGAGAACCTTTTGACTACATTTGGATGTCTTTATGAAACTAACATGTAAATCTTTTATTTTTCCATATTTTTTTCCCTTTCTTTTGTTTGTTGAAAGCAATTTGGTGATTTATTGGTTAACATGTGGCATTTGACTTCCAAAATGATAATGCTTTTAGTTTTCTAATGCTATTTGAACTGGACTTTCCGTTATTTTTCTGAAGTTTGGATTTGTGGAATGAGCGACACGCTATCCGGAATGTATATTCACTTACAGATCTTCATTTGTCATGGAGTTCAGGTAGCGGTTGTGAGAAATGATGGCCGTGGCACGGATTTATCCAATTTAGAAAACAGGACCACTGTAGCTTATACTAGAGATGCATCACAATCACATAACGGAAGCTCATCCACTTCAAAATTAAAGTCAGAAGAACTTGTTCCAGGAAAAGAAATGAATGGTTCGGTGCAAGAAAACTCCATCGGTCATTCAATAAAGACGGCCAAAATTCATGATTTCTGTTTTGGTATTCCCTTTGGTGAGTATTTCCTCAAAAAAGTAGAGAAACTAGTGCCTTTTTAGTGCTTGATATCGCCAACCGTTCATTTCTCTGTCAAGGTATTCTCACTTGTTGCACTTTTCACGATAGTGCTTAAAATTCAAATGGCGTAAACTAGATTGCATTATTTGCCACCTTATCTACTAATTACCCTTTTTAGGTTCACCCCTTGTCCAAATGTGAATTCTACTATTCTAGTGGTTTCAATTATTCTTTAAGAGACGTGTCTGTGTCTTCTCTATTTGTTTTATTTTCCTTTTTTATCCCCCTCTCTTTATATTCTATGGTCACCGATTAAAGTAAAGACAAAGGAAGATTATGTTGCCAACTATTCTTGCGCTATACTTTAGTTCACTCCCTTCAACTATTACATTAGGAGTCCAAATCGAGAAGAATGAAAGGGCTTATGAGGGGGAACTACCTAAAAGTGCTAGCATCTTGTTGTTTTTCTTTTGCTTATGCAGCACTTAGGAGTTAGGTAACTACTTTAATGGAGGGTAGGTGTCTTTTTGTTAAAAGAAACACTTCTGTTAGCTCCTTCTTTTGCTGTATATAAACGGGACTTGTGGTTTTTAAGCGCTGAGATTCGGTTGTTTCAGTTTAGAACATCAATTTCTTCAAAGCTATAGGACTCTAAGAGGATCGTCTTCCCAGAAAAAATTAGTTCTCGATCAAGTGGAACCATCTATTTTGACAGAAAGATGTCAAGTAACAATAAATAAGGAGATCAAAATGACCGCAAACATTTCTATTGTGTTTCTGTTGTACCTATAATTTCTTATCACAGTGGTGTTTATAACTCTTGCAGCTTCTTGCTTATTATGATTAATAAGTACTTTAATGATCCTCATCACAGGTGGTCTTGTTTTCACTGGGGGCATTGTTGGTTTTATTTTCTCAAGAAACCCTGCGACTTTAAGTAATGGTGTTCTTTTTGGAGGTGCTTTACTGGCCTTCAGCACCATTAGCTTGAGGGTCTGGAGACGAGGAAAATCTAGCTTGCCGTTCATACTGGGTCAAGCAGGTATTTGCTGGTTTCCTGTAAGTTGATTGTTATCGTGCGTGCAGTTGGACTAACTTTAGTTTGCTGATGAAAAAGGAACGTTTTCTTTGAGTGTGATCCCTATCGGATTTTAGTGTTTAACATTTTATGTCAGCCTTATATTTGCATTCTTTTTTCTGAGTAGTAACTCGTTCTTTTCATTGAACACTAATATTTTGTCAATATGGGAAGTCAGAGACAGGAAAGACGAATTGTATGCATATATTAATCGGTTGATAGATATTTTTATGAATCAGATAACGGATATGCTTAAAACCACTTGAGGACAGGTACTTCAGTAAAATCGGATTCGGTAGCTGTTTGAAATGAACCGTCAAATGAATAATGTTTATTTCTATTTCTCCCTCTCTTTGCTTGCCACATTTGTTGAAACAAGTGAAGAACAGTGGTAGATTTCGATGTATATGTATCAGATCGTGGCTTCATATACCAAATATTTCAATATCGCGTTTAGTTGGTTGTTGTTGACATCAATACGTCCAGCCTAGTGGATGTTCAATCTATACTGTCTCTCCAGCTATTAATGACTTCCCTGCTATTGTCCCTGCAGTGCTTGCTGCAGTCCTTCTATGGAAAAACATACAGACTTTCTCTCTGGTAGTTCCTTGTACTCCGAAAGTCCTCCATTAGATTATTCAGTGGCTTGCATTTTCAAATTGATAATTTTCGCTTTTTTTGCAGACGAGAAAAGTATTTCCCACTGGCTTTTATGCCGCTATCAGGTAATGCAATGCCGTATTTGGTGCTTCTCCTCTTGAAAATTCATTATGAGGTGTATCATTATCTGAATTCTGCTTTCTGAATTGACAGTGCTGCAATGTTTTGCTTCTACTCATACGTGGTATTGTCGGGGGGGAATCCACCACCCAAGAAGCTGAAGGTATCTGCCGTTAGGGAATCTTGACGAGAATATAGAAAGGTCAGGTTTAATTCTTAGAAGTACTAGGATTTTTTCAATCAGTGACAGTGCGGAGAAGACCCTTTAATTTGCGCAATTATACATTGAAAACGATGAGGGATATTTGATTGTATTTGTTCTTGAATATGTAATTTTGAGTTTAGGTTATACCAGGCGCTGTAGGATTTGTACTGTCGAAACTTGCTCGCGGAATTGAGTGTTCAAGTTTTCATGTAAATTTTGCTTGGATCAGTGCAAGTACTAAAGTATGCTCAATGGAATTTTAGCTGTTCTTAAAATTTGTGTATCCAAGGGTGTGGCCTAGTGGTCAATGAGGTGGTATGTGAACCATGAGGCGTCAGTTTCAACTCCCCGCGGAGGCGAAAAACGATGTGTTTTATTCTCATACCCCTAAACTTCGGCGGGCGAAGTTACGCGGTACCTGTGCTCACCTGGTGGGACATAGCAGGTATTTGGTGGGATATCCGAGGTACGCACAAGTTGACTCAGACGCCACCATCATAAAGAAATATGATAGATTAAAATTTGTGATTCAAATATGTAAAGAAGGATCACATCTATATGTACAAGTGCAATATCAGTTGCTCTAACCAATTATCTGTTGATGCTGTCAAATGAAGATTGTATTCATTCTTCTGCATTGTTATACAACCTTGAAGCATATGCTTGTATCAGCTCCCTACATTACCCCCCACCCCACCCCGGCTGGATGCAACGTACACGAAACTGCCCTTTTTTAGAGCCACATTCAAGTGCTATACAACCAAGGAAAACCTTATGCAGCTCTCTTGGTCTTTTACCATAAGCCTATGTCGTCCAGGTTTCAAGTCTTGCCTGCCGCGAGTATACCACCTATAACTGACCTTGATTTTGGTTTGGGGGTGAGAGGGTAGGGGATGAAGTTCGTGCTTGTTCACTAGCTCGACTTTGTGATTTAATACTGTTATGCTCTCGCCACACCAGGTTTCTTTTTTCGCAAATAGCAAAAGAGGAATAAATGCAATAGAATATGTTGCTGGTTTGATCTCAGTTTTGGTTCTTTATCTTAGACAAATTTTATCGGAAACAGCCTCTTTACTTCCTCGGAGGTAGTGGTATGGACCGCATACATTTTACCCTCCCCAGACCCCACTATGTGGGAATACAGTGGCTATGTTGTTGTTGTTGATCTTAGACAAATTTACTGCTTACATTTGATTATTTTTCTCTGTTATGATATAACCGATTTGAGTTCCGACTCAGGAGGACAGTTTATGCTGAGTTTTTCACCATGGTGTGCCTGGTAAACAGTGTTTTTTTTTTTTTTGCTCTAAAGAAGTGATTAGACAAGAGAAACATGTTAAGATATTTGCATCTTTATTGCTCTAGAGAAATTTGACTTTTGATGTTTATTTGGAGATGACTGATACTAGTTATATCCATTTCAAGATTTGTCAGGAAGTTGGTGTGGGATGACCATTGATGGCAACCACTTTCTTTTTATTTTTGCTATTTCTGATAACCGAGTTATCCCCGGTCGAGGACAGTGATGTTTGGTTTGAAACTCGATGGATAATGACCCCTTCTATCCTTTTCCAGTTAAACATCACTCTTGATTGTCGTGCGGCATAGTTCAAACCAATGAGCTGCTATATTGCTTGGACTCCCCAAAATGTTGTGTTACTCATATCGGATCCTCCAAAAATGCTGCAACATGCACCTGTCGGCGGTCTGTAAGAGTCCGAGCAACATAAATGACATGGGCCTACTGCGACACAGTTCAAACCAACGAGCTGCTATATTGCTTGGACTCCCCAAAATGTTGTGTTACTCATATCTGATCCTCCAAAATTGCTGCAACATGCACCTGTCGGCATCTGTAAGAGTCCGAGCAACATAAGTGACATGAGCCTAACTCATACATCACGTGTTATGCTCTTACCACTGGATCAAAGCCGTGGGACTCCTTACTATTAGGATGGGATTTTTGACAATAATATACGCGGTGACGTGGCAAGCTTTGAAGTAAGCCCAAGAAAACAGGTAACTTAGTATTCTGACACTTGTCCCATTCAGTATTAGTCTGTTTATAGTCTTTAACTAACTCAATTGTTTGGCCTACAGAGAGCACTAACTGCAACCAACTATTTTCCTCCTCAACTTTATAATGTCACATCCCTCTTTATCTATAATCTTTCTTGTTTCTGAGTTTTGAGTTTTTCCTTTTGGTTTCTAGTCGATGTCTGATATCTGCATTTGAGCCTCGACTGATTCAAATTCATGTCATGTTCAAGTTCGAACCCGAGGCCTCTGACTAAGAGTGGAGAGGAATCTTGCTGTCCCATCATATTCAGAATCTTGTTATGCCTGTGTTGTACTTTTAGGTGGTCTTGTGATGTGTTCCATTTAGTGGCTTATTACAGTCACAAATTTAATGCCACTTTGACATTGGATATTCTTCTGAAATAGAATATTCCAATATTTGAGGCACTAAAGTTTGGTCTCGAGTCGGGGGTCTATCGGAAACAGCCTCTCTACCTCGCCTCAGAGGTATTGGTACGGACTGCGTACATTCTACCCTATCCAGACTCCACTACACTACGTGGAAATATACTATATGTTGTTGTTATTTGGATTAACGGTAAGGAAAGTCGTATGCATGATGTGTGAGTTAGGCGCATGTCACGACAGAGGAGGTGATGTGTGATTGAGGCGCACATCACGGGTTCAAGAGGGCAAGCCTATTATTCATCGAGTTCCTAACCGTGCACCATGGGTTGAGAATTTCTCGAGTGTCGATAATGTAAGTGTTTTTTTTTTTTTACGTAAATCTTACCCCACCTTGTTTTCGATAGACCCTCGACACACTTTTTATGCACAACTACTATCAGAAGAAGAGTTTAAATCTTCGTTGGATGTATCGGGAACTAAGTAAGTATCTCGACAGACGCAAAATCGAAAAAAAATACATTGGAAGCTAATTATGTATCTCTACACAGAAAAAAATGTATCTTCATTGGATGTATCGGGAGCTAATTATGTATCTCGACAGATTCAAAATTGAGATTTTCAATAATTATGCAAAATGTCGGGATTTTCTGTAATGGGTTCAATATTTAATGTATATACTTTTAAAATCTGTAAAAACTCTGGGGCGGACCCACATGTATAGGTGGGGATGCACGTGCACCCGTTAATGTCGAAAAAAAATTGTGTATATATGTGTGTATATACCTTGAGAAATTGGGATATAGTTAATAGTGCACCCTAAGATGAATGGTAGTGCAATTTGGTGCGCTGGTTGAAGCTAGCCCTTCCGTCCATGCGACCAAGGATCGATCCCCGACCCCCGGGTCACACAACACCTTAGTTTTTATTTTCAATACTCTTATTACTAAATTTATAACAACAAAATTGCTGGAATGGGAATTTGAACTCGCGCGATCAGTCAGTAAGGAGAACCCTCCCAGACCATTGAGCTACCACAACACATTGTTTAAAAATGTTAAAAGTAAACTACATATTATAAGAAAGTAAAGTTATTAGCTTAAAACTCTTATTTGTTCTATATATTTATTTTTTCAGTATTGTTCATGTCTTTAGCGACCAACTGAATATGATAATATTCCTTAATCGACACCTAAAGTTTTTTTAACGTCTTAAGATGATATTGGTGCTCCACAATATTATCAAAAGCAATAAGCGTAAAAAAGCTTCAAGGTCTATTGTGTTTAAGCACAAAGTACAAATAAAGCGTGAGATTTAACGAAAAAAGGCATAAAGGTAGAAAAGATATAAATATATGTCTAGTTCAAGACTAATAATATAAAAATGAATGACAAATATATGAACGAAAAAATTAATTTTTTTTATAAAGTGAAATATCAATTGTTTAGCGTTCGTCTCCTCAGAAAGCCTCATTGACAAGGAAAAGTATGTATCAGAAATTAGAACCTAAGTTGCACATTAAGCGAGGCGAGCGCTCAACACATTTTGAGTCTTACTTCAAGGCTTATGCTCTTCTTTGACAACATTGGTGCACCCACAGACTTCAAATCCTGAGTTCGCCTCTGTAAAAACCGATTATATATAGTGTAGTTTTTCGATGAACCCACTTGAACCTATATGCAAAAACATATTTGTAACTTCCAAACTTTTTTTTTTTTTTTTTTTTTAATAATTCTAAGTGATTGAATATTCTCAACTAGGCTATCTTAGCCAATAAACAAGAAATGTGTAGCACCACATGCTATCTATTTTGTAACAATGTATATTTGGAAAGTGACTTATCATCTAACAAAAAAAAAAATCTTTAAAAATTCTATTCCCAAATTGTTTTCTCTTTGTGATTGGGTGAAGTTTCAAAGATTTCTAAGAGGAATATGTCCCACTTGACTTGTTTCATGTGCTATCTTAACATGTTCGTGTCAGGTCGTACCAGACAGATAATCTATTATCAAATTATGAATCTTATCACGATCGATACAACTAATTATGTGTTTTCGATGAACATTTCATTGAACCGCCATCCAAAATCCCATACTTTGGAAACGTTTCCAATGGATTAATATTCAACGAATTTTATTTAAAAAAAATTATCAAAAATTCACGTTGTTTTAGTAGTGAATTAATGTCGATAGGGACATGATTAATGCCGATGTAGCGGCAAAGATAGCATGCTGAGTATGTGTTTGACAAAACTCAATAATTCTGAAGCAGACGTTGTATTTATGTTTGATAAAATCTACTTAATATATGTATAAATAACTAATCAAGAATCCAAAAACTTGTTTATAGAATCTAGAATCCACCAAATCGAAATCCTAGCTTCGTTTCTAACGAACGTTCACCTGAATACGGTATTTTTTAAAACACAAAGTATAGATACATATATACACGTAGAAATACACTAAAACGCCAACAGATATTATATTCGAACTAGTACATTTTACGAGCAAATATAATTCTAGGAACCTTAAGAGTCGAACTCGTAAACATTAAATTCTGAATCAGCCTATGAACAGGATCATTAGTGGACACAAAAAGTCTTCAAAAAATTTCTCACACAAAGTCGAAATCCTAGCTTCGTCTCTAACAAACGTTCATCGGAATACAATATTTTTTAAAACACAAAGTATAGATACATATATACACGTAAAAACTCACTAAAACGCCAACAGATATTATATTCAAACTCATACATTTTACGAGCAAATATAATTATAGGAACCTTAAGAGTCGAACTCGTAAACATTAAATTCTGAATCCGCCTATGAACAGGATCATTAGTGGACACAAAAAGTCTTCAAAAAATTTCTCACACAAAGTCGAAATCCTAGCTTCGTCTCTAACGAACGTTCATCTGAATACAGTATTTTTTAAAACACAAAGTATAGATACATATATACACGTAAAAACTCACCAAAACGCCAACAGATATTATATTCAAACTCATACATTTTACGAGCAAATATAATTCTAGAAACCTTAAGAGTCGAATTCGTAAATATTAAATTCTGAATCCGCCTATGAACATGATCATAGTGGACACAAAAAAGTCTTCAAAAAATTTCTCCCCAAGCGTGGCTTTGAAAAAGCCATTTTCTTAGGACTTTGTGGAATTTTAACTTGCTTGTGTGTCCCCACTTTTTTGAGTTGCTTTCAAACTATAAAGTTTTAATAATTAATTTGTGTGTTAAATTCCTAAAGTAAATATGTATCTTACTTTAAGTTTCTTTTTGTTTCTAGTTTAACATTCAGTATTCATTTTAGAACTCGACTAAAGGTGATTTAGTTCATATCAAAGGCGACTTGATACTTGCATACGACTCAAATTCGAGAACTCAACTCAAAGATGAAAGAGAACTTACTGCATGGCTATGGTCTTCCTCGATATTCATTTTAGGACTCGACTAAAGGTGTCGTAGGTCATACCAAAGGCGACTTGGTACCAGCGTGCGACTCAAATTTGAGATCTCTAATCAAAGACGAAGGAGTACTTACCACTCGGCTATGGTGTTTGATGGTTTACTTTCAATTCGATATTGATGTTGAACAACAACAATATACCTGGTAAAATTTCATAAGTGGGGTTTGGAGAAGGAAAAGTATACACAAACTTCGGCATTCATTTTAGGACTCAACTAAAGGCGACTTGGTACCTGCGTGCGACTCAAATTCGAGATCTCTAATCAAAGACAAAGGAGTACTTACCACTCGGCTATGGTGTTTGATGGTTTACTTTCAATTCGATATTGATGTTGAACAACAATAATATATCTGGTAAAATTTCACAAGTGGAGTTTGGAGAAGGCAGAGTATACACAAACCTCGGTATTCATTTTAGGACTCAAGTAAAGGTGACTTAGGTCATACCAAAGACGACTTGGTATCTACGTGCGACTCAAATTCGAGATCTCTAATCAAAGACGAAGGAGTACTTACCACTCGGCTATGGTGTTTGATGGTTTACTTTCAATTCGATATTGATGTTGAACAACAACAATATACCTGGTAAAATTTCATAAGTGGAGTTTGGAGAAGGAAAAGTATACACAAACTTCGGTATTCATTTTAGGACTCGACTAAAGGCGACTTGGTACCTGCGTGCGACGCAAATTCGAGATCTCTAATCAAAGACGAAGGAGTACTTACCACTCAGCTATGGTGTTTGATGGTTTACTTTCAATTCGATATTGATGTTGAACAAAACAATATTGTACCGGGTAAAATTTCACAAGTGGGGTTTGGAGAAGGCAGAGTATACACAAACTTCGGTATTCATTTTAGGACTCGACTAAAGGAGACTTAGGTCATACCAAAGGCGACTTGGTACCTATGTACGACTCAAATCCAAGACCTCAAATCAAAGATGAAAGAGCACTTACCGCTCGACTATAGTCTTTGATGGTTCACTTTCAATTCGATACTGATGTTTCCACAAGTAGGGTTTGGGAATAATACAGTGTACGTAAACCTTGTCACTAGCTCGATATCGATGTCACCTTAAACATCTTTTTAACTAATTTTATTTTCCATTAATTGAATTGTTTTATCTTATTACTTTTACACAATTTTAACGAATCTCTATCAAGAGAAAAAAGATATGTAGAATATTTTCCTTTAAGAACAAATTCATGTACCACGTGAAGATAAAAAGTTAAAACATATATTCCACCTTCTTTTCTTTTTCCTAGATTTGTCTTTATATAATTAAAATAATTTTCTTTTATTTTAGAATTGCTAATATAAATAATGTACTACATTTATTTTACGGTTTCTCTCGATGTTCGATATTTATTTTGGGGTCAGATTGATCTGAATTTGTATTGGATAATCGAGGGGCAATACATTCGCTGGAACGATCTAATTAGACGATTTCATATTCAGGATTCAAACTCGAGACATCTGATTAAAAATAGATGAATACTTATTATAGTTTTTTACCTTTTGTTTTGTTTTGCTTAATTTATTTTTCAAAATGATTCCAAGTAAAAAGCACATGGAAAATGTGTGATAGAATAATTAAAGGTCATTTTCATATATCAATCAAGGTATATATATAGTATATCACATCCTCCTTAATGAGAAAAATACATAGGTTCAAACTGTGAAAATAGTCACTTAATGTAGTTCGAGTACACTTTTTAGATTCCACGCGTAGTGACTGCATTTTAATCTATCTTCGGTTTTTGGTATATGAATAGAGGCATCGATATAACAGCTGTCCTTTGCCTAAACTTAACTTTTATTTATTTACCCCCCTTAACATCTTTTAAGTGTATTTATTTCACCCCTAATGTTAACGTGGCATTTTCTTAAAAAAATGGGCGCGTTTATTTATTAAAAAAAATAATTTTAGTAATATTATATTTAAAATATGATAAAAAATAAAAAATAGACATTTTTTTTTTCTTCTTCTTCTTCTTCTTTAAAACATCATAAACAACAATACTCAAATTCCTCCATTAACAACCTCTAATACATTCTTCACCCCTTCTCTCCTTCAATTTTTTCATATTCCTCCAGTAAAACCACTAAAAAATAACCGCTAAGACACTAAATTAAAAATTTTCCTCCATTAGACACCCAACTTTCATCTTGAAGATAAAGTATCCAATTTTCATTCAAATTTCTTAGATCCATTTGTTAAAGAAACACTCAACGTAATCTTTTCCTCACCTCACTCAGATTCATATGTTAAAGAAAAAATCTTTACAACTTTCACATGAAACTATCTCAAAAAATAATTAATTAAAAACGAAAACAAACTTTTGCTACAGAATTATGCTTTGCATCGAGAGTTTGCAGGGGTGGAGGCTGGATCGGCGGGAGATGAGGTGGGGGCAGATCCGAACAAGAAGGAGAGGGAGCTGGGGGCCCAAAGTAAAGGGAAAAAACGTGTTTGCAGGGACGGGAGTGGACGGGGTGGGGGTTGGATCGAGAGAAAGAAAGAACTGGTGTGGGGGGGGGGGGAGCTGAAGGTGGGGTGGTTTGAAGAAGATGGAGATTTAAGGGGGGGGGGGTATTTTCTTTATTTAAAAATATTTTACATATATATTTTTATATATATATATATATATTTAATAAATATTTTGCTTGTGTGGCTCCGATGTGGTGCTGATGTGTGAGCGAGTGTAACACACTCTTCGTGTGAGAGTGGTATTATATATTAAGGGGTGAAATAAATACACTTTAAAGATGTTAAGGGAAATAAATAAATAAAAATTAAGTTTAAGTGCTGAGTGCTAAATAAACTCACTTTAAGTGCTAAAGTGAGTTTAAGTTAATATGTCTTTTCTCATATATATCACATCCTTATCCCTATTGATCATGTTATTTTATGTCATTTCACTAATAATAACACATCACATGTACACAAACAATTATTCTACAAAGCATTTTACTAATTTCAAATGTGAATAATTGAAAAATAATGAAAAGAACCTCAAAATAAATATTGACCAAATTAAGTGCTCCTAATTTAAATGTTAAATCCTAAATAGACAAATGAGATTCTTTGATCTTGGTCTAAAAGTTCTATTAATTTTTAAAACATAATTGGTACTAATTCAAATTTAAAATCTTAAATAGACAAGTGAGATTCTTTGATCTTGGTCTAAAAGTTCTACTAATTTTTAAAGCATAATTAGTACTAATCATGAAACTATATAAAATATTGAAAAGTCCAAAATATCTCTTTTATAAATTATGGTGTTGCATAAAAGTCAAGAATAGGGATAGAATTAAACCTTTTATAATGGCATTGTTTGTTCATAGATCGTTTGATTATTATAGTGAGATATAATTATAAAAAAAAATACTGTATATAATATAACATAAAAAAGTCGATTTTAAAAAAGTTGGCAGTTATAATAAAATATTATTGTTATTATAGATAACTAATAAAGATCTGATTGTATATATTGTAGTTTCTTGACTTTTTTAGCTCCAAATATCTTGAAAATCACGCGATATTCAATATACACCAATATAAGAAATATCGCTAAACTTAACAAGTAACAACTCAAAGAACGGTGGAAATATAATATATATATATATATATATATGGCTCAACATCAAGCATATCTATCGATAAACACTTTTTATTTTCTTGCTCTTTTTAGGTAATTCCTCTTGTCTGTTTTAGCTATTATCTGATATTTATTATTGGTGAGAGATGACGAATATTTTATGAATTTAATTGAACTGAACAAAACTTATTCGAATACCACGATTATAAAAAGAAAAAAAGATAAAAATTGAACCACAAAATGTTGACACCATCAACATGTATAGTAGATATATAAAGAGAATTAGGTCACTTTTAGAAATTAAATAAATTGTAATGATATAAAGTATAGTAAAAGGGACAAATAGACAAGACTATAATAGAATGTAAATAATATGGGGAACAAGATAAGGATAAACTAGTAATGTTCCTATGTAATCTTTTAGCTAGGTTTTTATGAAACTTTTTTTTTGACCCCTATCTTTTCATTAACTTTTTTTTTTTCTAACCTAAAAGGAATCTTGTCACATTTTTTACTTTATAACTTTCCATTTTTATTTGAAAGTAATGAATGAATGAATGAAATTGAATAGTACAATATGATTACTTTCAAGTGACAAGATATAATATTTCATTTAATTAGTGTCCCTAATAAGGGAGCACTTTCGTTTCATTTTACGTGACACTCGTTTCCTTCTATTGATTTATTAAAAATAATAATATTTTATACATGATCGTAATGACATGTTCTTGTAGTGAAAGAAATATCATAGCATATTTAAGACCATGCGCAAATTCGAAAAGTATTCTTATGGTATGTGTTAAGAGATTGTTTTTGTTAAATTCTGTATTTCGTGTCAGATCAAACATTATTATACAGAGAAAAATAACAAAAATATTACATAATGTTTTTTTTTTGTATCTGTTCAACTTTGAAACAGATATATTTGTCACGTCTGTATCTGTTCAACATAGAAGCAGATATATTTGTCACCTCTGTATCTGTTCAAATTAGACGCAGATATATTTGTCAATTTTTGTATCTGTTCAATTTAGACGCAGATATATTTGTCACCTCTGTATCTGTTCAACATAGAAACAGATATATTTGTCACCTCTGTATCTGTTCAACTTAGAAGAAGATATATTTGTCACCTCTGTATCTGTTCAACTTAGAAACAGATATATTTGTCACCTCTGTATCTGTTTAACTTAGAAGCAGATATATTTGTCACATCTATATCTGTTCAACTTACAGGGATGACTCAAGAGTAAGGCTAGTAAAGCGTCTGGTTACATGAAAAAATCCCAACAGCCATGATTTCATATATTTGTCACCTCTGTATCTGTTCAAATTAGACGCAGATATATTTGTCAATTTTGTATCTGTTCAATTTAGACGCAGATATATTTGTCACCTCTGTATCTGTTCAACATAGAAGCAGATATGTTTGTCACCTCTGTATCTGTTCAACTTAGAAGCAGATATATTTGTCACCTTTGTATTTGTTCAACATACAGATATATTTGTCACCTCTGTATCTGTTCAACATACAGATCTATTTGTCACCTCTGTATCTGTTCAACTTAGAAGCAGATATATTTGTCACGTCTATATTTGTTCAACATACAGGGATGACTCAAGAGTAAGTCTAGTAAAACGTCTGGTTACATGAAAAAATCCCAACAGCCAAGATTTCATATATTTGTCACCTCTGTATCTGTTCAACGTAGAAACAGATATATTTTTCACCTCTGTATCTGTTCAACTTAGAAGCAGATATATTTGTCACCTCTGTATCTGTTCAACTTAGAAGAAGATATATTTGTCACGTCTATATCTGTTCAACATACAGGGATAGCTCAAGAGTAAGGCTAGTAAAGCGTCTACTTACATGAAAAAATCCCAACAGCCATGATTTCATATATTTTTCTTTTTACATGAAATTAAAAATTAACTCATATGATGTATCGCTTTCTCATTCGTCGATATCTTTCAACCCAACAATCAATAAAAAAAAAGTACATAACTCTACATTTTTTCTGCATGATTTCATATGTCCTATGTGACATCCCACGTGATCAAGTCTTGCCTACATATCGCCCTACGTGTCTTATGACACATAGAACGTATGCGTCTACTTGTTCAACTTTATATAAATTTAAATGTCTACTTGTATACGCCCAAAGTTGAAGGTCATAAATGTAATCTAACGTTAAGTAAAAGGATATATTTATGTATTATGCCACCTAAAATTAATTTATATGATGTGTCGCTTCCCCATTCAATGTCTCTCCACCCCTAGGGGCCAATCCAAAAGTTAAATTATTTTATTTTTTTTTCTACATGAAGATCAACTCATATGATGTTTCGTTTTTTCATTCGTCGATATCTATCCACCCAACTATTCAATCAAAAAAGTTACATAATTTTATTTTTTTCTGCATGAAGATCAACTCATATGATGTATCGCTTTCTCATTCGTCGATATCTCTCCACCCTACAATAAAAAAAAAAGTACATAATTCTACATTTTTTTTACATGAAATTAAAATGGTACAATACATAAACATGCTATTTAACTTGAGCTCAAATCACATTTATGATCTCCAAATTTGGGCGTATACAAGTAGGTAATTAAACGTGTATAAAGTTAAACAAGTAGACACATATGTCCTATGTGGCATCCTACATAGCGTCATACGTGTATTATGTCACATAAGATATATATGTCTACTTATTTAACTTTATACGAGTTTAAATATCTACTTGTGCACATCCAAAGTTGAAGGCCATAGATGTGATCTGACGTCAAGTTAAAAAATATATTTATGTATTATGCCAGTTAAAATAAACTCACATGATGTGTCGCTTCCCCATTCAATGTCTCTCCAACCCCAAGAGCCAATCAAAAAGTTAAATTTATTTATTTATTTATTTCTATATGAAGATCAACTCATATGATGTTTCGTTTTCTCATTCATCGATATCTCTCCACCCAATTATCCAATCAAAAAAGTTACATAATTTTATCTTTTTTCTACATTAAGATCAACCCATATGATATTTCGCTTTCTCATTCGTCGATATCTCTCCACCTAACTATCCAATAAAAAAATTACATAATTCTATTAAAAAAATTTCTACATGAAGTTAAAATCAACTCAAATGGTGTGTCACTTCCCTATTCGATATCTCTCTACCCTTAGTACCAAATCAAAAAAGTTATATAATTCTATATTGTTTTCCTACATGAAAATAAAATTAACTCGTATGATGTGTCGCTTCCCCATTCAATGTCTCCCTACCCCCAACAAACAGTGAACGTCTATATTTATTTGTTCGTTACATTGAAAATAGTCATTCAATTTGAAAAAATCAAAAAATAATTTAACACTTTGTGCCTATTTTACCGCTATGTTATTGAATACTATTCATTTTCCAACACTAGGCGTGAACTAAAGATGGACGGAGAAAATAAAATTAAAATTAACTCGTATGACGTGTCGCTTTTCCATTAGATTTCTCTCCACCCCCAACCGCCAATTAAAAAAGTTACATAATTCTATATTATTTTTTTGCATGATTTATTTTATTATAATGTATGCCTAAAAAGCCAATTTAAAAAGTTTCATAATTCTGTATGTTTTTTTTTCTACATATTTATTTTATTATAATATTTGCCTAACTTGGTCATTCTTTTCAACTTGGTTGTCTCCTTTTCATGAGCATATGCAATAATATACTTGTCCATTATCCATTATTAAAATAATATTAGTAAAGTTATGTTTCGTAATTAGTAGTTTAATTATTAGTAAATAAAATAGTGAATTAATTAATAGTTTGTTTTTAATTGGAATGTTTCTCAAGATTGTGCATGTGGGGTTCATTTTAGAAGTGCATATTAGACAAAATCAAACATGAATATCTTAAAAAGGTAAAAATAAAATTAAAAAATAAAGTAGGGTTCTTAATAAATAATGATAAATAAAAATAAATTAAACTAAAATATGCAATGATGTTGTCCATAGGAAAAATGGTCCAAATTAGGCAAAGTAAGAACCTAAAATAGTATTATTATTATTATTATTATTATTTTTATACGCTATAGTATTTATTATTTAAGTATGATCTTTTTTTTTTTTAAAACCATTATATTGTAAAAAAAAACGAGGTCAAATTTATCGATACGATGATCTATATGGAAGGATAGTTTTGTCGATTCATTCCTTTTGTCCTATCTGAAATGAACATTTTATCCCCCGTTAATCTTTTGGTCTAATTAATATTACCTCCCTCGCCCTCTTGGTTTAAAAACGATATTGTTTTGCCCTTGACCCTCTATCGTGTCGAGGGCAACTCAATAAAAATTCGATCGTAAATTTAGATCTTTCATCAATCCGTAACCATAATCCCCGATAACGGCGCCAAAATTTGATGCAGCCCAAATTATACCTCCAAGAAAGTACAACGCGGTCGTTGTCAAATATAGAATTCAACAGAAGTTGGGGTCGAACCCAAAGGAAATATGACGAATCTCTATCAAGAACTTGCTGAAGTAGCTGAACGGTCCAGAAAAGTAAATAGGGGGATTTTGTCCCACTAATGATAAGAATAATTACGATGCGCGATTTGCCAACAACAAAGGTATGAATAAACTAAACCTAAACGAATAAGCGAAATTAACAACAACAACAACAACAACGTACTCAATATATTCTCACAACGTAGTGGGATTTGGAAAGAATAAAGTGTGCATAGTTTGTACCACTATCTGATTAGATGTGATGTAGAGAGGCTGTTTCCGATAGAACCCCGTCGAATATTCAAAATTAAATAATCTAAAATAATAAATGTGTAAATTTGAATCTTTTTTCTCATCTACGAATAGAATGTGCACACCCAAAGCACTTTCAAAGTAAAAAAGTAGTGAATTTTTTCAGAGGAAAAAAGCTGCACATACATGACTTGTTATCATACTTCAAAGTTCAAATCCCACATAACAAAATAAAAAACAGTAGAATGGTTGGCCACAAAATAATTTGCAGAAAGAATCATGTTGGTTTTTATAATAATAATATAAGTGCTGGGATCTATGACTTCATAGACAATATCTAATATTTCTAGACCAGTCTTTTTTAGCTTTTGCAGATCCTTTTTGGTTGTCACATATCAAATGTTTATGCTTTCTGACTCATTATGACAACATTACCATGATCATAAAATATTATTAATTTTTTTTTGTTCGATATTCATATGTTGTTACATATGAAATATTTGATATTCATATGTTCGACACATTTCGCTCGTTGTTCGATATTGTCACACATGAAATGTTTATGCTTTGTGACTCAATGTGACAACATGATCATGATCACAAAATGTTATTAATTTTTTCACTCGTGTTCGATATTCATATGTTGTCATATATGAAATGTTCGATATTCATATGTTGTCGCATATGAAATGTTTTTGCTTTGTGACACTATGATCATGATCACAAAATGTTATTAGTTTTTCTGTTCGATGTTCGATATTCATATGTTGACACATATCAAATGTTTATGCTTTGTGACTCATTGCGACACCATGACCATGATCACAAAATGTTATCGGTGCTCGATATTCGTATGTATGACACATATGAAATGTTTTTGCTTTGTGACTCATTGTGATAACATGACCATGATCAAAAAATATTACTAGTTTTTCCGATCGGCGTTCGATATTCATATGTTTGACACATATGAAATATTTTTGCTTTGAGTCACCATGACCTTGATGATCACAAAATGTTATTAGTTATTCCGTTCGGTGTTCGGTATTCATATGTTTGACACATATGAAATGTTTACGCTTTGTGACTCATTGTGACAACATGACCATGATCACAAAATGTTATTAATTTTTTCGCTCGGTGTTTGATATTCATATGCTGTCACATATGAAATGTTCGATGTTCATATGTTGTCGCATATGAAATGTTTTTGCTTTGTAACTCATTGTGACAACATGACCATGATCACAAAATATTACTAATTTTTTTGCTCGGTGTTCGATATTCGTATGTGTCAATTTTTGCTTTCTGACTCATTTTAACAACATGACCATGATCACAAAATGTTACTAGTTTTCCGGTCGATGTTCGATATTCATATGTTTCACACATATGAAATGTTTATGCTTTGTGACTCATTGTGACAACATGACCATGATTACAAAATGTTATTAGTTTTTTCGCTCGATGTTCGATATTTATATGTTTCATATATATATATATATATATATTCGTTTTAGATTAGTAATGTGTCATCACTACATCATAATATTCTTTTGTTTTGTAACATGATGTAGTTAACCTCATGATTACAAGATCTTTTAGTTGCTTAAGTATTTTACAACATCATTAGTCTATAATCAAGTAACAAATTTGTATAATGTTATAAATTGATGTGATTGTTATGATGAACATAATCCTATTTTGTCATTTTTGTCTTCTTAATCTCAAGCAATTAGAGAATAAATATCAAAAAGTCCATTACAATGTCTAGCAACAAAGATTTTTTAAATAATTTTTCTCTTAGTTGGCTATGATAATCACTATATAATATATAATTCCCCCCCCCCCCCCCCCCCCCACACCCACACACAAAAAAAAAATATATGTACACACAAATACCCCTTCACTTTTTGTGTATAATCGTTACTAAAATGATACTTTCTATGACGTAGTGACAACTACAAGAGTCACCGATCACTATAACTATTGCTTTTTGTGGCAATCTTATTGAATCGCTATAGATATATGTATCATTTCTTCTTGAGTATAGTCGTCAGTTAATTGATACTTTCTCTAACGTAGTGACAACTGACAACTACAAGTGTCACCGGTCGCTATAACTATTGCTTTTTGTGGCAATTTTGTTGAATCGCCATGTACATATGTATCATTTCTTTCTGAGTATAGTCGTCGTTTAATTGATACTTTCTATGATAGAGGGACAACTAGAAGAGTCGCACACCACTATAACTATAACCTTTTCTGGCGATCTTATTAAATCTCCATGAATATATATATGTATATATATATATATATATATATATATATATATCCTTACTTTTGGTATAATGTATACAAGTGTTATTTAACTGATACTTTCTATGATATAGTGACAACTAGAAGAATCGCACACCGCTATAACTGTAACTTTTTCTGGCGATCTTATTAAATCTACAGGAATATACGTATCCGTTACTTTCTTGTGTAAATGTGTATAGTCGTTACTTAACTGATACTTTTTGTAACACAGTGACAACTAAAAGAGTCGCACATGACTATAACTATTTTAATTTCTGACGATCTTATAAAATCTCCACGAATATATGTATCCGTTACTTCTTGTGTCAATGTGTATAGTCGTCACTTAAATGATACTTTCGTGACGACTATAAGGAATCACCACTAAAACTATTAACTTTTTGTGGCGATCTCATCGAGTCATCACAAATAGTCTTACTTTTTTTAGCATATAGTAATGTACATATGCACAATATTAAAATTAATATATAGTTCTTATAGTACATTACTTGATGGAAGAGGCACTAAACATACATAATTATTCATCTTTGGAAGATGAAGAAACAAAAAGAAATGGAGTAATAATTTCCAAAATAGTACTTTGACAAAAGTCATGCATAATATTCAAAGAGATAAGTATCCAGTACCTCCCCGAATTATAGCCGAAATTATTACGACACTCCAACTTGACAGGGGTCCTATTATCTCCTGAACTCAATTTTAGCATATTTTTGTCACCCTTTTAAGCCGATATAGCACCTTTATGCCATAAAAATAAGGATCGTCAAAATTGTCACGTTAGCTAAAAAAGTGTCACGTCGACTGAAAAGGTTGACAAAAATATGCTAAAATCTAGTTCGGAGATTAATAGGACCCCGTGAAATTAGAGTGTGTCGTAGCAAATCATAGAGACTATTGGCCTTTGGGGAGCACTTCCCCCTTCAATAAACAGCCAATATATGATTTTTACTGTTTTTTAAGACCATATAATAGTTGTTTTGGCAACTTGATTTTAATCATTTGTCAGGCTGTGGTGTTGACTATAATTTTCACACAAATTTGTGGGGTCCTATGATCCCCTAGTTATTTTTTACCGTATTTCTGTGACATATATTTCCTTACATGAATTACTTTACACCCTTATGCGTTTAGTGAGCGTGTACTCACACAGTGATCCAGCTGACAAATATATGCCACGGAAATACGATAAAAAATAATCTGGAGAATCATCGGACCTCCGTAAAGTTTAGACGTGTTACAACAAATTTCACCGAAATTTAGATATATTTCGAAACTTTCTCAAGATAAAAAAATAAAAAAATCAATGGGAAAAAGAGCATAGAGAATAATAAAGAAATTAAATAGACTAGAAAAAAGGTAACCAAACTAAGCCCTTTAGTTTCTTTCAATTGGATGTGATTCTTTTTGTTTTACTAACTTTGAGCCTTTGGATGTATTTTGAAAAAAAAAAAAAAAACTTGAAAAATAAGTGATTTTTTTTATTTTATAACTTATTTATTTTATGTTTGTTTACTAAACAAAATTTGTTGTCTCAAGAGTATTCAGATATCAGGTAAAAAGAAATTAGTGTACAAGTGGAGCACGTCGATCGAAGATTTCACTTGTCCTGACTTGTCCTGGACAAGTACGTAGAGATCTTTATAGGATCGTCAAGAGAATATCAATCGATCTCGAAAGTTGAGGACTACAACAAAGGAGTGTTGTGTTGATGGATCGAGAGGATTAAAATGTCACTTATAAAACTTATCTTCCGTCCTCCATCAAGAAAGTCGTTCTCTTTATTTTGAAGGAACTCGTTTCTCCAGAAAGAAAATGTTTTCCAAAATTTTGATCAATCGAACATGATATCTGAAAAAATAGTTTCTCCCTACCAAACACCCCCCTAATCCACTTGATATTATGTTCAAAAGATAACCAATTAAAATGATTTTTCAACTCCAAATATCCTTTTGAGCCGAGAGTCTATCGGAAACAGTCTCTCTGCCTAACAAGGTAGGATTAAAGCCAGCATACAACATATCCTCCAATCTTAGGAGTAATATCTTTCTGAGCCGAGAGTCTATCGAAAACAATCTCTCTGCCTCAACAAGGTAGGATTAAAGTCGGCATACATCATATCCTCCGATGTTGGGATTATTATCTTTTTGAACCGAGAATCTATCGAAAACAGTCTCTCTGCCTTAACAAGGTAAGATTAAAGTCCGCATACATCATATCTTCACGTTTCATCACGACTTTGTTTATATTGAGCCGGGGGTCTATCGGAAACAGCCTCTCTACTTCTTCGGAGGTAGCGGTATGGACTGCGTACATCTTACCCTCCCCAGACCCCACTGTGTGGGAATGCACTGGGCTTGTTGTTGTTGACATCATATCCTCCAATGTTAGGATTATTATCTTTTTGAGTCGACTATCTATCGAAAACGGTCTCTCTGTCTCAACAAGGTAGGATTAAATTCTGCATACATCACATCCTTCGACTTCACTTGTAGGATCACACCAGATATATTTTTGTTTCAGCTCCTAATATCTATTTTTATTTCACATGACAATTTCTCCAATTATATATTTTATTTCATCACAAAAACAAAAAATAATGTACCAAATTTTCCAAAGTGACAAGAAGCTCAGGACCACCACTAAGCCTGATAAGTCCTTTTTTTTCAACTCATTGGCCATACTTTATAAGACCTTACAAGGAGTAACTTAGTAGGGGCCTCCCCTTCCTAAAGAACTAAAATCCATCAAACAGATACCTGACTCTAATAGTAGATCCTATGTAGAAGTTGACAAGATCAACTTCGAATAGTCAGACCTCTCTATAACGACGTCGTCTGCACGGTTACATAACATGACAAACCGGTTCTCAGAAAACCTAAGACTGTTATAGTGAAATGCTGTTATAGAGGATATGACTGATATACAAAGGTTCGACTTCCGGGGGCGGAGCCAGCCTTCTGTTCGGGAGTTCAGCCGAACCCACTTCGTCGGAAAAATATACTATTTATACATGATTAAAATTATTTTTTATGTGGTTATAGTAGGTGTTGAACCCCCTTCGACTGAGTTTTCTTTGAATATGGAACCCCCTTAGTTGAAATCCTAAGTTTTCTTTGAATATGGAACCCCCTTCATTGAAATCCTGGCTCCGCTTCTGCCGACTTCCCAGGTGGTCGTCATACCCTTTAACTTTCGGTGTGCACAACTAGACACTTTAACTTGTTGAACAAGTAGACACTCACGTCCTATGTGGCATAATACACGTAGAATGTCATGTATGCCATGTAGGACAAGAATTAGCTACGTAAGACGCAGTGGTGGACCCAGGATTTAAGGTTCGTGGGTGGGTGCTTACTGCTTACTACTGAAAAAAATAAAAAATCTCATCAACCAGATTTGAACCCGGGACTCACTTGCTAGTGGAGAGTCTTAAGATCAACCTAAATACAAGTGCACCCAACCAACTTCTTGTTTCAGTGGGTGCTTTTATATAATTTATACCTATTTTTGTATATTTTCTATGTAATTATATCCATTTCGCGTCGAGTTTAACGGGTGCCGGAGCACCCCAAAAATAAGTGTAGGTTCGCCCCTGGTAGGACGCCACGTAGGACATATGTGTCTACTTGTTCAATATACAAGTTTATCTGTCTACTCGTACACAACTAAAGTTGGAGGTCACGGATGTGATCTGAGGTCAAGTTAAAAAGGGCATGTTTGTGTATTGTGATCCTCCGTGTTCGCACTACTTTTGGATAATCTGACAAGCATTCGACAGCATCTTTTGAAAAGTTTCGATCAACATAAATTACCTACTACGACGTATTAAAATACACGAATAGTGTGATCATTCTTTACACTGTCAGTGTATATATATATATATATATATATATGTATATATATAAATGTCAAATCCAAGTAGGAAAGTGATGTTGTAGACAGACAGAAAAACACACATGCATTCACTCCCACGTGAAGTGAATATCCTCTCATCAAAGCTTCTTACCACATTGTAGAAGATAAAATTTGTGGACCTAGTAAAGTTTAAAGGGCCTCCACTACAACACAAGAGAATTTTAGAAAACATTTGTGCAGTCATAATATATATATGACTTTCCTATTAGGGTACACTGAATAGGACAGCGTAATCCCACAAGTGGAGTCCGAGAACGATTGTGACAAGTGGAGTCCGAGAACGATACTGTGTGTACGCAGACGTTACCGGCCATACCTTGAGAATGCCCCAAGTGGAGTCCGAGAACGATACAGAGTGTACGCAGACGTTACCATACCTTGAGAATCCCACTAGTGGAGTCCGAGAACGATACAGCGTGTACGTAAACATTACCATACCTAGAGAATCCCACTAGTGGAGTCCGAGAACGATACAGAGTGTATGCAGACGTTACCATACCTTGAGAATCCCACTAGTGGAGTCTGAGACCGATCCCACAAATGGAGTCCGAGAACGATACAGAGTGTACGCAGACGTTACCATACCTCGAGAATCCCACTAGTGGAGTCCGAGAATGATCCCACAAGTGGAGTCCAAGAACGATACAGTGTGTACGCAGACGTTACCATACCTTGAGAATCCCACAAGTGGAGTCCGAGAACGATCCCACAAGTGGAGTTCGAGAACGATACAGAGTGTACGCAGACCTTACCATACCTTGAGAGGTAGAGAGGTTGTTACCGATACTTGGCTCGAGAAGATAATAGGAGTGAAGAAACCAAAGCGAAATACTACATAAGGCGTGACAAAGCATTCTGAAGAAGGAACGGTAACTTGTACAACAGAATAATACGACAATCGAAATTCAAGAAGTACAAGCAAAGGCGGAGCCATCCTAGTAATAAGGAGTTCATCCGAACCCCCTTGGACGAAAAATTCTATTATTAATACATGGTAAAATGATTTTTATGTATATATTTTAGATTTTGAACCCCCTTCGGTGAGTTTTTCTTCAGATTTTGAACCCCTCAGCAGAAATCTTGGCTCCGCCTCTGACAAGGAACAATAAACACATAATACATAAACAGACACTCAAATTAGGTCTCAACGGACACGTAAGCACTCCAACTTTGAGAGTGCACGTCTAGACACCTCAACTTGGTCGAGTTAAGATGTCACGATGTGCATACTCAACGCTTGCTTGCCAGCTAAGGCCAAATTTGAGTGTCTGTTTTATGTAATGTCTTGTCGACACCCACCTGACGCTGGCGTGATACATAAATTTTCAAGGTATCGAAATGATCACTTTGTAAGTTGGAGCCAAATTTGAGTGTATATTTTCTGAATTATGCTAAAAATAAATAGAAACAAGAAGCTACAAGATTAGGATATATACTTGAAAAGGTTGAATAGGTTGCAAAAATATAATAATAGTATATAACACCTTCATATAGATGGATGGCTTTAAATAAAGAAATTTGGTGACACTGTTTCACCAAATGTGAACACTTTGAATAAATAGTTGGTGTAGAATTCCAAATTGTGGAGAGAATTTATTTTCTGAAAATAGCAATGATCCATGTTAAAAATTGACATATAAAAACACTGGTGAAGTTAGTGACAGCTGAAATTTTCCACTTCAAACTAAAACACTGTTGGATCAAAAATCAAAATTTTCAATATTTTTCCATAAATTAACATCCACTTTCAAGTTATATAGTCCTCACATGCAGTCCAATAGACCACTTAATTAGTGTCTATTGATAGTGACATGACACCTCTATTGTTTCTTGTTCTCGTATTATGTCAGCCAGAAGTCTATCGGAAACGGCCTCTCTACCTCACCGCTGAGGTTATACGGATCTGCGTACACTTTTCTCATCGGACCCCACTTTGTGAAAATATACTGAGTATGTATGTTGTCGCTGTCGTTGTTGTTGATAGTGACACCTCTATTGTTTCTTGTTCTCATAGTATGCCTTTTTTCTAGATTGTTTTTCGACGTGAGCCAGGAGTCTATCGGAAACAACCTCTCTACCTCACCTATGAGGTATACCGACTGCGTACACTTTACTCTCCTCGGACTCGGACCCCACTTTGTGAAAATATACTGAGTATGTTGTTGTCGTCGTCGTCGATAGTGACACCTCCAAATTCTCCCCTTTATATATTCTCTTGACCAACCTTAATTTTCTTGAGGCAATTCTACACCCCCTATTTTTTTTCACTCAAAAGTAAAGGCAAACATTGAAGAAAACTGTGTCAACAACCCACTTTTAGTTCCCTCTACACATTTAACAAAGAATGAAGTCATCACCAACTCATTTCTTCTTTAAACATAATAGTATGCTTCTAAGACTTCTTATATTCATACTAGGCATTTGCTTAATCAACAGAAGCAACTTCTGTTGTGACCAACTTTTTGCCACCCCAGCTACTAATTCTATTACCCCTTCGAGTTTCTCAGCGATCGAACAGTTGAAGATCGAAGGGTACTTTAGTTTCAAGAATTTCGATCACGTGGCCAAGGACTTTGGCAACAGATATCACTTCCTGCCGTTAGCCGTTCTGTACCCGAAATCAGTTTCCGACATATCGGCCACGGTAAAACATGTTTTTAACATGGGTACAACAACAGAACTAACTGTTGCTGCTAGAGGACATGGTCACTCTTTAGAAGGACAAGCTCAAGCTTACCAGGGAGTAGTGATCAGCATGGAATCGCTTCGAGCACCAGCGATGCGGTTCCACGACGGGGAACTTCCGTTTGTTGATGTATCTGCTGGTGAACTTTGGATAAATATCCTGCATGAAAGTCTTAAACTTGGATTAACACCAAAATCTTGGACTGATTATCTTCACCTCACAGTTGGAGGCACTTTGTCGAATGCCGGAATCAGCGGACAAGCATTCAAACATGGACCTCAGATCAATAATGTCTACCAACTCGAAGTTGTCACCGGTATGTTCATGCACAACAAGCCTATTATGCCCCAGTTCCATAATATCAGCCAGAGTTTAGTAAAAAAGGGCAGCCCGGTGCACCGCTATTCGCGGTGTCCGGGGAAGGGCCCCACCACAAGGGTGTATCGTACACAGCCTTACCTTACATATCAGCCAGAGTTTAGTCTTCCCACTTTTTCTATTTTAATCAATAGAGTACCAAACAACACCTAAAAGTCAAGACAATTTATCAGTAAAATAGTGCTTATGTTGTGGACATGAACTCAACAAAGTCAGCATAACAAGGCAATTCTGTCACAACAAGTCATCACCTTTTTTTCTAACTTTTCGATACTTAAAAACTATAAAAAAAAAAAAGGGCAGCCCCGTGCACTAAAGCTCTCGCCCAACCACAAGGGTGTATTGTACGCAGCCTTACCTTGCATTTCTGCCAAAGGCTGTTTCCCAGGCTTGAACCCGTGATCTCCTGGTCACATGGCAACAACTTTACCAATTACTCCAAGGCTCCCCTTCGATACTTAAAAACTATAACTATTTGAAAAATCACATCCCTCCATTTCCGTTAGTTGGATCGTTACGTATTATATCGCTGGAAGTTACTAAAAACAACATCGCTTTTCACAGGTAAAGGAGAGGTGATTACTTGTTCAGAGGATAAGAATGCTGACCTGTTCTACGGTGTACTAGGAGGACTAGGCCAGTTTGGTATCATCACAAGAGCTAGAATTGCTCTGCAACTGGCACCTAAAAAGGTAAACTTTTCCAACTCGAAATACAAACAAGTTAGCGTTAATCGCAACACGATTTTAAGAAAAAAAATGGGAACAAAACCAGTAATTTCTACTAAAATTTAACAGGTGAAGTGGATCAGAGTGCTGTATTCAGATTTCTCGACGTTTTCCAATGATCAAGAGCAGTTGATATCATCCAAGGATTCTTTCGACTATGTAGAAGGATTTGTCGTTATCAATCGAACAGGATTGTTGAACAACTGGAGGTCTACTTTCAATCCTAAAGATCCACTTTTCGCCCGAAAGTTCAGTTCTGAAGGAAAAGTTCTCTACTGCTTAGAAGTTGCCAAATACTTCAATCCAGACGAGACAGCTAATACCGATCAGGTAAAGATATTTTCCTAAGTTGCGCGGACTCTTCACTTTCAGTGCCGCACCCTTGTCGGATTCTTCAAAAATACACTATTTTTGGCGAATCCGACACACACCCGTTAACATTTTTGACGAGTCCGAGCAACATAGATATTTTCTAATATTCACCTAAACATGTCAACATCTTGCCTGTTGTTTTCTTAATACTACAGAATATTGATGCCCTCTTATCAACGTTGAATTATATCGAATCCTCGCTGTTCCAATCAGAAGTCTCCTACGTGGAATTCCTCGACAGAGTCCACGTATCCGAGATGAAACTCCAAGAGAAGGGGTTATGGGATGTTCCTCATCCATGGCTAAACCTTCTAATTCCAAGGAGCAAGATACATGACTTTACACAAGAAGTTTTCGGGAAGATACTTACCGATACTAGCCATGGTCCTATACTCATCTACCCCGTCAACAAATCAAAGTACGGAAATCATCAGCACTTAAATAATCTTCTAACAGGATGTATGCTTCTTCCTAACATGATCGACGATCATTTCATATTGCAGGTGGATAAAAGGAACATCAATGGTTACACCAGAAGAAGACATCATGTATTTAATAGCGTTTCTATCTTCTGCCATTCCATCGTCCACAGGAAAAGATGGACTAGAACATATTCTAAGTAAGAACAAGAAGATAGTAAACTTTTGCGGTAAAGCAAATATTGGAATGAAACAGTATTTGCCACATTACACAACACAGGAAGACTGGAAAGTTCACTTTGGCCCTCGATGGGAAACATTCGCTAGGAGGAAATCTACGTACGATCCTTTGGCTATCCTAGCTCCTGGACACAGAATTTTTAAAAGAGTGTCACTCCTTCAACAACAATGATTTCTTCCGATAAAATAAATAGCTATATAGAGTTATTTACATAGATCTCTATGGTTATAATGCTCCACAATGTATACATGTAACAACGTTGAAGCATTGTAGCATTCTTTTTCAGAAAGAACTATCTTTGTACATTGAATACCTGAAAACTGGCAGCGACTCCGATGCTTGTGCTTAGGGGATTTCATTAAGGATTCCGCAAGATTCCACCCACGGTTGACATTTTCATTTTAAAAAGGGACTTTTATCCTAGTATCATCTCCAGCACAACGAGATACATCAAATACGAAAGTGCACAAAGGAGAAACAATAGATTGACAAGTAAACACGTCGCTCAGAGTTAAAAATTAATTCCATTCACAGAGATAGGACTTATTGTTTGAACAACCATAAGACACATAAGGGCGCGTTCAATCAACAGTAGCTGAACGAAGAGTCTTAAAAGTGACAGTAAAACTGAAGAACACCTTGAAAGTCAACCTCAAGTTGTAGCACGGATAGATCTACTTCTTTGCAGGTTCTGTCCAGCCAAGTCCAGGTCGACTAATGCTTTCACGTTGCCCTTCATATTCCCAAGCATCACGAATAGAAGCTTCAAAGTCGGTGGTATCAGCTGCCATAGGAAGAACACTATTTAAATCATCTCTTGCTCCTAGACCTCCCGCTTTTATTACGTCATCCATAGTGATATCCGCCTCCATGTTTACATCGCCGTGAGATTTCTCATGTTCCGGGGCCACATCAGCTGCTATGTTTTTACCACCTTGACCTTGATTCACTTCAGATGTTTCTTCCCCAGAAGCCTGTTGCGATGTTCTACAGGACTCGATGCCTTCATTCTTTGTGGTATCGACATTCTTAGCTGCAGCTAAAGATGTGCCATGTCAAGGGAAAGACATCATGTTTTTGCAACATTTGGAATTGATTAAAGATCGAACACAATTTATTACGATCTAATTGGACAATTGCAAAGTTTGAGAATACCTCAAATACATTCTGTCAACGAGAAAATTCATGAATAGATGATATACAGAAGCTGTGATAACTACCCTAGAAGACAGTACGTTAGAGCTCTTTTTTCGACTATTTTTTCGATAAAAGAGAATCCCATTTTTTATTGCTCCTTCCTTCACATATATTGGAGGTGCGGAGGTGTGAGAGGTTGGTTAGGGATGGGTTCAAGCGCGGTAGAGGTAGACCGAAGAAATATTGGAGGGAGGTGATTAGACCGGATATTATTTTGATAACCAACATCTGTCAACTATTTTTCTGATGAATATTATGTCCTTAAGCAATTCGGTTAGCTTCTTCCAATGATATAACTCTATGTAAACTCCTAAACTAAAATCGCTTGCAGACACCAAAAGCAGCAAACCTAGGCATAAATTAATCGGTTTCAGTAAAAACGGAAATATTGTTAGAAGACCAGGTGTATGCAATAAGCAGAAACGGAGACCTAATAACAAGCCGAAATACCTTGTGAAGCTCCAAGAGTATTGGCATCCATTCTGCCTAAATTAAAACAGAAGTTTAAGATTTCCGCTAGCAAGTATCTTCACCAGCTCACAACCGCTCGAGAGAACTTCCGAAAATCCTGTAACAACAGTAGCAGCATCAATTATTTTCCAATAACAAGAAACCATGAACTCTTGCTACAAACAAAGACAATTATTCTAAACAGCCGAGCAAATGAGGAGAGAAGATGCAATACACTTCTTAATATTTGTCGAGTCAAGACTCAAGTTTCGACACCAGATGATTGTTGCTACTGCGTACCTTTACTCGTGCTCTTTTACCTCTTCACTCCCAAACAAGACAAATAGAAAACCTAACATGCAATTTACCGATACAAATTCCAGTCATTTCTTGAACTATTTACCAGTCTTCCCTAACAGATACAGAAAGACGGGCAGGGGCGGAGTTAGCGCTTTGGTTACGGGCTTGGCATCCAGTAGTTTGATTCAAACCCAGAATCGGTATTAAAAGTTCATTGAATATGTAAAAATTATTACTACTAATTAAGAACCCAAAATCTTTTAATCCAAACCTATATGCTTCAAATCTCCGCCTCTGGAAGCGGGTATATTTTATAGTGCCCCTGAAGAAAATTTTGTGTCAACGATTAGTAGTGTTAGCACCAACTTGCATGTACCTCGACTAATTTACTAAACCTGCACGCCAAGTCTAGAGTAGATGGGATCGTACCGAGTTTTGTAGCTAGGACCGGGAGCGGAGCTAGAGGGACGGAGGGGGGTTCATACAAGGTCCATAAAAGTTATGTATTCAAAGTATATGTTGAGCACCTCAGTGAAAATTATACCTCCGCCACCTATTATGGACTTAATCCATTACTTTGTTATCAACCCTCTCTGCATTGGAGAAGGTGAGACTTAGCTAGAACCAACAACAACATACCCAGTGTAATTCCACAAGTGAGGTTTGACGAAAGTGGTGTATACGCAGCCTTGGATCAGTGTTCGATTTCTAGACTTCGTCGTGAACCTAAATTGGTTATTTCCAATTATATAAATCAATTGTTCAAACCGTTGTGTGCTAGTGGTGTGTTATCCCCATTTTGTTGTGTGCTTTTAGGTTTTGTGTTTGTTATACTGTTATCTGTTCTGAGCCGAGGGTCTATCCGAAACAGCCTCTCTACTTCATCTGAGGTAGTGGTATAGTCTACACAATGGCGGAGCCAGGATTTTCTTTTCTTTTAAGGGAGTTCAGAAGTAAACATACGAACTAATCGAAGGGGGGTTTCAACATCTACTGCCTATACATAAAAAATAATTTTAACTATGTATAAATAGTAAAAAAAAATCGGCGAAGGAGGTTCGGATGACCCCCTCGGCCACGTGTAGCTCGTACTCTAGGTCTACGTACACTTTACCCTCCCCAAACCCCACATACACTGCGTATGTTATTGTTGTTGTAATAGTTCAAACCGTTCCCCTACAGACCCTCGACTTAAGTAAAGCACATCAAAAACAAGTAGGTAAAGCAAATACAATAACGAAGAAGTCACGCTGAGTCGTAGCAACAACAAAATAATATACGATAATTATCGAAGCTGCAAATGAAACATCATGTAATACTAAAATTAAATAGTAAGAGCGTATTAGCTATGTTTATTGCTATGCACCTGTTGATTTACCATACAAATATATTGAAAGGGGGTTACTAGACATACCAAAAAGGGTGTCTGCAAATATCAACTATTCTGTTATTCACTTGCACTTTGTTATGACATTCTTGAATTTTCTCACACTGTTTTTTTTTTTTTTTTTTGTGTGTGTTGTGTTAGTTGAGTTTGACAGTACAAACTTATACGTGTAGAATAGAAAGAGACACACGTAACTTTGTTGTTTTGTTAATGTTTTTGGAAAAAAAAAATTGGTAAAAAGTCCCATTGGCCCAAGTGTTTGGTGTTTTATCATTCTATCTTCTAGATACTTTTTTTTTTTAGAAAAAATATATATAGTAGTAATACTTTTTAAAAAAAAAAAATTATTAGTTTAGTGTACGTATATATCATTTCAAATCGCTAAGATTATCAATCTAATTTTATTATAGCATAATTTTCTCCTATTATTAAATTTTCATAGTACACGTAAATGCCACATAGGATATATACGTTTATTTATTCAATGTTGCAGAACGTAAATATTCAAGTTGTCGATATCTACGTGACAATTCGCGTGAGATTGTCACGTAAATGTCGCATAGGATGTATATGTCTATTTGTTCAACATTGTAGAACGTAAATATCAGCTGAATCAAATTGTCGACATGTACGTGACAATTCATGAGATTGTCACGTAAATGTCATATAGGCCGTACATGTCTACTTGTTCAACGTTGTAGAACGTAAATGTCAACTGAATCAAGTTGCGTAACGCGTAACCAACCCCGACCCGACCCAAAACCCAACACAATTTCAAATTCCAACTAAAACCCCACATTTAACCCCCCAAACACACAAACAAATACTCTCTTAAAATCCAAATAATCAAAAAACCCTAAATCCCCAAATTTGATCATGTCATCGGCGGCAGGCGGTGGCGCCGGAGAATTCCGATCATCTAAACCTAGCTCCGATTCCAGCTCTTCTAGTAGTAGTTCTAAGCTCAATTCAGAATTCAATTGCTCATTTTCCATGTCATCGGGTTCGGATTTTCCGGGTCGATCGAGGCGAAAACCGAGGCTCATGAAGCTGCGGAAACAATCGGGTCCTCAGATTGACCCGAAAGAATCGAGTTTTAGTCGGGTCGACTCGGTTTCAAAGAGCTCGGATTGCTACTGGAGAAGTGACAATGTGAGCTTTGGTTTTTGTGCTGGTAAGACTGATGATCCTATTTTGAAAATGAGGAAACAATCGGGTCCTCAAATCGACCCGAAAGAATCTAGTTTTAATCGGGTCGAGCCGGTTACCAAGAGCTCGGATTGTTGCTGGAGAAGTGACAATGTGAGTTTTGGTTTTTGTGCTGGTAAGAGTGATGATCCTATTTTGAATTTTAATTTGGATTGTTTAAGTGATGTTTTTGGTTCTAATAAGAATTTAGGGGAGATGTTGAACGAAAAAAATGGAGAATTTCGTGACAATGCGGAGGTAATGGGGGGATTTAGAACCGGAAAAAGTGCTCTGGATTCAAATTTGAAGGATTTGGGGTTTGTTTTAGGAGCTAATAATACGAGTAGCTCGAAGTTTAATTCGAAGAAAAAGAATGGTGATCAAATGAATAAGAATAGCTGGATGTCCTATCTGAATTTGTCTAATAAGGAACCTGATTGTAGTGAGAGGACTGGTAATTCGAAGTCCAATGTGGAATTTAGAGAGAGGGAGTTTAGTAGCAATGTAGGACAATCACAAGTTGATGAGATCAAGAATTGCTCGAGTGAGTCTCATAAAAACGAGGCTAATGGAAGTACATTGCAATCGGATAAATTGAATGCTAACTTTGTGTTTGGTGCTAGTAACGGAGCGCGTAATAAAGATGAAGCATACAGGGGGGGAGAGTATCAAGGTTCAAAATTGGATGGCACTTTTGTTTTTGGTTGTGGCATCAAAGGGAAGAACAAATTGAATGAAAATGGAAAAGTAGCTGAAGATGTGGATAGTTTTGACAGGGAAAAGACCCTAGATCACAGTGGTCGTTGGAATGCCCAAAAAAGTGACTCGGATGCTGATGGGAAGCTCAAGTTTGCTTCTAGTAGCAATATTGTAGACACTGGTTTACCAAAAACCCCCATTTTTAAACTCTCTAATGAGATGAATTCGTTGAACATCGGCCATTCAGCGGTTAGTGGTGCTGAGAAGACCGATAGTATAAATGAAAAATCAAGTGTCAACATCCAGAATGTATTTGTGTTTGGACTTAACCAAAGTACTTCAAATGTTTCAACTGAAACCGGTGCTTGTAATTCTTGTGGTCGGCCCGAGGATGTCAACGTAAAATATTCTGGTAGTAGCTCTGGTTTTGATAAAGCTGACACAATTAATAGCGAACCAAATGCCAAGAAAGCTTGTGCATCCGAAATTGATGAAAATATTGCTAGTTCGTTAAAGGGAAGCAAGGACAAAAGGATGCCTGGAGCAACGGTTCATACAAATGCTAAGTTTGGTCTTTCCAGTGAGCAAATAAATTCATTTAGCTTCTCAGCAGGAACCTCTGGGAAAGAAAATCAGCCAATAAATTTAAACAGTGAGACTGGTGCCTCAAGTGAATTCCTGCAGAAGAATCTAAACAGTGATGTTGAGAGGGATAAGCCACCCTTTCCATTATTTACACCAGAGAGCTTTGGTTCCCAGCACAAAGTTGACGCCCCGGAAGCACTTTCTGGCCACCAAGCTGAGAAGAAGGAAGAATTCAGCTTTCCAAGCACACCATTTACACCTGGGAAGCCCTTTTCTGATTTTAGTGCATCCAATTCAAGTAAATCATTTTCCTTTACTGCTAATTTATTTTCCGGAGTAAATGAAAAGTTGAGTTGTGGAACAAGTGGCAGATTGAGGGACAAAAGAGTGAAAAAGAAGAAGTCATTGAGGCAAGAAAACTTGGTACAAGGGTTAGCTGGCAAGACTAATTTGTCTAACGGAAGCAGTTCCATGCACAATAATGAGTCTCCTGGATGTTCACCTATGGATTTCTCACCATATCGGGATACAAATTCTTCTACATCTGCTTATAATTCTACTGGGGCAACTGAAACAAAGGAGGATGTGGTTGCTGCCAAAGACGCACCCGGTTTCAATGACTCTCAGAAGAAATGTGGAGGAAATGAGAGAGTTTCTGGGACTGATTCAGTAACGGAGTCTGATACTCGGAGAGATTTTAGTTCCTATACTTCACCCTCTGCACAAGATGGGTTATCATCCATAAGACGCCAGTATAGGAAAAAATACAGATTAAAAGTTGATAGTGGTTCAAATAACTTAAATCACAGAAAAGTCGAATTTTCCACTGACACAGTTCAACGTGCTTCCTTTGGTAGTAAAAGCTCAGCAGACATCCCAAGCGGAGTTACATCTCATAGGAGAAATAAAGGGATACATGTGTCTAAAGCAGACGAAGACCATGAGATGATTGGGCTCACTGTCCATGAAACCTGTGAAAAGTGGCGGATCAGGTGCTAATATCTTTGAGCTACTCTTTGGTGAATTGCTATGCATTATACCATTTCCTCTGAACTTTTAGTTCACTTTTGCTATTATTTCATCATTATGGTTGTATTCTGGCTTTTTCTACCATAACATTGACATTGAGCATTATGATCTTGTCCTGCATATCTTAATCAAAAAAAAAAAAAAAAGATCTTGTCCTTCATATTTACAAAGATTTTTCTGTATCAGGGGAAACCAAGCCTATAGGGCTGGAAATCTATCGCAAGCTGAGGATTTATACACCAAGGGTATCAAATCAGTCTCCGCTACAGAAATTTCAGGCTCTTGCCTAGAGCCTCTTTTGTTATGCTACAGCAACCGAGCTGCCACACGATTGTCGCTTAGAAGGATGAGGGAAGCCATCAGTGATTGTGCATGTGCAGCCGCCTTGGACCCTCAATTTCTTAAAGTGAAATTAAGAGCAGCAAAGTAAGGTTTCTACATGTGTCATCTGATGTCTCTAACATGAATATTCCATATGACATTAGAGCAGTCAAAGGTTTTGGATTCAACCTGGTAGCAACTAAATTTGTTTTGATCCTGTCTGGTGAAAGATTTAAAAGAATGAGGTCCAGTGATATCATTAGGTGTTGTATTATCATCATCTGATTCATTTTCTAATGTTAGAAAGATTTCTGTTGAGTGTTGAACCCAAGGCCGTGTGTTCTTTTTTAAGACACTTACTTTTTCCTTCCTGAGTGGATTATTTGTTGACAAACTTATATATCTTGACTATCTTTGCATGCCAGTTGTTATCTGCTTCTTGGTGAGGTCGAAGAAGCCATTAAATATTACAACAATTGCTTGGAATCAAGAATAAATTTATGCTTGGATAGGAGAATTACAATTGAAGCAGCAGAAGGCTTGCAAAAAGCACAGGTGAGCAATATTTGCTTTTCCCATGGAGTTGATTCTCCCGGCATTGAATGGTAAAGTTTTCCGAGTTCCAACAATTCAAAATAATGTAGGCTACTACTTGTCTACGTGACCTTAATCTTGGCATAAATTATTCTCATCTAATGTAATTTGATGAAAACTTTTTCCACCTACGAAAAACTGCTTTGACTGTAATTTGATTCTCTCGCTCTCGCTCTCTCTCTCTCTTTTTTTTTTTTGAGAAGTGAACTTAACTGTAATTTGATTCTTATTGTTGTTAAACTTTTCCTTCTTAGTTGATGTGCTAGTCAAGTTCAGTTCGAGGGGAGAATGTTCTTGGTGTTGTCAATTACTCATTTTAGAATAGTGATGATCTCAGCTTAGCTTAAATTTTCTTTCTGAATGCCTAAATATGGTTCAATGAAAAAGATGCTTAATTAATAAGATTGGAGGTTATTGATAATGAGTTATCTTGGGGTTGTGAAGCATGTGGTGGCTACTGAATTAATATAGAACTTTTAGTATTTCTATCATGTTGATTTGCTACTGCCTAAAGCAATTAATTTGCTTCCTTTAACCAAAAAATCCTCCTTCACATTGCTAACCATTTAATGTAAAGCTCTTAACACATTTAGTCTTCTCGTTACCTATTGTTATTAATAAACATTCCAAAGTTTCCTACTTTGAACTCCATTGACGATTTGCTGATTGGGTTACCTATTTGTGGCAGAAAATATCTGAACATTTGCACCGGTGTTCTGAACTTTTGCAACAAAGAACTCCGGATGCAGCAAAAAATGCACTTGGAATTACCGATGAGGCCTTGTCTGTCAGCTGCTATTCAGAAAAGTTACTTGAAATGAAAGGAGAAGCTCTTTGCAAGGTCTGTACTATTATAAATTTTGAATATCTTCTCTTTTTAAACTGGATAGGTTATAAAACAATAAAGACTTATAGCAACTTGCTTCTGAATTCTGTGTGTCATTACTGTGAATATTCTACAGCTGCAGATGTATAACGAAGTGATTGAGCTGTGCGAAAAATCTCTTGATGTTGCTGAAAAGAATTTTTCTTCTGATTTCGCTAATTTAGATGATCTCAATAGCAAAAGCTCATCTTTTATTCTTTGGAGATGGCACCTTAAGTCCAGGTCGCACTTCCATCTTGGAAAGCTTGAGATGGCCCTTGACTTAATTGAGAAACATGAGCAAATGGTTTCTGTTGGGAAAAGGTAAACCTGAACTTTTAAGAAGCATGTCCAACTCTCTTCCTCTTCTTGATTTCAGGAATGATATTGATTATTTTGCTCCTCCTTTCTGTAGATCTGCAAACTTGAATCAGGAATCATTATCTCCTCTAGCAACCACTATTCGTGAACTTTTGCATCGTAAGGTATGTTACTTGCTGTTTTAGAATTCTATCTGGTAAGGGGTTCACCAAAGTTACTGACTATTAGTTCCTCATCTTTGGTTGTAGAATTCCACTTGTTCTTTCAGTTTGATTCTGTTAATACTAGCTTTTCTGAAGTATTTATTGTTTTCCTCTCTAAAAACAGAAAGCCGGAAACGAGGCATTTAAGTCTGGAAAGTATGTGGAAGCTATTGAACATTATACTGCTGCTATATCCAGCAGTATTGAGTCGCGCCCTTTTGCAGCTATCTGTTTCTGCAATCGAGCTGCTGCTCACCAAGCTCTTGGTCAAATTGTTGACGCCATTGCAGATTGCAGTCATGCCATTTCTCTTGACAAGAACTACTCAAAGGTTTGTTTGCAAGCTGCTTTAAGCAGATTTTTGGTTTTCTATTCATAACTATCTTCAATAACCTCAACTGAGTTCCCTTTTCTTTTTAAATAAACCTTAAATAAGGTGTCCATAAGGATATGAGCGGGAATTTAATATATCTGGATGATTCCAATTTGTTTAGCCGTTCAAATACAGCAGGAAGAGTAACAATGCTAGTTATCCTAAGGCCTTTGCTATGTTTCCATGTCTTCACCTTATTAGACATTGTTGATTGGAGTTAGCAGTCATACTCCTCCAAAGGAGCAAGTATTAGTATTAGAGAATGAAAACACGCTTCAGAGATCTGTTGTAAAAGGAGTTCTAGGTGTTTCAAGGGCAAAGATATCATTGTGCATGCGATGAAATATAACTGTCTGTGCATGCAAACTTTTTGGTGTAAACTCCAGGATGTATATGGGTTACTAAAAGTGATAGACGTCATACTCATTTTAGGAATTGGTTCTTCCGCAGAGCTGCTCCTTGAGATTGTAACATCAATTATGCTTTCTATACTGTCACAGCCATCCTAGTTATTTTGTGTCTAAAGTGAACTTTGATCAATCTGCTTGGTGTTCCGAATTTCAGGCTGTTTCAAGGAGGGCTACCTTACATGAGATGATTAGAGACTATGGGCATGCTGCAAATGATCTTGAGAGGCTCATATCCCTTCAGGAAACTCAATCACAAGAACGGACTCGACAATCTGAAGCGCGGGATAAGTCTAATGGAAGCAGTGGTAAAGAAGCAAAGCGAACTCGTCAGCAGCTTTCATCAATTCAGGAGAAGGCTAAAAGAGGAACGCCATTGGATTTTTATCTTATTTTGTAAGTTCAAATCTCATTCCTAGTAAGACTGAATTTTCTTTATAGATATGATTTGATAAACCGAAAAACTTTTCAACGACACTGTACCCTGTATTCCAACAAAGTGGGTCTTGGGGAGGGTAAGTGTACGCAGTCCGTACCACTAACCTCAGAGATGAGGTAGAGAGGCTGTTTTCGATGGATCGCCGGCTCAAGACAAACAACAGTTCAGAAAAAGACGGTGTAGGAGTAATAGGTGTTAACAAGTAATAACAGAAAAAGTAATACTACAATCGATCTATCTAAAACAACAAACATTACCAAAACTTCACAAACAAGACACTACTAGCATAACACTATGATTACTAGCACAGATATCGAAACAAAGCACTCCTACCTACCAGATCAAGGACACACTCCTTTCTACTAACCTTCCACCCTAATTCGCATCCTCCACACCTTCCTATCTTGGTTCATGTCCTCGGTAAGCTGTAGCTGGTCCATGTCATGTCTAATCACCTCCCTCCAATATTTCTTCGGTCTACCTCTACCTCGCTTGCATCCATCCATAGCCAACCTTTCACACTTCTGCACTGGGGCATCCATGCGCCTCCTTATCACATGCCCGAACCATCTCAACAGAAAAAAATTTCAATGAAATTAAATTAATTGAATGCAATCTGTATGAGGCTTGTCATTCGTTACTGTATTTAGCATTCCATCCTTTCCAAGTCAAATGTCCTTGTTTCTTCACGGTCCCTGCATTGCATAACACTTCCAAATGAAAATTTTCAATTGATTGTTCATAGAATCATATATTATCTCTTGTTTCTTATACTTTTAACTCTTACAATGTACTTCCTCTATCTCGTATATTCTTTTCCCTTCTTTTAAAAAAAAAAACTATTTCAAGTCTAATTGTAGCCAATATTTAAAAGTGTAATCTTGCATGATTCATTATAATAGTGTTATCTCCACTATTGTATTAATCCAATCCCATAGAGTGGTGTCCAGAGGAAAGTCCGTACTGATAAACATTTTTGTGATGGTCCCAAAGATGTTATTTTATGTAATAAGATACAGAACTTTGTACCATAGAGAAAATAGCTACTGGCTACTGCGTCTTTGTATCTAGTCTCTGAGAATGCATGCTTTGCTTTGATGTAATATTACCTCACTTTCTATGATGAAGTTTCCTCTGTTAACAATTGACTATTACAAGTTGAGAAACTGGTTGTTCTACGTTGAGATCTATCAAATTCACATGGTCATTGTTTCTGACCTGAAGATCTTGCAGCTGGTAGATGATACTCCAGTGTTGTGGTTAGCTAGAGCTAGTGTATACATCTTGTAACCTTTGTTCCCTGAACATCTGTGAAATAGTCTCTTATGCATTTGATATATTTATTGATCTTAAATTCTCTTTGGCAGGGGAATCAAGTCATCTGATACAGAATCTGACATCAAGAAGGCATATAGGAAAGCAGCCCTCAGACATCATCCTGACAAGGTTCAAGTCTCTAGCTTTTTGGAGTTCAGAGGTTGAATTAGTAGTTGGTAGTGTACTCATTATATTGTTTATGCAGGCGGGTCAAATTTTTGCAAGAAGTGATACTGTGGATGATGGTGGGTTGTGGAAAGAGATCTCTGAGACTGTTCGCAATGATGCTGATAGGCTATTCAAGTTGATTGGGGAGGCATATGCTGTTCTCTCAGATACCGACAAGGTACATTAACGCATGATTAATATTCTTTCTTTCTACTCAAACAATTTGATCATATGCTTCTCCAGCAATCTGGCATCTTAATAGGTTTTGCCAGCCATGTGTACGCCATGCGGATTTAGACTTTTAACATCTGGTAGAATATTCTTGATTATGATTTATATCGTAAAAAAACAAGAGAATCTATAAAAATGTTCTTAAAATATTCACCAGGATCACCAACTGTTCAGGAAACTTACTGCATTGCCAAAGCTCCTAAGAGAAGTCTGTAAAATATGCTCTTAACGTATTCGCTAAGAAATCTCCCTCTTGTTTCATATGGTATTAGAGCCTGTACGGTCTTGGCAGAGAGAAGCTTTCATCTACTAGTAAAAATCTTGTGCTGGATCTTAGCTCCAGCTGTGTGTTTGCCTTACATGCTTCATGCACCATCAATTTGTCTAGGTTTGATATCATTGGTCCGAGTCAGATGAATTGTAAAGTTAGTGCTCCACTTTTTTATGGTGAACGTTTTGTGATAGCTAGCTTATCAATTTTTTTATGTCAATTGACCTACCAAGTCAACTATCAACTTTTTTGCATCTTTTCATCATCAAATTGCTGTTCATCACCATGTGCTACCATATGGTCAAGTTGAGGACATGCTTGTCTATATTATCGGTCTGGTCAAGCTGGACAAGCATTCATGTGCGTAAATTCAATTATATCTCATGTATTCACGGTAGCACCATGGCAATGCCAAGTCAATTTTAGTTATTGTGTTACAGCTTATTTTAGAGATGATTGGTTTTAAGTACATCCCGGACATCATTCTTCCGAAAACTTCATCTCATTGGTGTACAATTCCGGTTCCCTTTATTTCCATCGTACTGTCTCTTTCTTGTGCAAGATCCTTTTTGGTCATTGTTACTCGTCTGATAGTCCCTCCTCCTTTTGTCTGACACTACTTGTACTTTTCCGGTGTTGAAGAATAAAGAAAGTTTAAAAGAATATGCTTGACTTTGCCATTTAGGAAAGATGCATGTGTGTGAAGTTACTGACTTGTGTATTATTTCTGCGTTGCAGCGTGCAAAACATGATCTAGAAGAGGAAATGAGAGATGTTCAAAGGGAAAGCCCGAGAAGCAGCAGTTCTTGCAGAGCTTCTCATTCTTACTCTTCTCCATTTGAGAGGACCTACTGGTCTAGAAGACAATCTGACTTTTGCAATTCATATGGTAAAAGTAGTAGTAGGCACTACCGGCAAGATAATTGGAGAACCTATGGAGAATCACATTCCAGATGGTAAAAGATATGCATCTTCCAGATATCTGTATAATTAGAGATGGAGTCTCCAGCCGCTCTGATCATCTCGTGGCTATTGAGAACGAACTTAATCAGATGGTTCTATATCTCAATCTTTCTGATTTTTGCTCATATGAAACCAAGGTCGAAAAGATTGAAAAGTTCAGTCATTCCACTGACGAAGGATTCCTTGAATGGATTCAGTCTTTAAACTATGTCTCCAATTGGCTGCTAAGCAAGAACTGCTACCGACACCAATTCTATCTTAACAGCTTACCCCTGGACATTCGCCAAGTACAGTCGATTAGTTTTCTTTTTCGAAAGATGAAGATTTTGTTAGTTTGCAACTGCTTGGCAGGTGGAGCTGTTCGGAAAATTTTGCAAAAAAAAAAGTTTATTTTCTTTACTTTTGCCTTTTTGGGTGGATCTTTTTACCTTGGAGTTTTGACGGGCAAATTGTAAACTAGTTGAGATGTTTGTAAGTTAGTCTGCATGTAAAGGAAGGGACAAGATCATATTTTGCTCATGTATATATGAAACTGGTTAATTTTGCTGTCAATTACAACTTTTTGATTTATTTCAAGCTTTATTATCCTATCGTCATATGTTGTTTATTGTATTTCGATTACCTTATTATTTGTTGTCATTGCGTCTTTCGTGTGTAGGCTCTGCATTGTTTTACTTACTAATTGCAATGCTGGGCTCGGGGTCTAGACGTGTTTTGAGCCGAAAATCAACCGACGGCCCCTAGGCAGGCCGTGGATCCACCCTGGGTGGTCCGGTGGGGTCATTTGGGTGGTCAAACAGGTGCAACGACGCGAACGGGCTGTTTTCGGGTCAAATCGGTGGGTGTTAGCTCATGATTCTTGGGGTGGGCTCGAGGTCAAGCATGTTTCGGGTCAAAAATTGATCGGCAGCCCCTAGGTGGGCTATGGATCCGTCGTGGGAGGTCTGCCGGGTCGGCAGGACCATTTCAGTGGTCAAACAGGCGAAACGGCTTGAGCGGACAGTTTTCGAACCAAATCGGTGGATGTTAGCCCACGGTTCTTTAAGGTTTCTTTTTTGCACTTAAATTTGCTGCACTTGGGCGGAGGGTCTCTTGGCATATGTAAATTTTGATTGTTGGTTTCTTTGCAAATGCTAATTAAGGTTCAATTGACATATCAAATGTCTTAATGCCACCAAAAATGCATCAACTTGATGAGCAAACTACCTTTTCTTGCTTAACTAGCTTCATTCAACATGATCACGAACGAATACAGAGAATTGCACGTCGTAATACCACCAAAAATGCATCAACTTGATGAGCAAACTACCTTTTCTTGTTTAACTAGCTTCATTCAACATGATCACGAACGAATACAGAGAATTGCACGTCGTAATACCACCAAAATTGCATCAACTTCATGAGCAAACTACACTTCATTCAACATGATCACGAACGAATACAGAGAATAGCATACATAGAACTAAACAAACCAACATTTATTGTTGTAGCACAAGTGGGCAAAAAGGTTCTATTGTCTAATTCAACATATCTAATAGTTCAAGAGGATTTGGCTTTTGGATCACTTCATCTTCTCTTCCTTGAATAGAACATGACGATTCACACGAGGATCAAACTTTCTAAATTCAAGCTTCGTCTGAGTCGTTTGAAATTTTTTAGTCTTCTTCTTCACATAGAAAAATCCAGTTCCAGCAGCTGAAACAAGCCTCACGAATAGAGCGCCAGCCTTCTTCTTGTCGCCCATTAGCTTGTTTTGGTATAGACAACTAACAAAAAAATTGAAGTTTTAGTTTTCCAAATATATATCACAGACAAGTTTAAACTTGTAAAGAATCTTCAGTATAGAGATGGTACTCAACGATTTAGTAGGGTAGGTTGGCAATGGCTCTAGGAGCTACTCGAGTGTTGATACAACAACAATAACAACTATGCCTCAGTCCCAAACAAGCTAGAGGTCGACTATATGAATCCTCACCGACTATGTTACTCCATTTAAACTCATCTCATGCCGATTTTTTATGACTGTGAAAACTGTATAATGCCAACCCTTAGGACCAACCATAAACCTTCGGAACTCAAGATAATGGGCACATCCCTTTGCCCTTCACCACTTAGGTTTAGTTCGCAAAGACAAATAAAGCTACTTGAGTGCTAATGGACAACATAGTCGATTGTTGTTTTTCATTCCAAAACACGCGGACCTTATATCCAAACAAGAACAGAAACATGTATGGAAACTTCATTCCTATAACCATATACAAGAAAACACACCAGCATTACAGCAAAGCTGTTTTCTAGTCCAAAATAAGTCTTCCTCATTTGCTGTTGGTTTGTATTGTTATTCTTGGTTCGACTTTAATGTCATGGTACCTAAACATTAAATCCAACACTATACCTCAGTAGAGCCAGACACGATTTGAACTTTATGAGTAAACATGCACAAAAACATGTTTGGAAACTTCTTTCCAATAACCTCAAAGAACAAGCAAGATATACCAGCATTATAACAAAGCTATTTTCTAGTCCAAAATGAATTTGCTCCTTTGCTTTTGGTTTGTTCTACTATTCTTGGATAGACACTTCGACTTTCATGCCACAGTACCTAAGCATTTCATCCAACAATATTCCTCAGCGGAGGCATATCCAAGATTTAAACTTTATAAGCTCGGCCTAGTAGAACAACGACCTCAAGTTCTGAATCTAATTTTTGTACACATTTAGTGAATTTCTTAGCATATATACCGGGTTTGGACCAAAGCTTCTAGATTCTACCGAACCAATACCTTAAAAGCGTACTCAACGGAGGCAGATTCAAGATTTGAACTTTATGAGTTCTGCATTGTCGAACAACAACCTCAAGTCCTGAATTTTATTTTCCGTACACATTTAATGAGTTTTTTTAGCATATATCATATATATCGGGTTTAGACCAAAGGTACTGAATTCTGCCAAAACGATATCGTAAAACCCTTCATCCAACACTATTGCCTCAGCAGAGACGGATTCAAGATTTAAACTTTATGAGTTCTGCATTGTAGAACAACCTCCTCAAGTTAATATATCGGGTTTAGACCAAAACTACTGAATTCTGCCAAACCGATATCGTAAAACCATTCATCCAACACTACTGCCTCAGCAGAGACAGATTAAAGATTAAAACTTCACGAGTTCTGAATCGTACAACAACCTCAAGTTATGAATTTACTTTTTGTGCACATATAGTAAATTTCATAGCATATAAACCCCGTTTTCACCAAAGCACCAATATCTTAAAAGCCAACATCCAACACTATGCCCCAGCGGAGACATACCCAAGATTTAAACTTTACAAGCTCTGCATAGTAGAACAACGACCTCAAGTTCTGAATCTAATTTTTTGTACACATCTATTGAATTTCTTAGCATAAATACCCGGTTTCGACAAAGCTACTGGATTCTGCCAAACCTATACCCTAAAAGCCTACATCCAACATTATGCCTCAGCAGAGGGAATATCCAAGATTTAAACTTTATAAGCTCTGCATAGTAGAACAACGACCTCAAGTTCTGAATCTAATTTTTTGTACACATCTATTGAATTTCTTAGCATAAATACCCGGTTTCGACAAAGCTACTGGATTCTGCCAAACCTATACCCTAAAAGCCTACATCCAACACTATGCCCCAGCGGAGACATATCCAAGATTTAAACTTTATAAGCCCTGCCTAGTAGAACAACGACCTCAAGTTCTGAATCTAACTTTTTATACACATCTATTGAATTTCTTAGTATAAATACCTGGTTTCGACAAAGCTACTGGATTTTTCCAAACCTATACCTTAAAAGCGTACTCAACGGAGGCAGATTCAAGATTTGAACTTTATGAGTTCTACATTGTAGAACAGCAACTTCAAGTCCTGAATTTAATTTTTGGACACATTTAATGAATTTCTTAGCATATATCATATATATCGGGTTTAGACCAAAGCTACTGAATTCTGCCAAACCTATACCTTAAAGCCTACATCCAACACTATGTTCCCAGGAGCTAGACTTACACATACACAAACACACACACAAAACACATATAGGCACATGATCACTAGGAACACAAACTCAATTATTCAGAGAAATGCAGGGAATTCTAATTTGTACATACATGACATGCTCTGGTATCAGCCCAAGTTTATTTAGTTTTTTTTTTTTTTCTTTCTTCTTCTTTTAATAACTGTGCTGCTTGCGCGCACCTAAACTAATTCCACGAGATACATGCCACCTCTCATAGTCCTCTAAACAATGTAAATTGAAATTCACAAAGAGAGGAAAAACAAAACTTAACTAGAAAGAGAGAGAGAGAGAGAGAGAGAACAAAACCTGGTGAGTGGTAGCAGCTGGAGGCAGAGAAAGAGAAAAAGCCAAAGTTCTAAAACCTAGTGACACAAGAAAAAAAATGATGAAATTTTTGCTCATTATACAAAAAAAAATAACATCTGATTATGTAGTTGGATTAAATGTATCGGAAGTTAATTATATATCTTGATAAATTTAAAATTAAAAAAAGATGTATCAAAAGTTAATTAGGTATCTTTATAAGGAAGGAAAGATATATCTTTTTCAAAAAATGCTCCTGAAATAGCTCAAAAATATCCTTCGTTAGATTTTTGGCTCAAAAATATCTCTCCGTTAAATATTTAGCTCAAAGATACCCCTCCCTCTAACGGAATTCAAAAAAGGATCAAAAATACCCCTGAACTATCTGAAATGAATCAAAAATACCCCTTGTTAGTTTTTTGGCTCAAAAATACCCCTCTGTTAAATATTTGACTCAAAAATACCCCTTCCCTTAACGACCAAGCATGCCACCTAGATTAAAAAAAAAACGTGGCTATGCCACATTACCATCCACATGTAAAATGTTATATTTTTTAATTATATGATATTCTTTTCTTCTTTATTTTTATTTTTATTTATTTGCAAAGCAGTTTTATTGATTTGAAAAAAAATATGATCAATAAAATTAAAAATTTCTAAAAATATTTAAATAAAATAAATCAGTGTTTTTACTGGATTTAATTTAACGTTTTTGGAATTTCTCGATATTGGGAAGGTACTAAATAAATTTTGTTAAAAAGTACAAATTATTCAATTTTTTTCATTAGATGATATACTTTTCACTTAGATTATTAAAGAAAATTATATCCATGTTTTTCTAATGATTAAAATATATTAAATGTCATTTACTTTTCTGAAAGTGGAATTTTCAAAAATTCTAAGAATACTTGATGATTAAACATAAAATTAGAAAAACTATCAACATTCATTGAGTTCAGAAAAAATAAATCAACATCACTGGATATAATCTTTTTATTTAACTTTGTCATTAAGAAGAAAGGAATGTCATATAATTAAAAAATATTATCATTTTCCATGTGGATGGTAATGTGGCATAGTCACGTGATTTTCTTTACGGAAAAGGCTCAAAAATATTTCGATTTTGATGATCCTAATGGGATTAGGTCTATCTTGTCTTTTAGGGAATCCCTGGTGCAACCATGTGATCAGGAGGTCATATGGTTCGAACTCCTAATTATAGAAACCACCTCTTTTGTATAGTTGTGAATTATGAGGTGAAGTCGTGCATTTATATGATGTGTTTCTTCCGTAGTCCCTGTTCATAGTTAGAGCCTTTAACTAACAATTCTCATCTCAATGTTTATTCTATGTTTTGTTATAACCACTTCAGTGGTAATATTAAAACTATAGTTACAATCTACAATGTATTTATAATTTACTTACTATGCTATTGCGTTGTTGCTTCATGTGTTAAATTTTAATGTTCAAGAAATTTTAGAGGTCGATATAATAAGTTGGCTAACTTTTTCTAGTGAAGTGAAACAATTTCTTTCTACTATTATTCATTCCGTACGTATGATTAGATTTTGAATTTCGTTAGGAAGTACTACAACGAATAATACATCAAGGTATTTTTGAGCCTTTTCTGTAAAAAAAAAAATCACGTGACTATGCCACATTACCATCCACATGTAAAATGATAATATTTTTTAATTATATGACATTCCTTTCTTCTTTATTTTCATTTTCATTTTTTTTTTTTTATTATTTTTTTTTCCGTATAAATAACATCCCGTTTGGAAGTAATTACACTCTCTCCCGCTTTTTAAATTACTTTACTCTCCCTCCCTATTAATATACATAACATAACCGACATATACATAACATTCTGTGTATATTTTGAGATTTTTGTAATATGTTTAGAGAGTTGTTTTTTTTTGTAATATTGGAAACATAAGTTGTGTATTTGTGTAATTTTTAGTACTTATAACACTACTATATAACAACTCATGTGATCGTTTGGGCATGTGATGAGGAGGGACACGGATACCCCAGTTCGTAGGTGTGAGAGGCTATCGTTGGATGGTTTTAGGAGGAGTAGAGGTAGGCTGAGGAAACACCGGAGGGAGGTGATTAGACATGACACGGGAGCAGCTGCAGCTTAAGCTTACCGAGGACATGACCCTAGATAGGAAGGTGTGGAGGTCGCAGATAAGGATAGAAGGCTAGTGTGAGTGTGAGAGATCTTGTGTAGCCGGGTTAGTAATCCTAGGACTGTGTACACATGTATCTTTGGTTTGTGAGTGTATGTTACTACTAGGTGGGTGTCCTATTTCCTATTTCCTATTTCTTAGTTCATATTTTCTTATTTTGTATGCCCTTATTTCTCGTATTTCATATTTCTCTGACTTCTATTTTATTATTCATTATATTGAGCCGAGGATCTTACACTGAATTTGTTGTTGTTGTATACATCAGCTCATTAGCTTAGCAAGCCCAACAAGAAAGCCCAATTAAAATCCTTACAAAACACAAAACAACATCCTAGTATTTATGCTTTTCTTAAACCCCTGCCGCTATCTTCCTCTTCTGTAAGCAAAAATTCTTGAAAAAGTTTTACAATGGGAAAGAAGAGAAAACAGAGTGAAACTGGTGCTGCTGCTGCCAATGAAAACAAAGAAGAAACTGCAGTAGAAAGACCTAAAAGAACCCTTTTAGGCTTCAAAGATGGCTCTCCTACTACTACTGAACAACAACAAAAAGAAAGTTCAATTGCTACTTTTCGGAATAAAGAAAAAGTTCTTGTTACCTGTTCACGTCGTATTAGCTACAGGTTACTTAGTGTTCGGTGTTCTTCTTCTTTTTTAGCTCAAAGGGTTGCTGTATATGATTAAAAAGATTGATTTTTTGTGTTGTTGGGTTTTGTTTGTTTGCTGTATTTTTGTTGGTTGTGCTATTTAATCAAAAGGGTTTCTGTATATGATAAAAAAGATTGATTTTTTGTGTTGTTGGGTTTGTTCATTTTGGTGTATTATTTTGATTTTTAGTTAAAAGGGTTGATGTAAATGATAAAAAAGGTTGATTTTTTGTGTTGTTGGGTTTGTTGATTTTGGTGTATTATTTTGATTTTTAGTTAAAAGGGTTGCTGTAAATTATAAAAAGGATTGATATTTTTGTTGGGGTATTGTTGATTTGGTGTATTTTTGTTGAGTTTTTTGCTTTGTAGTCTTACGGGTTGCTGTAAATGATAAAAAGGTTTCAGCATACTGAGGACGTGACTTTAGATTGGAGGTTACGGGGGACACCGATTTGGATAGGAGTGTAGTTAGATAGTTGATTCTTCTGAACTATTAGTCGTAGGGTGATTTGGTCAGGTTGTATAGATTTAATCAATGCAGCTTCATCTTACTGAGGACGTGACTTTAGATAGGAGGTTACGGGGGACACTGATTTAGGTAGGAGGGTAGTTAGATAGTTGATTCTTCTGAACTATTAGTCGTAGGATGAATTGGTCAGGTTGTCTATAGTATTTTGCCATGACTTTCTTTATTTCAGTTATTTCGTTCTCTATATATGTTGCTTTGGACTGTTATTCCTTGAGCTGAGGGTCTATCTGAAACAGCTTCTTTACCTCTTGGGTAGTGGTACTGCTTACATACATTCTACTCTCCACAGACCCTTGTTGTTTGGGTTTTCTTGATTTGATGTAGGCTTTTTTTGGGGTCAAAATGGTTGCTGTAAAATGATGAAACCATTGATTTAACTTTTGTTTGTGTTTTGTTGATTTGGTGTTTATTTTTCGTTTAGTCAAAAGGGTTGTTGTAAATGAAGAAGGATTGATTTTTTTGATTGTTTTTTGTTGACTTTGGTGTATTTTAGGTATCGACATTTAATGTTGAATTTGGTGTCGCTTCTGCCACACTGTAAGAAGGATAACAAGGTGGAGTCTAAAGATTCTAAAGGTGCAACGTTGAATGAGCTAGTTGAGTTGAAGAGTTGTTCGTCTTGCTTGTTCTTTGAGGTACCTTGTTTTATTTTTATTTTCCAGTTTGCTTTCGAAAATTCTATTTTGGTGCTCATTGAGCTTGATGTATTACTCTGAAATTACTAAAATGTATCGCGTGCTTGACATATTTGGAACAACTTTTCTAATTAATGGAATTAATTCAGACATTGAATCCTTAATTTCTGTTTTGAAGCTAGAAGTTACTGACTTTATTCAAAGCTGTGTAAGATTGACTTGTTTGAAACCATGTTGTACATGTATGTGATAAAGGTTTTCCAATTGAATTGCTTTGTTCTTGCTGTATGCATCCTGCATGGGTGGAGGGACTGGGTTGTACAGCTAAACCTCGAAGACGAATAACCCACAAGGGTGGCCGAGTTGTTTGAGCAAGGGATCTCCCAAATGGGGGGCCTCAGGTTCGAAACCACGCATGCTTTCAGTCGAGCTCGTACCATACCTCTCTTGTGTGATTTGCTGGCTATTACACTTAAGTGAGGTTTACCCTGTGCGCACCCGAAGGGTAGCTGTTGGGTTCCCTTGTCATAGAAATAAGAAGATGATACCGAATTTTTAAACTTGTCTGTGCATCCTTTGTTCCGAGTTCTCTATAAACTCCTATGTTAGTCATGTTTAGAGGATGATATACTTTGTTAATTCACATTTTGTACCCTAGTAGATGTGATCTCTGCGATCTCTTTCCTATTTTGCTCTTTCATTCGTCAGAAGGAGGAACTCAAATCTTTTTAGCAATCTATTTAATTAATGTTCTGAAAAAAGCATCATAAATTCTGAAGTTTATGAGAAAATTTGCCTAATTATGACAATTACTCAGTAAGTCTAGCATAGCATCACAAATTCACAGCCACCTGGTGCAGCAAGGAAACCATATCTTCTTGTTGTAACTCAGTTCTTTTAGACGCCTTTCAATTGAGCTTAGATTGGAGGAGGACAACCCTCTGAAATTAGCTCATGGCACTAGAGGATGTTTGAGTTGTTACGGAGAAACTATTAGTATACCATTTTGGATTTTGGCAAAAAGAGGCTTGAGAACTTATTGTTCTAGAGAATATACTGTGATTTGTGGAGTTCCCTCTGTATCTGTTTTGGCGATAGTGAATAGATATTCTGCTGAACTATATTGTTGTGGCTTTTATGCATTTAGAAGTTAGGGTTTCATCACTTCTGTTCTTTTTTTTTGGTCATTTTCTTATTTTCAGTGCCGGAAGGGAAAGGACCTCTATATGTGGATGGCCAAATGCCCCAATGGTCCATCTGTGAAGTTCTTAGTCAATGCAGGTAATCTAGTAGATGTTTTTTATCAATCATGTTCTGATTTCTATTCATGTATAATTGGGATGCGATTGAAATTGTATGCCAACTGAAAATAAATATTTTCCCCACTTATGATATTCTCTTGAATGAGGAAAGGTCCAACTTATTCTACTTTTCCCTTTTGTTTTGAAGTGCACACGATGGAAGAATTAAAACTCACTGGAAATCACTTGAAGGGTTCACGTCCTATTTTGACTTTCTCAAGCAATTTTGATAAACAGCCTCACTGGAAGCTTTTGAAAGAAATGTTCATGCAGGTAATTTGACTTTGTTCCAAGCATTAGTCGTTGTAACTAAATGTAGACAGTTAGTTTTTTATACTCTACATTTTCAGTTTTTGCATGTTATGTTTAGCCTATCTTTAAGCAATTTTCTCCTTGAAGGAGGCTGAAGCAGAAAGTGTTTTACTTGATAGTTGTTTTATCTACTGAAGTTGCCATTTTTATTGCAAAACTTTGGCTTTTTGTAGTCATATAGAATCACTCCTTCGGTTTCCACTCCTTTTCCTTTATTGAAGGTTGTTACTTGCAGTCAAATTAAGTGGCGGTTAAGAGCTTTTTTATAAAATTTAAATTGTTGAATGTGATTTCTTTAGAGGTTGAAGGTTCAAATGCTATTGGGTTATTTGTTTGAGTTGCATTTATTATCCATTATGTAAATCCCTCTTTAAGTTGTTAGCTTTCTGGTGACGTGATTATTAACCATCTTTGATGAAATTCTAACATGTACTTTTTCTTTTGTTTCGTCAGATTTTTGGAACCCCAAAGGATCACCGGAAATCTAAACCTTTCTATGATCATGTATTTGTGTTCTCAATTCTAGATGACCACGTGTGGTTCCGTAATTACCAGGTTCATTGCTACTCATATCATAGTAAACTTCCTGCATTGTAAATACTGCGCTCTCTTGAAAAAAGTAGTTCTTTGTATGTTCCATATCTTGCCGGTAGTAAAATGTGCTTTAAGTAGTTCCTTTTTGTCCCCCGGAAGGAAATTTGTAAGGGTTGGCTATAGGCTGTTCTATTCTCATCCTTTCGAGTCCCGACTATCGTGAAATCCTTGCCCATTTCCTCTCTTTCACGAAATACATACATACTATCTAAAGATTTTAGTGGAAGAGGTAGTCCATAGTTCTCTCAACCTCCAATAAAATTTTAGTGGTCCTGTTTGATAGGGTAGAAATTGCATGCCAAGTATCGACTGGCTTATCGGATTTGATTTCTTTAGCTATAAGGGGAAAAGGGTGACTAATAGGAGTATCATTCACCTCAAAGCCTTCTGTTATTTCTTTTTTTTCATTTGTAGTAAAAAAGGCTTCTGAAATTCCATTCCAAGTATCTATTTGTAGCCTTTTGTCAATTCACTTCTCGACTTGGTGGAGCAGATATCATGTCCTCACACTGGAACAGCACAGAAAATAGACCGCGGGGATCTGGAAAAGATGACACTTGTTGAGGTTTGTAATCAAACTATGTGTAGTCCGAGAGAAACCATCGCGTTTGGTATTGAAGTTATGTGTTTATGTATGTAGGTTGGTCCAAGGTTTTGCTTGAACCCAATTAAGATCTTTGCCGGTAGCTTTGGTGGCCCCACACTTTATGAGAACCCATTTTACGTTGCACCAAATCAGGTAAGCTTCATCCCTTGCTCCTCGTTCTTCTCCTCGCCTGCTGCCTGCTTTTCCTATGAGCAAAGAACATATGATTGATTTGTTCGTTTTGTATCGTGGAAGGGAACTGACTTCTTAAGTTACTAAAGGTTTATGTTTTCACGTTTCTCCAGATCCGATCACTAGAGAAAAAACAGAAGGCTGGAAAATACGCGAAGAAAGTCAAAGCCAAGACCCGGAGAAAAATGCATCAGTTGTCTAATCCTCTCGAGGTTGACGAATTTGCAGATATGTGGAAGGAGTGATGAGTCATCATCAAACACGAGCGGACTCCAGAAGTTTTGCATTGCTAGAGTTATGATCCTTTTTCGAGCATTTGAAGTAAACTATCTCCTAATATTAGGCTTGCCTATTTTCGATTTTTCTGGCATTGTACTTTTCCCAGTATTGATCTTTTAGGTTGTGTCAATGCACAGAATACAAAATGTGGTTTATTGTATTTGTTGAAAGGAGTGTCTTTCCGACACCTGGCTTCTGAACCGAACCCTGCTGCAGACGAAAGCTTGGTATTTACGTGGAGAAGGGTAAAGGGGCGTGCTGATCGTCCATCGAGTTTCGACCCGTGCATGTGGTTCTATTAGATCCTTAACAATCATTTGATGGTGTCAAAATTGCCTTAAAATGTTGCACAACTATGAGCCATGGGATACAAAACTCAGTTTCCACAGCTAGCAAGCTACTAGAGATTGCTTGTTAATTTAGCTAATCAATCAGACCTCTTTATAACAATTGTTTTTTTGATAATTGTGATGTCTGAGCAGCTTGTGTACCCCCCGACTAATTTCATGGGATACTTGTCGCCTCCCACCAGTAACATGTATTAGGTAACTTTGTTCATTAAGGCAGTAATAACGCTGTAGGGGAGACTGCACGCTCTTTTAAATACAAAGAAGTGAATAGAAATCCCGACTTCCGTTTCAAAGTCCAGCTTTACTCTCTTTTGTCATGGACGTAGTGGCGACTAAAGGTACTCGAAAGAGTAGTCCCTTTAATCGTCGGACTTGTTCAAACAGGCCCCACCAAGAGAATCGAGGTCTTTTGATTGCACTAAATAATACATTAATAATCATAATAAGTATTTAATGTCTATCTATTGATCATCGTTAATTCTCTACTCTCTTTAGCGGGCTGCTAAAACAGATGGGAAGAATTTATAACAATTATCTCCGACAATATAACATTTCACTATAACGATCAAATTTTGTCCAGAATAGATTGCCAATTTATGTTATTCTATAACAACATTTCAATATAGCAGTCAAACACACATCAAATGAAATAACATCGTTATCGAGAGATTCGACTATAATACAACAACAATAAATCTAGTGTAATCCAACAACTGAAATCTAAGGACGCTAGAGTGTACATAAAGCTTACTATTGGGTCAATACAAGCAAAAACATCTCTGAACAACGAAGCATGTCCAAAAGTAAACCAACCCATTGGACTGCTACGGAAAACACCAATCAAATTTCAAAGTAGCTCGATCTAATTCGAAAATTTCACCCAATTCTAACATATCTTTTCCCAGAGTAACAGGATTACTATATCTGACGCGATAACACATATCAAATCTAACATTAAATAATATCACAAGACTTAAGAAATCAAACCAAACCTTAATATAACCAAAAAAAATTAAAAAGGTGGTCACTGTAGGCGCACGTTAACTATACTTAACACATCAAGAAGCGCACGTTAGCATATACCCCCAATACACACCAATGTCTTCACCTCCTCTTCCCTCTTCTTTCTCGTTACACTCCTTATCCCTCTTCTTCTTCCCTTTTAGGGTTGTTAGCTTTCCCTTCTTTGCTTTCACAAATTTCAAAAAAAAAAAAAAAGGAAAATTGCATTTTTTTTCTTTGTGTACATCAAATGCTTGTTGTCATTGTGGTCTTTACAGCTTCAAGAACGTAGATTATGGACCCTAAGAAGCGGTATTCGTACTCAAATCTGTTTAATCTCGAGGTATAATTTGTGGGTTTTCTTATATTCTCAAAAGGGTGTCTCGTGATGTTAGAATCTTGGTTGTTAGTGGTAGTGTGAAGGATAATTTCGTGGGTTAATTCATCTAGAAAGTTCAATTTTTTTGCATGTTTGGAGTGATTTGTGATTAATTGTGGGTTGTGCTCAGCTCTATTTGTGGGGTTTTCTGTATTCTCAGAAGGGTGTCTTGTATTGTTAGAATATTGGTTGTTAGTGGTAGTGTGAAGGATAATTTTGTGGGTTAATTTATCTAGAAAGTTCAATTTTTTTTGCATGTTTGGAGTGATTTGTTATTAATTGTGGGTTGTGCTCAGTTTTATTTGTGGGTAGTGTGAAGGATAATTTTGTGGGTTAATTTATCTAGAAAGTTCAATTTTTTTGCATGTTTGGAGTGATTTGTGATTAATTGTGGGTTGTGCTCAGCTCTATTTGTGGGTTCTTCTGTATTCTCAGAAGGGTGTCTTGTGATGTTAGAATCTTGGTTGTTAGTGGTAGTGTGAAGGATAATTTTGTGGGTTAATTTATCTAGAAAGTTCAATTTTTTTTTGCATGTTTGGAGTGATTAATTGTGGGTTGTGCTCAGCTCTTTTGTGGGTTTTGCTTTATTCTCGAAAGGGTGTCCTATAATATGAAAATCTTGGTAGTTGTTGTGTGAAGGATAATTTTGTGGGCTAGGAATTTGATGGGTTAATTAATTCATCAGAAAGTTTACTTATTCTTTTTTGTGCATGTTTGGAGTGATTATTTTGTGGTTGTGCATGTTTTGAGGATTATTTTGTGGGTTGTGCTCAGCTCTCAAAAGGGTGTCTGGTGATGTGAAAATCTTGGTAGTTAGTGTTAGTGTTAAGGATAATTTTGTGGGTTAATTCATCAAACTTTTTTTTTTTTGTATGTTTGGAGTGATTTGTTATTTTTTTTTTGTATGTTTGGAGTAATTTGTTATTTTTTCTGGGTTTTCCTCTACTCTTAGGGTGTCTGGTGATGTGAAAATCTTGGTTGTTAGTGTTACTGTTTAGTATAGTTTGTGGAGCTACGGATTTGTGGGTTGTGTTAAGCTATCAAAAGAAGGGTGTCTGGTGATGTGAAAATCTTGGTTGTTAGTGTTACTGTTTAGTATAGTTTGTGGAGCTACGGATTTGTGGGTTGTGTTAAGCTATCAAAAGAAGGGTGTCTGGTAATGTTAAAATCTTGGTGGTTAGTGATAGCTTTAATTTTGTGGGTTAGGGATTTGATGAGTTAAAACGAGAAAGTTCAATTTCTTTTGGGATGTTTGGCATGTTTTTTTGATTTATTGTGGGTTGTACCCACTCTCTAAGTGTGTCTGGGAATACTAAAATCTTGGTTGTTAGTCTTAGTGTTTAGGATAATTTTGTGTAGGGATTTGATGGAAAAGTTTTGTATTTTGCCTGTTTGGACTAATTTTTGTTTTATTGTGGGTTGTGCTCATCGAGAAAGTATATATTTTTGCATGTTTGGAGTTATTTTTGTTCCTTGAGCTGAAGGTCTATCTGAAACAGCCTCTTCATTAAGATCTGCGTACACGTTACCCTCCCCAGACAAAAGTGGGATTACACTGGGTATGTTCTTGTTTGGGGTGCTTTTTGATTTATTGTGGGTTGTGCTCAACTCTCAAAAGGGTGTCTTGTGATATTAAAATCTTCATAGATATTGTTAGTGTTAGGATGATTTTGTGGGTTAGGGATTTGATGGGTTAATTCATCAAGAAAGTCAAAATTTTTGCAGGGATTTTTGATTTATTGTGGGTTGTGCTCAACTCTCAAAAGGGTGTCTCGTGATATTAAAATCTTCATAGATATTGTTAGTGATAGGATGATTTTGTGGGTTAGGGATTTTCGATGGGTTTGAGAAAGTTAATTTTTTGCATGTTCGAGTGATTTTGATATATTTTGAACTGGGTTGCTCTTGGAATTTCAGTTCGTTTCTCAAAATGGTGTCATTTTTTTTTTAAAATCCTGGCAAATTAATGCTGATGTTAGGACTTTTTTGGGTGTATTCTTCGAGAAAGTTTAATTATTTGGCCTGTTTCTAGAGATTTTTGATTTAGCTGAGCTGGGGTTTTCTTGGAATTTCATTATGGTTTTGTGGAACTTGTGAATTCTAATTGAAGTGTGGAACTGTTTTTGACTCATTTTGATTTTCTTATTTCTTTTATTTTTTGGATAGTCTTTGATTAACTTCCAGCTTCCCCAACTTGATGATGATTTTGATTATCATGGGAATAGTAGTCAGGACGAGAGCAGAGGTAGCCCAGGTAAGCACATTCTTTCTTGGCATTGCTTTTGCTCCCTTTTTAATTGATTTTCTTGTTATTTGTGTGATGAGTATGACCGGATAGGACAAAATTTGTGACTGATAACTAAGGGTGGCAATGGACCGGAACCGGTACCGCCGGACCGGTTTAACCGGAACCGGTACCGGCACAGCCTTACTGGTGTATTTTGCCGGAACCGGAATACCGGAATTTTAGGCTTGTCCGCACCGGTCCGTTGGTTACCGTTGTGGAACCGGGTCGGGTCGGACCGGCAACCGGATATATACCGGAAAATACGTACTTCACTTTTTTTTTTTCTTTTTAATTTAAATTATATTATATTCAATTAGGCTAGTGGTTTTCATTACTAGTTTACAACCATTTTATAATTAACTTTACATTGTGGTGCAGGAGAAAATTAATTAACCAAAAAGAAAGAAAAACACAGTTCAATTCTTGCTGAAAAACAGTCCGGTCGGTGCCGGACCGGAATTTGTCAACTGGCACCGGAACTGGAAAATTAATCTGCTCCGCACCGGTACCGGATTCTGGACCGTTGGGTTCTGGTATACCGGTTGCAACCGGTACCGGAGCGTTACCGGAACCAGACCGGAACCTAAAAACTCCGGTCGGTTGCCACCCTTACTGATAACACATTCTTCTCAGTAAAAAAGATTTATTACTATTAATATTAGTTCAAAAGAATGTAAATCCTTTAGTTAGCAAATGCACTCTCTTTCTCCTATTGCAATGCAAATTTGACCTTCTTGAAGCAATGAAAAATTTGGCTAATGCACTGTTGTAATAATCAGCTGCATCTTATGTTGGTTGATAGGTGGAGTGCTCGGGAACCAGAGTAATGGTATAATGTCTGGCAGGGAGTTGAAGAAAAAGAGACGGTCTTCATATAGTAGCGATGAGGACGGGGATGGGGACAAAGCTTATAGTACCTATATTTCAGAGGAAAAGTATAGAACAATGCTGGGAGAACACATTTCAAAGTATAAGAGGAGGCTTGGTAATTCCTCAACAAGCCCTGCAGCTACTCGTAATGGGGTACCTGCGATGAGAAGTGGTGGAGGATCAAGAGACCAGAAGTCAACAAATGATCATAGAGGAGGAGCGCTCAGACTTGGCTCTGCATCAGAATTTTTTAAGAATAGCACTCAGAGCTTAGGAAACCATATTCAGTCAGATTTTTCAGGACGATATGGTGGTGATAGGTTTGCCTCTCTTCTTTCACTTAAATCTTTTCAAATGAATGTTGAGACTTTTACCATGTCGTTTGGATTTTTAACCCTGCAAAAAGGTAAAGTGTGTCACCTAACATTTGGAAGGTTTACAGATCTATTTATGAACCTGCTTTCTTGGATCTTGGGGAAGACATCACGTACAAGATCCCCCCACCCTATGAAAAGCTGACAGCATCATTAAACTTGCCAGCCCTGTCGGATATTCAAGTTAATGAAATTTACCTCAAGGGTACACTTGATTTGGAGACTTTGGCTGCAATGATGGCTTCTGATAAGAAACTTGGGCCCAAACGTCAAGCAGGAATGGGTGATCCCAAGCCACAGTTTGAATCTCTTCAGGCACGATTGCGAGCCCATCCGGTTAATAGTGCCGGTCAGAAATTCAGTCTGCTAGTCAGCGAAGCCGCATTAGAGGCTTCTTCCATCCCTGAGGGGGCTGCAGGAGGTATACGGCGTTCTATATTGTCAGAGGGTGGTGTCTTACAAGTTTATTATGTGAAAGTGTTAGAGAAAGGAGACACCTATGAGGTCAGTAATTCTCTTTTGTGTTTATCTCATAGTTATATTGGGCATTTAGTCCTGTTACTTACGTCTGAGTGGTCACCTTGAGCTGCAGATTATTGAACGTAGTCTACCCAAAAAGCCAAAGTTGACGAAAGATCCTTCTGTGATAGAGAAGGAAGAAATGGAGAAGATTGAAAAATATTGGATAAACCTTGTCAGGAAAGAAATTCCAAAACATCATAAGACATTCATCAATTTCCACAGGAGGCAATTGACTGATGCCAAGAGGTTTGCAGAAACTTGTCAGAGAGAGGTAAGCACAGCAGAAGCTTTTATGTTGATTTTTTTCTATTCAATACTGGATCTTATACGAACAAATTTGCGTGTGATTCTTCGTGTGATTCTGCAAATTTCCACTGCTAGTTGTCATTTGGACATTCTTACTTGAGTCGTGGGTTGGTTCTTTTCTTTTTAATCAGGTAAAGATGAAAATTAGTAGATCAATTAAGGTGATGAGAGGTGCAGCAATTCGGACAAGGAAACTTTCTAGGGACATGCTCGTGTTCTGGAAGAGAGTTGACAAGGAGATGGTACTTACATTCTTCCTTTTTATATTATTTCATTTGAACTTTTTGCTATTACGGTATGCACGAAAAGTTGCTATTCAAGAGCGACCTGAGCAGCCGTATAGGAGGGAGGAAGGAAGAGTCCACCATGGTTACCTGCATCCTTTTTAAAAAAAAAATAATAAAAAAAAATCAAACATGGTTAACTGCATCCATAACCAACCAAAATAAAGCTCTCTGTTTATATGTTCGTCTTAGCTTGTACTATCCCAGAGAAGAAATGGAAGGTGATAATGATATATTCACCTAATGCAGTTCCTAGTTCTGTCCTTATTTTATATTTTATTATAATGGCATGCTAGACTGATGATATTGTTGCTGTAAGAGTTTCTTCACTTTTTAGTTATATGTTGGTTACTAAACTTGCAATGGAGTATTGATACACTTATGATAAAAGAATATATATATTTATCAGGATTCAGGACTCATAAAGATAGCTTTCCAGTATATATGATTATTTGGAAATGTGAGGAAGAAGAATGTAGTAGACTGCTTTCTGTTCCATGCTGTTTTTGTTCCTTTCTTTGTACCATCATGGTACCCATTTAACAGTCTTTTACCGTATTAAAAGGAAAAAAACAAGATTCATAAAGATGCATGTCTATCACCGTGTTTCCTCTAGAAGATTGAATATGCTAATGAACATAGTTCTTCATGAGTTTCTGCTGTTCACTGTTTGACTAGAGGACTTCCTAAGATTTAAAATTTATAATGTTGCAGGCAGAAGTAAGGAAAAGGGAGGAAAAAGAAGCAGCAGAAGCTTTGAAGCGTGAACAGGAGCTTCGTGAAGCAAAGCGACAACAACAGAGGCTCAACTTTCTGCTATCACAAACTGAACTTTACAGCCATTTCATGCAAAATAAATCAACTTTACCCTCTGAGGCTGCGACGTTAGGTGATGAAATGACAAATGACCAAGAAATGTTGTTAAGTTCTACTGAAGCTAGACCTGGAGAGGAAGAGGATCCTGAAGAGGCAGAACTGAGAAAAGAGGCTCTGAAAGCTGCTCAGGATGCAGTTTCAAAGCAGAAAATGATGACTAGTGCATTTGATAGCGAATGTCTGAAACTGCGGCAAGCTGCTGAAATTGAACCCTCTCAGCAAGATGCTGCAGCTGCTAACATAGACTTATTGAATCCGTGAGTTTTTGAGTTCCTTCAAGATATCATCTTTGTTCTTTGGGTGAGAGATGTTGGTGTCACAAATTTTATTGCTCCACTCTCTGGGTTGTACTCACTTGCTGTTTTGGTGCACCTTTAGGTCAACCATGCCTGTGGCTTCGACGGTACAAGCGCCAGAATTATTCAAGGGTACTCTTAAAGATTATCAGTTGAAAGGACTCCAGTGGCTTGTAAATTGTTATGAGCAGGTAAGTTGTTATTTCCTGGCAGTTCGTCTCTTTGCGCAACCTCTCTGGAGGTCTTGCTTGGCTGACTTACAGCATTCAACTTTATCTGTCAGGGTTTAAATGGCATTCTTGCTGATGAGATGGGTCTTGGGAAAACAATCCAAGCCATGGCTTTCTTGGCTCATTTGGCAGAAGTAAGCAATCTAGTTGTTCATGTTTTATTTATCACTATCTTGTAGTAAATTATCAAAAAAAAAAAAAAAAGAATTGTCTGGTAGAGTATCTAGTAACTTGACTTCATTGATCTCTGCAGGACAAGAATATATGGGGTCCCTTTTTAGTTGTTGCTCCCGCATCAGTCTTGAACAACTGGGCTGATGAAATCGGTCGTTTCTGCCCTGATCTAAAAACTCTTCCATATTGGGGAGGGTTACAAGAACGAGTGGTGCTTCGGAAGAATATTAACCCAAAACGTCTTTATCGACGGTAATTTCATTTGGCTTTGGCTGTCTTATACATAATACAGGAATAATAGACTTGCCCCCTTTTACTGATTCTATCATGTCCCCCTCATTGATCGTGGATTTGCTATTCTTTCTTGTTCATTGACATTCTTGCTTTGTAAGGCACATACTGGTTTGATGAATAGTATTGTGAGGCAAATTTTACTTCATAAAAATGATCTCTTTTATGTAGCAAAGCTAATCATAGGTTAGATGGTTGATTGATCGGGGTAACTAGGAATATAACATGTACAAGTATAGTAAAGAAAGGGTGGGAAGGATGTTGGGGCGATCACCTAAATGTCAAAGTTAAGTCTCTGAGTTAGCAATATTTTTAGGTATACTAAATTGTTAGTCCCAATAATGAGTAACTGCTCCCATGGGGATGCTTGAGATCGTATGTGAAAATTCAATGGAGCTCTGGTGAAACCAATCTTTCTGGGTATTAAACTACCCAATGTAGTTGGTGATGAAATTAACAATTATATCTGAATTATAGCAAGCATTTCTTGGCAGTGGAAAGGTTGTTAGCATTTGGTTCCTCTCTTGATATATCTATGCTTCTAATAAATAAACAAAATCCATAAATTGAATTTTGGTATTCGTCTGTTATAATTTTAGTGATGGAGTCAAACTTTGATTTCAGGGATGCTGGATTCCATATTCTCGTTACCAGTTATCAACTACTAGTCTCCGACGAGAAATACTTTAGACGTGTTAAATGGCAATACATGGTTCTGGATGAAGCCCAGGCAATCAAAAGCTCACAGAGGTCTGATCTACAGCCTTGCAAACTTTGTCCTAATGATTGATTTTATGCCATTAGTAAATGTTATCATTTACTGGGAATGTGGTGAAACCCAAAGCTGCTAAGCAATACCTTATTGAATACCACGACCCTTGCTTTCTAGTTGCTATCAAACTTATTAACATCTATCATATTATACACTTGGTAATTCTCACTAGCTATTGGGAAAATCAAACTTGCTTTCTAGTTGCTACATTGCTCGGACTCTTTCAAAGAGTTGCCGCACCCGTGTCGGATCCTCCAAAAAGATGCATAGCCTTTGGGGATCCAACTATACCCGGGGGTATTTTCAAGAGTCCGAGCAAGTGCAACACAGCTGGGAACAACAATCATATAGTTGATTTTCTTGTACCTTCAAATTCAATCATCTGAAATCTACTTCTCTTAATTCGAAGCTGTTTGCAAAAACTTTACATAAATAGCAATTATTTTAAGGTACAGTATATGAAGTTTTGGTGTTCGTGCTGAGGAAAACCATAAATTACAGTTTGCAGTTTCAGGATTTGATTCTTTTGTTTATTTAATTCAGTGTCCGTATTACGTGATGAGTATATCCTGCACAGTTGAACTTTGTAATCGTTACCGTGCTAAAAATGTTAAAGCAGATTTGCACATACTGTCGGCTACTGCATTAGACCAGAAGTAATATTTTCACTATAGGTTCTTTCTCTTTTGTGTTTTTTCTTTTTTTCTATTTTTTGAAATCTTTTCTCCTTTTAACTGAATTTGGAAGTGAATAGATTAGTTTCAATTGCTTTCCATGCCCGTGGATATACATACTACAGTATTTTGTTTTTCCATCTACATTATTGCGTATAAAGGCTAGCTGTTTTCAGGTACTTCCTTACTGATTTGCCACGTCGAAGAAGCATTAGTAAGATTTAACAAGGATGCAAATGGTGACAAGAACATCAACTTTCATTTTTCAAATGCTGCAATTTAAAACTCTGGCATATCTATTTACTTATTTACTTGAGCCAAGGGTCTATTGGAAACAACCTCTCTATCTCCCAAGGTAGGGGTAAGGTCTGCGTACATACTACACTTCCCAGACCCCACTTGTGGGATTACATTGGTTATGTTGTTGTATTTAAATCTGAACATCATGTATCTTGTTGCACCTACAGTCAAATAAATAAGCAAACAAATTGTTAGTCATAACTTCTCTCTCATTGTATCCTGTTGTGCTCTGATTGACAGTATAAGATGGAAGACATTATTGAGTTTCAATTGTCGAAACCGTTTGCTTCTGACTGGAACTCCTGTTCAAAATAACATGGCTGAGCTGTGGTCTCTCCTCCACTTTATTATGCCTACCTTATTTGATAGCCATGAACAATTTAATGAATGGTTTTCCAAAGGGTAAGTATGTTGCAGTGTAAGGTGTTTCTTGCTTTAATGCATCGTTGTGCATGTTGATGATGGTTCTTTGTGCTTTATGATCAGAATCGAAAACCACGCGGAGCATGGTGGGTCATTAAACGAGCACCAGCTCAGCCGACTGGTAAGGGAGCTTTGTTTTGTAATTGTATATGCAGACAATCCAATATCTTTAGATACAACTGGCTTATGACCTACAGTGACTCAATTTCTTTCTGAGGAATATTTCCGGTCACTTTGACTTAACAAAAGTAGGCATGTAGTATGAGCATATTGTCATCTTTAATATTTTGAATTTGTCAAGAACACTCCATAATTGAGTTAGCACCTAACTGTTCTACTCCTGATTGTATGAGCATATTCTCTTGTATGTTTCTGGTGTCAGGACATCCACTCTAGTATTTGGTTAGATATATCCTTGTTATTATTATTTGTGAATATCAATCTTTTCTGGAATTGTATATCAATTTTGTCTGGAACTGTGTGGATTGTTAATCATCAAACCCTGTATTAGTCTCTCCATCTTTGTTCTCTCTATTAATCTTGATATTATTGGCATACCTTCTTGGTTAACTGGTGTTTCCATCTTGATGAATTTCTCTTTCTGATTCTTCTAAACAGCATGCCATTTTGAAACCTTTCATGCTGCGGCGGGTTAAAAAGGATGTGGTTTCTGAGTTGACTGGGAAAACTGAAATCACAGTCCACTGTAAATTGAGTTCTCGGCAGCTGGCATTTTATCAAGCAATAAAAAACAAGATTTCCCTTGCTGAGTTGTTTGATAGCAGCCGTGGTATTAATGACAAGAAATTAGTAAACTTGATGAATATTGTTATCCAGCTGAGGAAGGTGACCGATCTCTTGTTTTGTACTGCTCTTTCGTGTTACATCAGCTGATAATTGTATGGTGGACCTTTCATACTAGTGTTTTTCTTTCATTTTTTTCCCACTAAGTTTCTGTTCCTTTTATTGGAAACTGCCAGGTTTGCAACCATCCAGAGCTGTTTGAGAGAAATGAAGGAAGCTCTTACTTCTATTTTGGAGATGTTACATATCCACTTCTTCCTGCTCCCTTTGGGGAACTGGAGGATGTATTCTATTCTGGCGGTCGAAGTCCTGTTACATACCAGGTACTGTTTGGAACACTTTATGCTTCTTCGTGGAGTTATTATTGTTTATATCTGCTCGGAGAACTGCCTTATTCAATGCATCATCTGCTTCTTGTTTTCCTTCTTTAATTGATATTTCTGGAACATTAATCGTTAGGTATAATATCATTCTGCAATTATAATCCTCGTTTGGCCCCTTCACGCCATTCCATGGTTGCCGTTATTCCAAAATATAATATTGAAGCGTGGAAACTGTAAATTGCCATCTTGAAGCTAAATCTTATGACCTCAGAGGTGATGTTTGATGCCGGATTGTCTCTCTTCTAATAAAGAGGAATGGTGAATTTATTTTGTTTTCTTAAGCAGTTAGTGTTGAAAACTTAGGATGTTATTAAATGAACGGATAAGAAATGGACCTTGAGCCTAAGTCAACCCCAAAAACTTAGTTTTAAAAAAAAAGTCAACCCCAAAAACTAGCTTAAGAGGTGAGAATTGCCCAAGACTATCTAAAGAGACCAATAATACACTTCCCAAATTAATACCCCATCACACGATCAGGATTAGACATTCGGAGCAAGGACAATTTGAGATGGGGCGGAATATTGGGTAAACTAAGAATTAAGCTGAGTCCGACACTAATACCATGATAAGAAAATGAATCTTGGGGCTAACTCAACCCCTGAAGCTAGAAGCTAGCTCAAGAGGTGAGAATTGCCCAAGATCATACAAAAAGACCAATAATACCCTTTCCAACCGGAAATAGCCTCTCTATCTCACTTCTGGGGTAGTGGTACGAACAATGTACACTCTATCCTCCCTAAACCCACTGTGTGAGAATACACTAGGTATGTTGTTTTTGTTGTATATATTGTGTTCCAAGCGACTCTTCCAACAAGTTATTGTTTACTCTGGAGCTCAATCTTGTAGAACATGTGAATTAATCGTATTTCGTGAATTTAAGAACAATATTGTATGATTCCATCAGCTTGGCCACTTCAGCCAGATGATTCTTGCTGATGTTCCTAATGTATACATGTGGCAGCAGTGAAATGTTGGCTTAGTGGGACGTTTTAATAATCAGGAAATTTTGCTTATTGAACTTACTCTTTGTATTAAATCCCTTTCAGATACCAAAGCTCGTTTACCGAGGAGCTAATAGATCGAGCATGCTTCACTCAACTATGGGGCTGGGTGTAAGTAAAGAATTATTTGAGAAGTACTTTAACATATATTCTCCAGAGAATATTCACCGCTCCATATTCCAAGAAATGCATGAGTCGGATGTTGGTTATATACGGAGCGGAACATTTGGTTTTACTCGTTTAGTTGATATGTCACCCGTGGAGGTTGCATTTTTGGCAACTGGTTCTTCATTGGAGAAATTGTTATTCTCAATTGTGAGAGCCAACCGACAATTTTTGGATGAAATTTTGGACTTGATGGAGTCTGAGGATAACGGTCTCTGTTATAGTGACCTTGGACGAGACAAAATAAGAGCAGTGACACGGATGTTATTGCTTCCATCCAAGTCGGAATCAGATTTATTAAGAACAAGACTTGCAACAGGGCCTGGTGATGCACCATTTGAGGCTTTGGTCATGGAACATCAGGATAGGCTTTTATCTAATGTTAATCTCTTGCATTCGATATACTCTTTTATTCCTAGAACAAGAGCACCCCCTGTAAGTGATTTTATATTGTTTGCTCTTAAGGATTCCATGTGTATGCAATGGTTACTAACTACCAGATGTATCTTGCAGATAAATGCTCATTGCTCTGAAAGAAATTTTGCTTACAAAATGCTTGAGGAACTACACCATCCATGGATTAAAAGGTTGTTGGTTGGGTTTGCACGTACATCGGAATTTAATGGTCCTAGGAAGCCAGGTGCTGCACACCATTTAATACAAGAGATAGACTCTGAATTATCCATTACACAACCTGCTCTTCAGCTTACATACAAAATTTTTGGGTCATGTCCGCCCATGCAACCGTTTGACCCTGCAAAGATGTTAACGGCATGTTATCTTTTCCTTTATCTGTTCCTTCTATTTTCCTTTCCTCTTTAATACATCTATGTGCCTTTAAACACATAAAATATCTAAATTTCCTATGTAATTACAGGACTCAGGGAAGCTTCAAACACTTGACATATTATTAAAGCGTTTGCGGGCAGGGAATCATCGTGTTCTTATCTTTGCACAAATGACAAAAATGTTGGATATTCTAGAGGTATTTTAATCTTTCTGCTGCTCCATGGCGGTTTAGATTTGTATGTTTGTTATGATATGATGCTAGTAGCAGTGGCATATCGCCTGTATGAAATTCTATGTTCTCTTTCGGTTTTAGCTCTTGAGAGTAGAGAAGAGTGAACACTTTTGAGGGAAAGTAAGATTACTGGTATCTGATCAAAATTCTCTTGGCAGTGGTGGTCTCAGTAATGCTTTGGTTCACTAACCATGCTGGTATAAATGCAAAATGCAGCTTGCATATTAACTTTTTTGTAGTTCCTGGATCGAATTGATCAAAACATAATCATGAGTTGCTAAATTAAGCACTGGTATATGTTTGTCATGTAGTACCTCGTCCCGTGTTTTTGTGCTTTTGAGTACAGGTCTCCAGCTGTCAATTTGGAGAGATTTGTAGCTCATCTAGGAAGAACTATTTGATAAATGATACTTAGACCCGCCCATGCATGATTTATGAATCTTGAGTATCACTTTCTTTTGAAGTCCAACCAAACTTAGGTTATATTGAATCATGGAGTGGTTTCTTGAGCATACTAAATGAAACTAGGCATACACCGACAACAACTTTTCTTTATAGTGTATGAAACTCTTATAGTGGTTTCCCTATCTGCGTGATTTATCTTGTTGCCGGTTCAGCTTGCAAAGACCGGAGTATGTTTTCTACTGCAACGTAATCCCGTGACTAGGAAAGTTTTTTATTGGTAGTGGATCTAAAATTGAAACAATTAAGGAACATTTCACTTGTGAAATTGCTAATATTTTCACTTGCTTTGCAGGACTATATGCACTACAGGAAATATAGGTACTTGAGGCTCGATGGATCTTCCACTATAACGGATCGACGAGACATGGTCAATGATTTCCAGCATCGGTATGTTTGAATTCGAAGGGACTTATAATCCGTTTATGTTGTATTTTTACTGACTAATGTTGATTGCCTTATAGGAACGACATCTTTGTGTTCTTGCTGAGTACAAGAGCAGGGGGGATTGGTATCAACTTGACAGCTGCTGACACTGTCATCTTCTATGAGAATGACTGGAATCCAACTTTAGATTTACAGGCCATGGATAGAGCTCATAGGCTGGGTCAAACGAAGGATGTAGGTTTTCAACTTCTACATTTTCTTTTTTGACCACACAACACTATTTCTAAAGCTAATGATTTTGTGTCATCTTTTCCTGGACAATGCTGCTTTTGAGAGAACTCAGAAATGATGATTAAGAAATCATATTAAAAAAAGAAAAAGAAAGAAAAGATGATTGAGAACTTGCTTGCATCTAAGAGAGCCCAGTTTTAGCTAATCAGTTGGTTTATACAGAAAAATCTGGTAGTGGATGTACTAACCTTTCTTTAATCAGAAATTAAATGAGCAATAAGAAAGATTCCAAGCTATCTTTGTCCGTAAGGGTGTACTTTCATGCCAGTAGTCCTTAGTCCTTTTTTTTCCCAGTTAACGGTATTACATTCTTCTGGTAAAGATGATAATAAAATAATTTGCAAATGGCCTTTCTTCCCTTGTGATCATTTTTCCACCATGTAAAGAGGTATTATTTCACTTGCAGGTTACGGTTTATCGCTTAATCTGTAAAGATTCGGTTGAAGAGAAAATTCTGCAGAGAGCCAGTCAGAAAAACACCGTGCAGCAGCTTGTCATGACAGGAGGACATGTCCAGGGCGAACTTTTCGCTGCAGAAGATGTTGTCTCTTTGTTGATTGATGATGCACAATTGGAGCAGAAACTGAAGGAAATTCCTCTTCAGGTGGGATATAAGAAGAGTGTTGAGAGAATGCGCTCTCTTACTACCCGTTTCAGTTTTTTCCCGATCCCTTTTTCAGCTTGTTTCTTGTTTCTGACCGAGCAATATGGTGCTGGTTCAATAGCAGGCTAGAGAAAGACAAAAGAGAAAAGGTGGCATAAAAGGCATCCGTATTGGTGCAGATGGTGATGCAACACTGGAAGATCTTACAAACGGTGAATCTGTTGGGAATGGGAATGGGAATGACGGTCTTGACCCGGAGAAAGCAAAATCAAGAAATAAAAAGGTGATTATTTCCCACTTTCTTCTCAGATTCAAATATTGTTTTTGGATTCGACCTTTTCATAGACTTAAGTTGTCTAGTTACTCTTTCTGCATTTGACATTTTGACATCTTTAAAGTACCGTCCAGTCGATAATATCTGCATCATCTGACCAAGTTTGTGTTGGGATAAACTAAGGTAGACATTGTAGAGAAGAAATCCGTTTCTTTCCGAAAGAAAAAAAAGAAAATCCATTTCATCATGGATAACAAATATGGCCCGCTAAATGTATTTCGATGCATGTTAGTGTGTTGACATGATTCATAATCTTCTATGTGCAGAGGAAAGGTTCCTCCAACAAGCAAACCCCAAGATCGAGGCCTCAAAAGAATCCGAAAAATCTGGAATCTGAATCACCCAACTCACTGTTGGAAGATGATATAGAAGGCTTTCGACAAGACAATGACATGCAACAACAAAGACCAAAAAGATTGAAGAGGCCAACTAAGAGCGTTAACGATAACCTTGAACCAGCATTTACTGCCACCCCTCCTATGAACCGAGAGGGGAACCATAACTATCTGTCATCAGATCTCAGCTCTGGTGGTGGGAGAGCAGATGCAGAAGAAGAGGCATTGAGACACAATAATCTCTTTGCTGGCTAATAACAGTGGACAAGTGAAATATTACATCTTTTATCGAGCTACCGATCTTTCCCCTCTTTCGGTCGGGTGGGAAGCTTGAGGCAGTTACTTACCAGTAGAACGCGGTAGTAGAATGAGAAGTTCAGAACTGTATATTAGTTGTACAGATTATTCAATAGGATTCCGGGGCAGGAGACTTCTCGGCTGCTATACTTGGAATATACTTTGATGTACAGTAGGCATTAATTTTGTACTTTCTGGTTAAGTAGTAGAAGTTAATGTAGTAAATCAGCCAATAGTTTGGCAAAATTTTCTCAAGTGTAGATTTTTGTTGACAGTATGTAATCTCAAGGGAATGATTTTATAGAGCCATCAAAAGAACAGAATTGGATGATCATAAATGATAGCCTATTACATGATATTGTTTTCAAAAGACTTAACAACACTTTCTTTTTACTCCATGTGTCCCAAACAGGAATTAAAGATAATATCTCTTTTTACTCCATGTGTCCCAAACAGGAAATAAAGATAATATCATTTTTTTTTGTGTGTCCATGAACTTTTTGGAATGTGTGGGATCAATTTTGTTTGAGCTCTTAGTGATGACCTATTAAATGATGCTCATTGTTTTCAAAAGGTAGACATTTTAAAACTCCCGTCACAGGATAGAAATTTAAGATTACTTCAATTTTTCATGGGTATCAGTCAATGCATGGGGTTCCCAGGCAGTTTGAGGAGCGAGGGAGTATGGGTTGGCGGGGTCGGCAAGGCTGTCTGGGTGGTTAAACGGGTGAAACGGTGCGAACGAGGTGTTTTCGGGCCAAATTGGTGTGCTATAGTCCACGGTTTTGGGGGCGGGCCCGGGGTCCGGGCGTGCTGTGTGCCGAAAATCGACTGGGACGTGCCAGGGAGATTGGGGATCGTCCCAGTGTGGCCCGTTTAATTTTTCGTGGCCATTTGGGTGGACAAACGGGCGAAACGACGTGAACGGGGCATTTTCAAGCCAAATTGGTGTGCTATAGCCCACGGTTTTGGGGGTGGGCTCGGGGTCCGGGCGTGCTGCAGGCCAAAAATCGTCCGGGGCGTGCCAGGGAGGTTGCGGATCGTCCTAGTGTGGTTCGTTTAATTTTTCGTGGCCATTTGGGTGGACAAACGAGCGAAACGGGGCCATTTCGGGCCAAATCTGTGTTCTATAACCCACGGTTTTGGGGGTGGACTCGGGGTCCGGGTGTGCTGTGGGTAAAATATCGATCGGGGTGTGCCAGGAAGGTTGGGGATCATCATAGTGTGGTCCTTTTAATTTTTCGTGTCCATTTGGGAGGACAAACAGACGAAACGGGGCATTTTTGGGCCAAATCGGTGTGCTATAGCCCATGGTTTTGGAGTGGGCTCGGGCGTACTGTGGGTTGAAAATCGATCGGAGCGTGCCAGGGAAGTTGGGGATCGTCCCAGTGTGGTCTGTTTAATTTTTCGTGGCCATTTGTGTGGACAAACGGGCGAAACGGTGCGAACGGGGCATTTTCGGGCCAAATCGGTGTGCTATAGCCAAAGGTTTTGGTGGTAGGCCAGGGGTCCGGACGTGCTGTGGGCCGAAAATCGATCGGGGCGTGCCAGAGAGGTCGAGGATCGTCCCAGTGTGGTCCGTTTAATTTTTCGTGGCCATTTGGGTGGACAAACGAAAAAAAAACGGCACGAACGGGGCATTTTTGGGCCAAATCGGTGTGCTATAGCCCACGGTTTCAGGGGTGGGCCTGGGATCCGAGCGTGCTGTGGGTCGAAAATCGATCGGGGCATGCCAGGGAGGTTGGGGATCGTCCCAGTGTGGTCCGTTTATTTTTTCATGGCCATTTGGGTGGACAAACGGGCGAATCAGCGCGAACGGGCCATTTTTAGGCTAAATCAGTGTGCTATAGCCCATGATTTCAGGGGTGGGCCTGGATCCGGGAGTGCTGTGAGCCGAAAATTGACCGGGGCATGCCAGGGAGGTTGAGGATTATCCCAGTGTGGTCCATTTAATTTTTTGTGGTTATTTGGGTGGACAAACGACCGAAACGGCTAGAATGGAGCATTTTTGGGATAAATCGGTGTGCTATAGCCCACAATTTTGGGGGTGGGCCTGGGGTCCGGGCGTGCTTTGGGCCGAAAATAGATCGGGGCGTGCAAGGGAGGTTGGGGATCGTTCCAGTGTGGTCCAATTAATTTTTCGTGACCATTTGGATGGACAAACGGGTGAAACGGCGCGAACGGGGTATTATCGGGACAAATCGTTTTGCTATAACCCACGGTTTTGGGGGTGAGCCCAGGGTCCGGGTGTGCTGTGGGCCGAAAATCTATCAGGGCATGCCAGGGAGGTTGGGGATCGTCCCAGTGTGGCCCGTTTAATTTTTCGTGGCCATTTGGGTGGACAAACGGGCGAAACGACGTGAACGGGGCATTTTCAAGCCAAATTGGTGTGCTATAGCCCACGGTTTTGGGGGTGGGCTCGGGGTCCGGGCGTGCTGCAGGCCAAAAATCGTCCGGGGCGTGCCAGGGAGGTTGCGGATCGTCCTAGTGTGGTTCGTTTAATTTTTCGTGGCCATTTGGGTGGACAAACGAGCGAAACGGGGCCATTTCGGGCCAAATCTGTGTTCTATAACCCACGGTTTTGGGGGTGGACTCGGGGTCCGGGTGTGCTGTGGGTAAAATATCGATCGGGGTGTGCCAGGAAGGTTGGGGATCATCATAGTGTGGTCCTTTTAATTTTTCGTGTCCATTTGGGAGGACAAACAGACGAAACGGGGCATTTTTGGGCCAAATTGGTGTGCTATAGCCCATGGTTTTGGAGTGGGATCGGGCGTACTGTGGGTTGAAAATCGATCGGAGCGTGCCAGGGAGGTTGGGGATCGTCCCAGTGTGGTCTGTTTAATTTTTCGTGGCCATTTGTGTGGACAAACGGGCGAAACGGTGCGAACGGGGCATTTTCGGGCCAAATCGGTGTGCTATAGCCAAAGGTTTTGGTGGTAGGCCAGGGGTCCGGACGTGCTGTGGGCCGAAAATCGATCGGGGCGTGCCAGAGAGGTCGGGGATCGTCCCAGTGTGGTCCGTTTAATTTTTCGTGGCTATTTGGGTGGACAAACGAAAAAAAACGGCACGAACGGGGCATTTTCGGGCCAAATCGGTGTGCTATAGCCCACGGTTTCAGGGGTGGGCCTGGGATCCGAGCGTGCTGTGGGTCGAAAATCGATCGGGGCATGCCAGGGAGGTTGGGGATCGTCCCAGTGTGGTCCGTTTATTTTTTCATGGCCATTTGGGTGGACAAACGGGCGAATCAGCGCGAACGGACCATTTTTAGGCTAAATCAGTGTGCTATAGCCCATGATTTCAGGGGTGGGCCTGGATCCGGGAGTGCTGTGAGCCGAAAATTGACCGGGGCATGCCAGGGAGGTTGAGGATTATCCCAGTGTGGTCCATTTAATTTTTTGTGGTTATTTGGGTGGACAAACGACCGAAACGGCTAGAATGGAGCATTTTTGGGATAAATCGGTGTGCTATAGCCCACAATTTTGGGGGTGGGCCTGGGGTCCGGGCGTGCTTTGGGCCGAAAATAGATCGGGGCGTGCAAGGGAGGTTGGGGATCGTTCCAGTGTGGTCCAATTAATTTTTCGTGACCATTTGGATGGACAAACGGGTGAAACGGCGCGAACGGGGTATTATCGGGACAAATCGTTTTGCTATAACCCACGGTTTTGGGGGTGAGCCCAGGGTCCGGGTGTGCTGTGGGCCGAAAATCTATCAGGGCATGCCAGGGAGGTTGGGGATCGTCCCAGTGTGGCCCGTTTAATTTTTCGTGGCCATTTGGGTGGACAAACGGGCGAAACGACGTGAACGGGGCATTTTCAAGCCAAATTGGTGTGCTATAGCCCACGGTTTTGGGGGTGGGCTCGGGGTCCGGGCGTGCTGCAGGCCAAAAATCGTCCGGGGCGTGCCAGGGAGGTTGCGGATCGTCCTAGTGTGGTTCGTTTAATTTTTCGTGGCCATTTGGGTGGACAAACGAGCGAAACGGGGCCATTTCGGGCCAAATCTGTGTTCTATAACCCACGGTTTTGGGGGTGGACTCGGGGTCCGGGTGTGCTGTGGGTAAAATATCGATCGGGGTGTGCCAGGAAGGTTGGGGATCATCATAGTGTGGTCCTTTTAATTTTTCGTGTCCATTTGGGAGGACAAACAGACGAAACGGGGCATTTTTGGGCCAAATTGGTGTGCTATAGCCCATGGTTTTGGAGTGGGATCGGGCGTACTGTGGGTTGAAAATCGATCGGAGCGTGCCAGGGAGGTTGGGGATCGTCCCAGTGTGGTCTGTTTAATTTTTCGTGGCCATTTGTGTGGACAAACGGGCGAAACGGTGCGAACGGGGCATTTTCGGGCCAAATCGGTGTGCTATAGCCAAAGGTTTTGGTGGTAGGCCAGGGGTCCGGACGTGCTGTGGGCCGAAAATCGATCGGGGCGTGCCAGAGAGGTCGGGGATCGTCCCAGTGTGGTCCGTTTAATTTTTCGTGGCTATTTGGGTGGACAAACGAAAAAAAACGGCACGAACGGGGCATTTTCGGGCCAAATCGGTGTGCTATAGCCCACGGTTTCAGGGGTGGGCCTGGGATCCGAGCGTGCTGTGGGTCGAAAATCGATCGGGGCATGCCAGGGAGGTTGGGGATCGTCCCAGTGTGGTCCGTTTATTTTTTCATGGCCATTTGGGTGGACAAACGGGCGAATCAGCGCGAACGGACCATTTTTAGGCTAAATCAGTGTGCTATAGCCCATGATTTCAGGGGTGGGCCTGGATCCGGGAGTGCTGTGAGCCGAAAATTGACCGGGGCATGCCAGGGAGGTTGAGGATTATCCCAGTGTGGTCCATTTAATTTTTTGTGGTTATTTGGGTGGACAAACGACCGAAACGGCTAGAATGGAGCATTTTTGGGATAAATCGGTGTGCTATAGCCCACAATTTTGGGGGTGGGCCTGGGGTCCGGGCGTGCTTTGGGCCGAAAATAGATCGGGGCGTGCAAGGGAGGTTGGGGATCGTTCCAGTGTGGTCCAATTAATTTTTCGTGACCATTTGGATGGACAAACGGGTGAAACGGCGCGAACGGGGTATTATCGGGACAAATCGTTTTGCTATAACCCACGGTTTTGGGGGTGAGCCCAGGGTCCGGGTGTGCTGTGGGCCGAAAATCTATCGGGGCATGCCAGGGAGGTTGGGGATCGTCCTAGTGTGGTTCGTTTAATTTTTCGTGGTCATTTGGGTGGACAAACGGGCGAAACGATGCGAACGCGATATTTTTGGGCCAAATCGGTATGCTATAGCCCACGGTTTTAGGGTGGGCCCGGGTTCTGGGCGTGTTGTGGGCCAAAAATCTACCGGGGCGTGCCAGGGAGATTGGGGATCGTCCCAGTGTGGTCCGTTTAATTTTTCGTGGCCATTTGGGTGGACAAATGGGTGAAACAGCGCGAACGGGGTATTTTCTAGCCAAATCGGTGTGCTATTGGCCACAGTTTCGATGGTGGGTTCGGGGTTCGGGCGTGCTGTGGATCAAAAATCAACCGGGGCGTGCCAGGGAGGTTGGGGATCGTCCCAGTGTGGTTCGTTTAATTTTTCGTGGCCATTTGGGTGAACAAACGAGCGAAACATTGTTAACGTGGCATTTTAGGGCCAAATCGGTATGCTATAGCCAACGGTTTTGGGGGTGGGTCCGGGGTTCGAGCGTTTTGTGGGCCGAAAATCGATCGGGGCTTGCCAGGGAGGTTGGGAATCGTCCCAGTATGGTCCGTTTAAATTTTTGTGGCCATTTGGGTAGACAAACGGGCGAAACGACGCGAACGGGGCATTTTCAGTCCAAATCGATGTGCTATAGCTCACGGTTTTGGGGGTGGGCCTGGGGTACGGGCGTGCTGTGGGCCAAAAATCGATCGGGGCGTGCCAAGGAGGTCGGAGATCTTTCTAGTGTGGTCCGTTTAATTTTTCGTTGCCATTTGGGTGGACAAACGGGCGAAACGACGCGAACGGGGCATTTTCAAGCCAAATCGGTGTGCTATAGCCCACTATTTTGGGGGTGGGCCCAGGATCCGGGCATGTTGCAAGGCCAAAAATCGTACGGGGCATGCCAGGGAGGTTGGGGATCATTCCAGTGTGGTCCGATTAATTTTTCGTGTCCATTTGGGTGGACAAACGGGCCAAACGGCACAAACGGGGCATTTTTAGGCCAAATCCGTGTTCTATAGCCCATGGTTTAGGGAGTGGACCCGAGATCCGGGCGTGCTGTGGGCAAAAAATCGATCGAGGCAAGCTGTGGGCAAAAAATCGACCGAGGCGTGCCAGAGAGGTTGGGTATCGTTCTAGTGTGGTCCGTTAAATTTTTTGTGGCCATTTGGGTGGACAAACAGGCGAAACGGGGCGAACAGGGTATTTTTGGGAAAAATCGGTGTGCAATAGCCCACGGTTTTGGGGGTGGGCCTGGGGTCTGGGCATGATCTGTGTCGAAAATCGACCGGGGCGTGCCAGGAAGGTTGGGGATCATCCCAGTGTGGTCCGTTAAAATTTTCGTGGCCATTTGGGTGGACAAACGGGCAAAATAGCGCGAACGGGGCATTTTTGGGCCAAATCAATGTGTTATAGCCCACGGTTTTGGGGGTGGGCCCTGGGTCCAATCGTGCTGTAGGCCAAAAATCGATCAGGGCGTGTGAGAGAGGTTGGGGATCGTCCCAATGTGGTCCGTTTAATTTTTCTTGGCCATTTGCGTGGACAAACGGGTGAAACGGCGCGAACGGGGCATTTTCGGGCCAAATCGATGTGCTATAGCCCACGGTTTCCAGGGTGGGCCCAGGGTTCGAGCGTGCGGCAGGCCGAAAATTGACCGGGGCCTGCCAAGGAGGTTGGGGATCGTCCCAGTGTGGTCCGTTTAATTATTCGTGGCCATTTGGGTGGACAAACGAGCAAAACGGCGCGAATGGGGCATTTTCGGTCCAAATCGGTGTGCTATAGCCCACTATTTTGGGCGTGGGCTCGGGGTCCGGCGTGCTGTGGGTCGAAAATCGATCGAGGCGTGCCAGGGAGGTTAGGGATTTTTTCAGTGTGGTCCGTTTAATTTTTCATGGCTATTTTGGTGGACAAACGGGCAAAACGGCGCGAAAGGACGTTTTCGGGCCGAATCGGTGTGCTATAGCCCATGGTTTCATGGGTGGACCTAGGGTTCGAGCGTTCTGTTGGCCAAAAATCGATCGGGGCATGCCAGGGAGGTTGGGATCGTCCCAGTAAGGTCCGTTTAATTTTTTGTGGCCAATTGGGTGGATAAACGGGCGAAACGGCGCGAATGGGACTTTTTTAGGCCAAATCGGTGTGCTATAGTCCATGGTTTCAGGGGTGGCCCCGGTGTCTTGACGTGTTGTGGGCTGAAAATCAACCGGAGCATGCCAGGGAGATTGCGGATCGTCCCAGTGTGGTCCGTTTATTTTTTCGTGGCCATTTGAGTGGACAAACGGGCGAAACAACGCGAACGTGGCATTTTTAGGCCAAATCCGTGTGCTATAGCCCACGGTTTTGGGGGAGGACCTAGGGTCCGGGAGTTCTGTGTCGAAAAAATTGTCCGAGACGTGGCAGGGAGGTTGGGGATCGTCCCAGTGTGATTCGTTTAATTTTTCTTGGCCATTTGGGTGGACAAACGGGTGAATCGACGCAAACGGGGCATTTTTGGGCCAAATCGGTGTGCTATAGCCCACGGTTTTGGGGGTGAGCCCGGGGTCCTAGCGTGCTATGGGTTGAAAATTGACCGAGGCATTCCAGGGAGATTGAGGATCGTCCCAGTGTGGTCTTTTTAAATTTTCGTGGCCATTTGGGTGGACAAACGAGCGAAACGGCGTAAACGGGGCATTTTTGGGCTAAATCGGTGTGTTATAGCCCACGATTTTGGAGGTGGGCCCGAGGTCCGGACATACTCTAGGCCGAAAATCGACTGGGGCATGCCAGGGAGTTTGGGAATCGTCCCAGTGTGATCAGTTTAATTTTTTTGTGGCCATATGGGTGGACAAACGGGTGACACGGTGCGAACGGGGCATTTTCAGGCTAAATTGGTATGCAATAACCCACGGTTTCGGAGGTGGGCCTGGGGTTCGAGCGTTCTGTGGGCCAAAAATCGACCGAGACGTTCCAGGGAGGTTGGGGATCGTCCCAGTATGGTTCTTTTAATTTTTTGTGGCCATTTGGGTGGACAAACGGGTAAAACAGTGCGAACGGGGCATTTTTGGGCCAAATCGGTGTGCTATTGGCCACGGTTTCGGAGGTAGGCCTAGGTCCAGGCGTGCTGCAGGCTTAAAATCGATCGGGGCCTTCCAGGGAGATTGGGGATCGTCCCAGTGTGGTTCTTTAATTTTTTGTGGCCATTTGGGTGGACAAACGGGCAAAACTGCGCGAACGTGGAATTTTCGGGCCAAATCGGTGTGCTATAGCCCACGATTTTGAGGGTGGGCCTGGGGTTCAAGCGTGCTGTGGGCTGAAAATCAATCGGGGCATGCCAGGGAGGATGGGGATCGTCCCAGTGTGGTCCGCTATATTTTTTGTGGCCATTTTGGTGGACAAATGGGCGAAACGGCGTGAACGGGGCATTTCGGGCCAAATCGGTGTCCTATAACCCACGATTTCGGGGGTGGTCCCGGGGTCCGGGCATGTTGTGGGACAAAAATTTACCGGGGCGTGCCAGGGAGGTTGGAGATCATCCCCGTGTGGTCCGTTTAATTTTTCGTGGCCATTTGGGTGGACAAATCGGCGAAACGGTGCTTACAGGGCATTTTAAAGCCAAATCGGTGTGCTATATAGCCCATGGTTTTGGGGGTGGCCCTGGGGTCCGGGCTTGCTGCAGGCCAAAAATCATCCGGGGCGTGCCAGGGAGGTTGGGGATCGTCCAAGTGTGGTCCGTTTAATTTTCTGTGGCCATTTGGGTGGACAAACGGGCGAAACGGCGCAAACAAGGCATTTTCGAGCCAAATTCGTGTTCTATAGCCCACAGTTTTGGGGGTTCCGGGCGTGCTTTGGGCAAAAATTCGACCGGAGCGTGCCAGTGAGGTTGGGTATAGTCCCAGTGTGGTCCTTTTAATTTTTTGTTGCCATTTAGGTAGACAAACGGGCGAAACGGCGCTAACGGGCATTTTTTGGCCAAATCGGTGTGCTATAGCCCACGGTTTTGGGGGTTGGCCCGAGCTACGGGCGTGCTGTAGGCTAAAAATCGACCAAGGCGTGCCAGGGAGGTTGAGGGTCGTCCTTTTGTGATTCGTTTAATTTTTTGTGGCCATTTGGGTGGACAAATGGGCGACACGGCGCGAATGGGGCATTTTTGAGCTATATCGGTGTGCTAAAGCCCACGGTTTTGTGGGTGGACCCGGGGTCCGGGCGTGCTGTGTCCCGAAAAGTGATCGGGGCGTGCCAGAGAGGTTTGGGATCATCCTAGTGTAGTTCATTTAATTTTTCATGGCCATTTGGGTGGATAAACGGGTGAAACGGCACAAATTGGGCATTTTTGGGCCAAATCGATCTGCTATATACCACGGTTTCAATGGTGGCCCAGGGTTCCGGCCGTGCTGTTGGCCAAAAAATGATCGGGGCGTGCTAGGGAGGTTGGGGATCGTCCCAGTGTGGTTCATTTAATCTTTCTTTGCCATTTGGATGGGTAAACGGGCGGAAGGGCGCGAACGGGGAATTTTCGAGCTATATCGATGTGTAATAGCCCACGATTTTGGGAGTGGGCCCGGGGTCTGAGCATGTTGTGGGCAAAAAATCGATCGGGGCGTGCCAGAGAGGTTGGGAATTTTCCCAGTGCGGTACCTTTAATTTTTCGTGGCCATTTGGGTAGACAAACGGGCGAAACGGCGTGAACGGGGCATTTTCGGGCCAAATCAAGGTGCATATTCTATGATTTTGGGGGTGGGCCCGGGGTCCGGGCATGCTGTTGGTCGAAAATCGACCGGGGCATGCCAGGGACGATAGGGATCGTTCCAGTGTGGTCTGTTTAATTTTTTGTGGCCATTTTGGTGGGAAAACGTCTCGAACGGGGCATTTTCGGGGCAAATCGGTGTGCTATAGCCCATGGTTTCGTGGGTAGGACCGGGGTTTCGGGCATGCTGTGGGCCGAAAATCAACCGAGGCATTTCAGGGAGGTTGGGGATCGTCCCAGTGTGGTTCTTTTAATTTTTCGTGGCTATTTTGGTGGGCAAACGAGCGACACGACGCGAACGGGGCATTTTCTGGCCAAATCGATGTGCTATAGCCCATGGTTTTGGAGGTGGGCCCGGGGATCGGGCGTGCTGTGTGCCAAAAATCGATCGAGGCATTCCAGAGAGTTTAGGGATCATCCCAGTGTGGTCCTTTTAATTTTTCGTGGCTATTTGAATGGACAAACGGGCAAAACAGCGCGAACAGGGCATTTTCGAGCCAAATCAATATGCTGTAGCCCACGGTTTTAGGGGTGGCCCTGGCGATCGGGCGTGTTATAAGCCAAAAATTGATCGGGGTGTGACAGGGAGGTTGGGAATCATCCCAGTGGGGTCCGTTTAAATTTTTGTGGCTATTTGGATGGACAAACGGGCGACACGGCGCAAACGGGGTGCTTTCGAGCTAAATCGGTGTGCTATAGCCCATGATTTTAGGTGTGGGCCGGGGATCCGAGCATGTTGTGTGCCAAAAAACAATCGGGGCATGCCAGGGTGGTTGGGGATCATCCCAGTGTGGTCCGTTTAATTTTTTGTGGCTATTTGGGTGGACAAATGGGAGAAACGGTGCAAGCAGAGCATTTTTGGGCCAAATCAGTGTGCTATAGCCCATAGTTTTAAGGGTGGGCCCGGGGTTTGGGCGTGCTGTAGGTCGAAAATTGATCGGGGCATACCAGGGTGGTTGAGAACCGTCTCAGTGTGGTCCATTTAATTTTTCATGGCCATTTGGGTAGACAAACGGGCGTATCGGCATGAACGGGGTATTTTTGGGCCAAATCGGTGTGCTATAGCCCATAGTTTTGGGGGTGAGCCTGGGGTTCGGGCGTGCTGTGGGCCGAAAATCGACCGGGACATGCCAGGAAGGTTGGGGATCGTTCTAGTGTGGACCGTTTAATTTTTCGTGGCCATTTGGGGGAACAAACGGGAGAATCGACGCGAATGGGGCATTTTTAGGCCAAATTGGAGTGCTATAGCCCACGGTTTTGGGGGTGGACCCGGGTTTCAGGTGTGCTGTAGGCATAAAATCGACCGGGGCGTGCCAGGGAGGTTGGGGATCATCCCAGTGTGGTCCATTTAATTTTTTGTGGCCATTTGGATGGACAAACAGGCGAAATAGCGCGAACGGGGCATGTTTAGGTAAAATCGGTATAGCTCACGGTTTAGGGGGTGGGCCCGGGGTCCGGGTGTGTTGTGGGTTGAAAATCGATCGGGGCGTGCTAGGGAGGTTGGGATCGTCCCAGTGTGGTCCGTTTATTTTTTTGTGGCCATTTGGGTGGACAAACTGGCGAAACGGCGCGAACGGGGGTGTTTTCGAGCCAAATTAGTGTGCTATAGCCCACGATTTCGGGGGTGGGCTCGGGGTCCAGGCATGTTATGGGCTAAAAATTGATCGGGGCATGCCAGGGAGGTTGGGAATCGTCCTAGTATGGTCTGTTTAATTTTTCGAGGCCATTTGGGTGGACAAACGGGTGAAACGATGCGAACGAGGCATTTTCGGGCCAAATCGGTTTGCTATTGCCCACGGTTTCAAGGGTGAACCCGTGGTCCGGGCGTGTAGTGGCTTGAAAATTGACCGGGGCGTGCAAGGGAGGTTGGGGATCGTCCCAGTATGGTTCGTTTAATTTTTCGTGGTCATTTGGGTGGACAAACGGGCAAAACAACGTGAACGGGGCATCTTTGATCCATATCGGTGTGCTATAGCCCACAGTTTCGGGGGTGGGCCTGGGGTTCGAGCGTGCTGTGGGCCAAAAATTTTCTGGAGCATGCTAGGGAGGTTGGGGATCGTCCTAGTGTGGTCCGTTCAATTTTTCGTGGCCATTTGGGTGGACAAGCGGGCAAAACGGCACGAACGGGGCATTTTTGGGCCAAATTGGTGTGCTATAGCCCACGGTTTCGGGGGTGGGCCTGGGGTCTGGGCATGCTGTGGGCCAAAAATCGATTGGGGCGTGCCAGGGAGGTTGGGGATCGTCCCAGTGTGGTCAGTTTAATTTTTCATGGCCATTTGGATGGACAAACGGGCGAAACGGCGCGAACGGGGCATTTTCGGACCAAATTCAAATGCTATAGCCCACAGTTTTGGGGGTAGGCCCGGAGTCCGAGCGTGCTGTGGGCCAAACATCGACCGGGGTATGCCAGGGAGGTTGGGGATCGTCTCACTGTGGTCCTTTTAATTTTTTGTGGCCATTTAGGTGGACAAACGGGCGAAACGACACGAACGGGGCATTTTCAGGCCAAATCAGTGTGCTATAGCCCACGGTTTTGGGGGTGAGCCCATGGTCCGGGCGTGTTGTAGGCCAAAAATCAATCGGGGCGTGTCAGGGAGGTTGGGGATCATCCCAGTATGTTTTTTTTTAATTTTCCGTGGCCATTTGGGTGGACAAACGGGCGACACGACACGAATGAGGCATTTTCAAGATAAATCGTTATGCATTTATACAGACGTGATAAATCCAAGTATGGTCCGTTTAATTTTTCGTGGCCATTTGGGTGGACAAACGGGCGAAACGGCGCGAATGAGACATTTTTTAGCCAAATTGGTGTACTATAACCCACGATTTTGGGGGTTGGCCCAAGGACAGGGCGTGCTGTGGGCTGAAAAATAACCGGAGCATGCCAGAGAGGTTGGGGATCATCCCAGGGTGGTCCTTTTAAATTTTTGTGGCCATTTGGGTGGAGAAATGGGTGAAACGGCGCAAATGGACCATTTTCGGGTCAAATAAGTAAGCTATAGCCCATGGTTTCGAGGGTGGTCCCAGGGTCCGGGCGTGCTGTGTACCAAAAATCGACCGGCGCATGCCAGGGGGGTTGAGGATCATCCCAGTATGGTCAGTTTTATTTTTCGTGGCCATTTGGGCAGACAAATGGGCGAAATGGCGAAAATAGGATATTTTCGAGCCAAATTGGTGTGCTATATCCCACGATTTTGGGGGTGGGCCTGGGGTATGAGTGTGCTTTGGGCCAAAAATTGACAAGGGCATGCCAGGGAGGTTGGGGATCATCCCAGTGTGGTCCATTTAATTTTTTGTGGCCATTTGGGTGGAAAAACGGGCAAAACGGCGCGAACGAGGCATTTTCGGACTAATTCGTGGTGCTATAGCCCATGGTTTTGGGGGTGGGCCAGGGTACGGGCGTGTTGTGGGCTGAAAATCGATCGGAGCATCCCAGCGTGCTCCATTAATTCTTCTTGGCTATTTGGGTGGACAAACGACCGAAATAGCACAAATGGGGCATTTTCGGGCCAAATCGATATGCAATTAGCCCACGGTTTTCGGGGTAGGCCCGGGGTCCAGGCGTGTTATGGGCCAAAAATAGACCAGGGCGTGCCATGTAGGTTGAGATCATCCCAGTGTGGTCTATTTAATTTTTCGTGGTCATTTGGGTGGACGAACGGGCGAAATGCGGTGAACGGGGAATTTTCGAGCCAAATCGATTTACTATTAGCCTACGGTTTTAGAGGTGGGCCCAGTGTCCGGGCGTGCTGTGGGAAAAAAATCGACCGGGCGTGCCAGGTAGGTTGAGGATCGTCCCAGTGTGGTTCTTTTAATTTTTCGTGGCCATTTGGGTGGACAAGCGGGCAAAATGCGCAAACGGGGCATTTTCGAGCCAAATCGATGTGCTATTAGCTCACAGTTTTGGGGTTGGGCTCGGGGTCCGCACGTGTTGTGGGCTAAAAATCGACCGAGGCATGCCAGGTAGGTTGGGGATCATCCCAGTGTGGTCTGTTTAATTTTTCGTAGCCATTTGGGTGGACAAATGGGCAAAACCGCGCGAACAGAGCATTTTAGGGCAAAATTAGTGTACTATAGCCCACGGTTTTGGGGGTGGGACCAGGTTCCGGGCGTACTGTGGCCCAAAAATTAACTGGGACATGCCAGGGAAGTTGGGAATCATGACAGTGTAGTCCGTTTAATTTTTTGTGGCTATTTAGGTGGACAAACGAGCGAAACGACTCGAACAGGGCATTTTAAGGCCAAATCAGTGTGCTATAGCTCACGATTTTAGGGGTGGGCCTAGGATCCAGGTGTGCTGTGGGCAAAAAATTGATAGAGGCATGGCAGGGAGGTTGGGGAACATCCCATGCTGGTCCGTTTAATTTTTTATGGCCATTTGGATGGACAAACAGTGCAAACGGGGCCTTTTTAGTACAAATCGGTGTGCTATATCCCACGGTTTTGGGGGTGTGACCGGGGTTCGGGCGTGTTGTGGGCCAAAAATCGATCAGGGCATGCTAGAGAGGTAGGGGATCGTCCCAGTATGGTCCGTTTAATTTTTCATGGCCATTTGGGTGGAAAATAGGCCAAACGGCACAAATGATGAATTTTTGGATCAAATCAGTGTGCTATAGCCCACGGTTTTAGGGTTGGGTCTGGGGTTCGGGCGTGTTGTGGGCCAAAAATCGACCGGGGCGTGCCAGGGAGGTTGGAGATCATCCTAGTATGGTCCGTTTAATTTTTCATGGCCATTTGGGTGGACAAACGGGCGAAACGGCGCGAACGGGGCATTTTTTGGCCAAATTGATTTGCTCTAACCCATAATTTTAGGGGTGGGATCGGGGTACAGGCGTGCTTTGGGTTGAAAATCAACCAGGGCATGCCAGGGAGGTTGGGGATCGTCCCTTTGTGGTCCGTTTAATTTTATATGGCCATTTAGGTGGACAAACGGGCAAAATTGTGTGAACTGGGCATTTTAGGGCCAAATCGGTGTGCTATAGCCCACAGTTTTAGGGGTGGACCTGGGGTTCGGGCGTGCTGTGGGCCGAAAATTAACAGGTGCGTGCTAGGGATGTTGGGGATCATCTCAGTGTGGTCCGTTTATTTTTTCGTGGCCATTTGGGTGGACAAATGGCACGAACGGCGAATTATTTGGACAAATCGGTGTGCTATATCCCACGGTTTCGGGGGTGATATCGGGGTCCGAGCGTACTGTGGGCCAAAAATCGACTGAGGCATGCTAGGGAGGTTGGGGATCATCCTAGTGTGGTCCGTTTAATTTTTTGTGGCCATTTGGGTGGACAAATGGGCAAAATGGTACGAACGGTGCATTTTTGGGCTAAATCAGTGTGCTATAGCCCATGGTTTTGGGGGTGGTCCCGAGTTCCAAGCATGCTGTGGGCCAAAAATCGACTGGAGTGTGCCAGGGAGGTTGGGGATCATCCCAGTGTGGTCCGTTTAATTTTTTGTGGCCATTTGGGTGGTCAAATGGGCAAAACGGAGCGAACAGTGCATTTTTCGAGCCAAATCAGTGTGCTATAGCCCACGGTTTTGGGGCTGGGCCCGGTGTCCAAGCGTGCTATGGGCCAAAAATTGACCAAGGCATACCAGGGAGGTTGGGGATCATTCCAGTGTGGTCCGTTTAATCTTTTGTGGCCATTTGGGTGGACAAACGGGCGAAACGGCGTGAACGAGACATTTTTGGGTTAAATCGGTGTGCTATAGCCCATGGTTTTGGAGGTGGGCCAGCGTCCAGGCGTGTTGTGGGCTTAAAATCGACCGGAGTGTGCCAACAAGTTTGGGAATTGTCCCAGTATGGTCCGTTTAATTTTTCTTGGCCATTTGGGTGGACGAACGGGCGAAATAGAGCGATGGGGCATTTTCGAGCCAAATCATTGTGCTATTACCCTATGATTTTGGGGGTGGTCCCGGGCTCTGGGTGTTCTGTGGTCCAAAAATCGACCGGGGCGTGCCAGGTAGGTTGGGGATCATCCCAGTGTGGTTCGTTTAATTCTTAGTGGTCATTTGGGTGGACAAACGGGAAAAATGCCGTGAATAGGGCATTTTCCTGCCAAATCGGTGTGCTTGTAGCCTACGGTTTTAGGGTTGGGCCCAGGGTCCGGGCGTGCTGTGGGCCAAAAATCGACCGAGACTTACCAGGGAGGTTGAGGATCATCCTAGTGTGGTCCGTTTAATTTTTCGTAGCCATTTAGGTGGACAAACAGGTGAAACGATGCGAACAGGGCACTTTCAAACCAAATCGGTGTGCTATAGCTCACGTTTTTGGGGGTGGGCTCGGGGTTCGGGCATTTTGTAGGCCGAAAATCGATTGGTGTGTACCAAGGAGGTTGAGGATCTTCCCAGTGTTGTTCGTTTTATTTTTCGTGGCCATTTGGGTGCACAAACGGCGAACGGGGTATTTTTGGGATAAATCAATGTACTATATCCCATAGTTTTGGGGGTGGGACCGGGGTTCGGGCGTACTGTGGGTCGAAAATCGACCGGGGCATGCTAGGGAGATTGGGGATCATCCATATATGGTCTGTTTAATATTTTGTGGCAATTTGGGTGGACAAACGGGCGAAACGGCGCGAACGGGGCATTTTCTGTCCAAATCGGTGTGCTATATCCCACGGTTTCAGGGGTGGCCCCGGGGTCCGTGCGTGCTATATGCCAAAATCGATCGGGACATGCCAGGGAGGTCAGGGAATATCCCAGTATTGTCCGTTTAATTATTCGAGGCCATTTGAGTGGACAAATGGAGCAAACAGAGCTTTTTTGGGCTAAATTGGTGTGCTATAGACAATGTTTTTGGGGGTGGGCTCGGGGTCTGGCTTGCTGTGGGCCAAAAATCGACTGGAACGTGCTAGGGAGGTTGGTAATTGTCCTAGTGTTGTCCGTTTAATTTTTCGTGGACATTTAGATGGACAAACGGGCAAAATAGTGCGAACGGGGCATTTTTGGGCCAAATCGATGTGCTATAGCGCATGGTTTCTGGGGTGGGCCCGGGGTCTGGGTGTGCTGTGATTCAAAAATCAACAGTGGCATGCCAGTGAGGTTGGGGATCATCCCATCGTGGTCCGTTTAATTTTTCGTGGCCATTTGGGTCAACAAATGGGCGAAACAGTGCGAACAGGGCATTTTTGAGCCAAATTGGTGTACTATAGCCCACGGTTTGGGAGGTGGGTTCAAGGTACGGGCGCGATGTGGGCCGAAAATCAACCAGGGCATGCCAGGGAGATTGGGGATCATCCCAGTGTTTTTTTTTAAAATATTTTGTGGTCATTTGGATGGACTAACAGGGGAAACAGCGCGAACGAGGCATTTTCGGGCCAAATCGATGTGCTATAGACCATGGTTTCTGGGGTAGGCCAAGAGTTCGGGCGTGCTGTGTGCTGAAAATCAATCGGAGCGTGCCAGGGTGGTTGGGGATCGTTCCAGTATGGTCCGTTTAATTTTTCGTGGGCATTTGGTGGACAAATGGACTAAACGGCGTGAATGGGGTATTTTCAGGCCAAATTGGTGTACTATAGCCCACGGTTTTGAGGGTGGGCCCAGGGTACGGGTGAGATGTGGGCCAAAAATTGATCGGGGTATGCCAGGGAAGTTGTGGATCAGTCCAGTGTGGTCCGTTTAATTTTTTGTTGCAATTCAGGTGGACAAACGGGCAAAACAAAGGGAACAGGGTATTTCGGGCAGAATCAGTATACTATAGCCCACAGTTTTGGGGGTGGGTCCGGGGTACGGGCGTGCTGTGAGCAAAAAATCGACTTGTGCATGCCAGGGAAGTTGGGGATCATCCCAGTATGGTCCGGTTAATTTTTCGTGGCTATTTAGGTGGACAAACGGGCAAAACGGCACGAACGAGGCATTTTCGGGATAAATCTGTGTGCTATATCCCATAGTTTCATGGGTGGGTCCAGGCGTGCTGCGGGCCAAAAATTAATCGTGGCGTGCCAGGTAGGTTGGGGATCGTCCTAGTGTGGTCCGTTTAATTTTTTGTGGCCATTTAGGTGGACAATCGGGCGAAATGGCACGAAGAGGGCATTTTAAGGCCAAATCAGTGTGCTATAAGCCCATGGTTTTGGGGGTAGGCCCGGGGTCCGGGCGTGCTGTAGGCCGAAAATCAATTGGGGAGTGCCAGGGAGTTTGGGGATCATCTCAGTGTGGTCCGTTTAATTTTTTGTGGCCATTTGGGTAGATAAATGGTGAGAATGGGGCATTTTTTGAATAAATCGGTGTGCTATATCCCTCAGTTTTGGGGGTGAGACCGGGGTCCGGGCGTGCTGTGAGACAAAAATCGATCGGACGTGCCAGTGAGGTTGGGGATCGTCTTAGTATGGTCCGTTTAATTTTTTGTGGCCATTTGGGTGGACAAATGGGTGAAATGGCGCGAGCGATGCATTTTTAGGCCAAATTAGTATGCTATAGCTCACGGTTTTGAGGGTGGGCCTGGGGTTCGTGCGTGCTTTGGGTCGAAAATTGACTTGGGCATGCTAGGGAGATTGGTGATCATCCCAAAGTGGATCATTTTATTTTTCGTCGGCATTTGGGTGGAAAAATGGGCGAAATGCACGAACGAGGCATTTTCGGGATAAATTGGTGTGCTATAGCCCACAGTTTAGGGGGTGGGCCGGGGTCCGAGCGTGTTGTGGGCTAAAAATTAGCCAGAGCATGCCAGCGAGGTTGGGGATCATCCCAGTGTGGTTCGTTTAATTTTTCTTGGCCATTTGGGTGGCGAACGGGTGAAATAGCGCGAATGAGGCATGTTTGGGCATAATCGGTAAGTTATAGCCCACAGTTTCGGCGATGGGCCTAGGGTTCGGGCTTGCTGTGGGCCAAAAATTGACCCGGGCATGCCAGGGAGGTTGGGGATCGTCTCAGTATGGTCTATTTAATTATTCGTGGCCATTTGGGTGGACAAAAAGGCAAAACGGCGCGAACAGGGCATTTTTAGGCCAAATCAGTGTTCTATATATCCCACCATTTTGGAGGTTGCCCCGGAGTCCGGGCGTGCTGTGGGCCAAAAATCGACCGGGGTATGCCAGGGAGGTTGGAGATCATCCCAGTGTTTTCCGTTTAATTTTTCGTAGGTATTTGGGTGGACAAGTGGGTGAAATGACGCAAATGGAGAATTTTCGTGCCAAATCGGTGTGCTATAGCCCAAAATTTTGGGGGTGGGCCCGCGATCCAGGCATGCTTGTAACACCCCACATTTTACATGTACTAGTAATGTTCACATAAAATGACATACGACTTGATTTAATTACTACCAAAATTTTTTCAAGTGTTCAAGTGTTAGATTGGGGCACTATATGGAAGTCTATTTAGAGACTGTGGCCTTAAACGGAGAAAATCATTGACGTGCTTATGGAACTTAGGAAGCTAGCAGGTGAGTCACCTGTGTGGTTGGCTTAAAAATATATATATATATATACATGAGGGAGAATAATTCATTCATAAGTGAACTCTCTTGAAGTCTAGATGTTAGTAAAAAGAAAGGGGAACGAAGACAAGGCTTAACGCCGAAACTTTCCAAGTCTTGTGACAAACGAAGCCCAAGTTAGGGAGGATATTAAAACCAATGGTTTAGCATTATATTGGGCCAAGATGTTCAGCCCAAGATTTTTATATAATATGCCCAACTACATTCATTCACTACTAACAAAATTGGGCCCAAACAAAGTGCAAGAAAGATTAAGGAAAATGGGCCGCTAAAGCCCATTGATTTAGAGATCCAAAAGGCCCAAGTGAAAGGGGACAATTAGTCATTGACCAACTTGAGTTAATCAGCTGCAAATATCAGTAGAAAGTCGGTCTAAGGTCTCCTTAAAAAGGGACCAAAACCGAGCTCCTTAGGTTAACTAATAAAAGACCAAAAATTTCAGCTTTTCTCTCTAAGTTTCTCTTGGCATTTCTTCACCTTGGAAGGCAACCAAAGGCTACTTTTTGAGTTCTTGAATTAGACCTACACCTTGGGAGTTAAGGTATGTAAAAATGACCATATACTTGATATGAATTTTCCATGGAAAACAAGATAAGTCGGCTGGTGTACTGTGCAGGAATTTCTGGACAGCTTGTGTCCTGAAAGTTGTTGTTTGGTTTTCTTGGCTTTGGAACGATTTTTACCCTGATTTTTGACTTTAATATGGTATAAGTTGAGGTTATTAATATGTTATAGTGTGTATATGGTTGCCAAGGTTGCTGGACTGTTTTGCTAGTTCTTTGGAAACAAGTATCCTTATATGATCTTATGTGCTTCCAAAATGGTATTGGACTGTTTGATGAGGGGGGGCGATGTTTCACGTTTTCCCCTGTGTTTTGAGCTATTTTGTGACTATGTTAAGGTTTATTTGATGGATATATATGTTGGGAGCATCTGGTTCAAAGTTGAGACAAGTATGAATTGTTAACGACGAAATGTAGGGAGACGACGAGATGTTGTGCTTCTTAGTTGAGCGTTTTGTAAAATGGTTCTGTGTTGTAGTTATGGACTGTTGCCAGCATGTTATAGAGCTAATATAGGCTGTATACATCATGTATATGATAACGTGTACTGGTTGAAGACAATTAGAATTGAGAAAGTCGGAATAACACCATGGAGTCGATGGTTATACGTTTGTTGCCAAAGTGTTGTGTCTTGTGAGATTGGGCTGTCCAGATGCATTGATTAGCTGCTAATACCCGCTTTAAAACATGATATTGTAGATAAATAGTTGGAAGAAAAGAAGTCATTTCGAGGTAAAAACAAGTTGATATGTCGAGGTATGTAAGGCTATTCGATCTCTTATTATTTGGCATGGAATCCAAAGTCTTTATTGGCACATAGAGATCTTTACAAACTTCGATATAACCACTCCACTCTTTCACATGTATTTGTGTGTCCAGATTCGAGCATTGTCACTGCTGCATACATACAGTGGATACCATGACATATGAGTCTTCTTTTTAGCTAAATAAAGTTCATACGTTGTTTATGTCCTACATGTTTCACTAATTGTATAACCCACTCTTTTCATTGTGATATGATGTTACATGGTCACATACTTGTCATTTGTCATGCTTATAGTCTTATAGCTCAAATGTTACGACCACCAAAGATTCATCTTAAAAGTAATAAGAAGATATATGTATACAGTTGCTTCTGTTGGGTGGTATCCCAGGGGTGAAAGGATCACCTAGCATGGGTCAATCCCAGTATTACAGGGGGTATCCCAGGGGTGAAAGGAAAGCCTAGCATGGGTCGATCCTGATATAGATTTACCACTGATCAGCTGGTCATCTGTATTACATGCTGTGCACAGATTATACAAGTGATAAGAGTAAAGTAACATAATTGTTATACGATGCATGACTCCACAATATTCATAAAGGTGGTCTTTTACCCTACAGCAGTGTATGGTTTCATTTGAGCTTTTATCTCATACATAGTACATGTTGCCTTACATATTCAGTACATTATTTCGTACTGACGTCCCTGTTGGGGGACCTGCATTCCATGCTGCAGGTGCAGAAGCTACTAAACCTCCCCAGTAAGAGTACAGGATATCAACTGCAGTCACTGAGCTCCAGGTTGCTTCGGGGCTTTGAGTCTTATCATATCTTCTTGCATTGTATAGTATCTTATCATGAGGCGGGGCCTGTCCCGACCCTTATAAGATAATGTTTCTTGTCTAGAGGCTTTGTAGACTATGTAAAGTATAGTATGGTCATGTATCGTATCGTAGACATTGTGGCTCCAACGGCCTGGTCATACAACATCTTTTGGCTTGCTAGTCCCATTTATCTTTTGAGGGCATGTTAGTATAAAAGTAACTTATAATGTTCATAGGTAATGTATTGCTACAGGTTGGTTCTCCCGAGCCTTACCGGCAACGGGTGCCAGTCCGCCTTAATAGGATTTGGGGCGTGACAATGCTGCATGCCGAAAACTGACTGGGCGTGCCAGAGAGGTTGGAAATTATCTCAGTATGGTCCGTTAAATTTTTTGTGCCCATTTGTGCGGACAAAAGGGCAAAATAGCACCAACGGGCATTTTCGGGCCAAATCGGTATGCTTATAGCCTACGGTTTTAGGGGTGGGCTCGGGGTTCAATCGTGCTGTTGGCAGAAAATCGACCGGAGCGTACTAGAGAGGTTCGGGATCTTCTCAGTGTGGTCAATTTAATTTTTTGTGGCAATTTGGGTTGACAAACGGGAGAAACAACGCGAACGGGGCATTTTCGGGCCAAATCGGCGTCCTATAGGCTGCGGTTTTGGGGTGGGCCCGAGGTTTGAGCGTGTTGTGGGCCAACAATTGATCGGGGCATGCTAGGGAGGTTCGGGATCATCTCAGTGTGTTCCGTTTAATTTTTCGTGGCCATTTGGCTGGACAAACGAGCAAAATGGCTCGAACGGGGCATTTTCGGGCCAAATCGGTGTGCTATAGCCCACGGTTTCGGGGGTGGTCCAGGAGTACGGGCGTACTGTGGGCTAAAAATTGACCAGGGCAAGCCAGGAAGGTTGGGGATCATCCCAGTATGGTCCGTTTAATTTTTTATGGCATTTGGGTGGATAAACGGGCGAAACGGCACGAACGAGGCATTTTTGGGCCAAATCGGTGTACTATAACCCACGATTTTGGAGGTGGGCCTGGGGTCCGAGTGTGCTATGGGCTAAAAATAACAAGAGCATGCCAGGGAGGTTGGGGATCGTCCTAGTATGATCCGTTTAATTTTTCATGGCCATTTAGGTGTACAAACGGGCGAAATAGCACGACCGCGACATTTTTAAGCCAAATCAGTGTGCTATAGCCTACGGTTTTGGGGGTGGGCCCGGGGTCTGGGCGTGCTATAGGCCAAAAATTAACACGAGCGTGACAGAGAGGTTGGATATCGTTCCAATGTGGTCTGTTTAATTTTTCATTGCCAATTGTGTGGACAAACTGTGCGAACAGGGCATTTTTTGGGCCAAATCAGTGTGCTATAGCCCACGGTTTAAGGGGTGGGCCGGGGGTTCGGGCGTGCTGTGGGCCAAAAGTTGACCGGGGCGTGCTAGGTAGGTTGGGGATCGTCCTAGTGTTGTTCGTTTAATTTTTCGTGGCTATTTAGGTGGACAAACGGGCGAAACGGCGCGAACGGGGAATTTTTGGGCTGAATCGGTGAGCTATAGCCCACGGTTTTGGGGTTGGTCCCAGGAATCGGGCGTGTTGTGGGCCGAAAATCGATAGGGGCGTTCTAGGGAGGTTGGGGATCATCCTAGTATGGTCCGTTTTATTTTTCGTGGCCATTTGGGTAGACAAACGGCGAATGGGGTATTTTTAGGAAAAATCGGTATGCTATATCCCATGGTTTTGAGGGTGGGCCCAGGTCCGGGCATGATGTGGGCCAAAAATCGATCGGCCCGAGCCAGGGAGGTTGGGGATCCTCCCAGTGTGGTCTGTTTAATTTTTTGTAGCCATTTTGGTAGACAAACGGGTGAAACAGCTTGAACGGGGCATTTTTGGGCCAAATCATTTTGCTATGGCCCAAGGATTCTGGGGTGGGCACGGGGTCCGGGCGTGCTGCGGGCCGTAAATTGACCGGGACGTGCCTGGGAGGTTGGGGATCATCCCAGTGTGGTCCGTTTAATTTTCATGGCCATTTGGCTGGACAAACAATGCGAACTGGGCGATTTCAGGCCAAATCGATGTTCTATAGTCCACGATTTCTAGGGTGGCCTGGGGTCTGGGCATGCTGTGGGCAGAAAATATATCGAGGCATGCCAGGGAGGTTGGGGATCATTCCAGTGTGGTCCGTTTAATTTTTCAGGCCCTTTTGGGTGAACAAACGGGCGAAACAGCATGAACAAGGCATTTTCGGGCCAAATCGTTGTGCTATTGCCCACGGTTTCAGAGGTGGTCCTGGGATCCAGGCGTGCAGTGGGTCGAAAATCGACCAGGGAATCCCAGGGAGGTTGGGATCGTCCCATTGTAGCCCGTTTAATTTTTCGTGGCCATTTGGGTGGACAAACGGCGCGAACGGGGCTTTTTCGAGCCAAAGTAGTGTGTTATAGCCTACGATTTTGGGGGTGGGCCTGGGGTCTTGGCGTGCTGTAGGTTAAAAATCGATCGGGGCTTGCCAGGAAGGTTGGGGATCGTCCCAGTGTGAACTTTTTAATTTTTTGTGGCCATTTGGGTGGACAAACGGGCGAAACAACGCGAACGGGGCATTCTCGATCTAAATAGGTGTGCTATTGCCCACGGTTTCAGGGGAGGGACTGGGGTCCGTGATGTAGATCAAAAATCGATCGGGGCATGCCAAGGAGATTGGGGATCATCTTAGTATGGTCTATTTAATTTTCGTGGCCATTTGGGTGGACAAACGGGCAAAACAACACGAACGGGGCATTTTTGGGATAAATTGGTGTGCCATAGCCCATGGTTTTTGGAGTGGGCCCGGGGTTTGGGTGTGCAGTGGTCCAAAAATCGACCGGAGAATGCCAGGGAGGTTGGGATTGTCCCAGTGCAGTCCGTTTAATTTTTCATGGCTATTTGGGTGGATAAACGGATGAAACATAGCGAACGGGGCATTTTTGGGCTAAATCCGTATGCTATAGCCCACGGTTGTCGGGGTGGGCCCGGGGTCCGGGCTTGTTGTGGGCCAAAAATTGTCCGGGGCGTGCCTGGGAGGTTGGGGATCATTTTAGTGTGGTCCGTTTAATTTTTTGTTGCCATTTGGGTGGATAAACGAGCAAAACAACACGAACGGGGCATTTTTGGGCCAAATCAGTGTGCTATAGCCCACAGTTTTAGGGGTGGGCCTGGGGTACGAGCGTGTTGTGGGTCAAAAATTGATCGGGGCATGCCAGATAGGTTGAGGATCATCCCAGTGTGGTCCGTTTAATTTTTCGTGGCCATTTGGGTGGACAAACGGGCGAAAAGGCTCGAACGGGGCATTTTTGGGCCAAATCGATGTGTTATAGCACGCGGATTCGGGGGTGGGATCGAGGTCCTGGCATGACTTAGGCCAAAAATCCATCTAGGCGTGCCAGGGAGGTTGGAGATCATCCCAGTATGGTCTATTTAATTTTTTGTGGCCATTTGGGTGGACAAACAGGTGAAACAGTGCGAATGAGGAATTTTCGGGCTAAATCAGTGTGCTATAGCCCACGGTTTAAGGGGTGGGCCCAGTGTACGAGCATGCTAGAGAGGTTGGGGATCATCCCATTGTGGTTCGTTTAATATTTTGTGGCCATTTGGGTGGACAAATGGGCGAAATAGCGTGAATGAGGCATTTTTGGGCTAAAATCGGTGTGCTATAGCCCACGATTTTGGGGTGGGCCCGGGGTCCAGGCATGCTGTGGGCTGAAAATTGATCGGGGCATGCCAGAGAGGTTGGGGATCATCCCAGTGTGGTCCGTTTAATTTTTCGTGGCCATTTAGGTGGACATACTGGCAAAACGGCATGAACGGGGCATTTTCGGGTTAAATCGGTGTGCTACAGCCCATGGTTTTAGGGGTGGACCCTGGTTTCGGGCGTGTTGTGGGTCTAAAATCGACCAGGGAATGCCAGGGTGGTTTGGATTGTCCAAGTGTGGTCCGTTTAATTTTTTCTGGACATTTGGGTTGACAAACGGCGTGAACGGGGTTTTTTTTGAATAAATTGGTGTGCTATAGCCCACGGGTTCAGGGGTGGGCCCGGGGTCTTGGCGTGATAAGGGCTAAAAATCAACTGAGGCATGCCAGGGAGGTTGGGGATCGTCCTAGTGTGGTCCATTTTATTTTTCATAGCCATTTGGGTGGACAAACAGACGAAACAATGCGAACGGAGCATTTTCAGGCCAAATCGGTGTGCTATAGCCCACGGTTTCCTGGGTGGGCATAGGGTCCGGGCATGTTGTGGGCCAAAAATCGACCGGGGCGTGCCAGGGAAGTTGGGATCATCCCAGTGTAGTCCGTTTAATTTTTCATGGCCATTTGGGTTGACAAACGTGCGAAAAGGCACTAACGGGGTATTTTTGGGCTAAATCTCTATGCTATAGCCCACAGTTTCGTGGGTGGCCCCGGTGTCCGGGCATGCTGTGGGCCAAGAATCGATCGGGGCGTGCCAGGGAGGTTGGGGATTATTCCAATATGGTCCGTTTAATTTTTTGTGGCTATTTAGGTGGACAATCGGGCAAAACGATACGAACGGGGCATATTTGGGCCAAATATATGTGCTATAGCCCACGATTTCGGGGGTGGTCCCAGTGTCCGGGCATACTGTAGGCCAAAACTTGATAGAGGCGAGCCAGGGAGGTTGGGGATTATCCCAGTATGGTCTGTTTAACTTTTTGTGGCCATTTGGGTGGACAAACTGATGAAACGATGCGAACAGGGCATTTTCGGGCCAAATCAGTGTGCTATGGCCCACGGTTGTGGGGGTGGGCCTAGGGTCCGGTCGAACTGTGGGTCAAAAATCGACCGGGACATGCCAGGGGGTTGAGGATCATGCTAGTATGGTCCGTTAAATTTTTTGTGGCCATTTGGGTGGACAAACGGGCGAAAAAGCATAAATGGTGCATTTTCAGGCAATATCGGTGTGCTACGGCACACGATTTTGGGGGTGGGCCCGGGGTTCGGGCGTGGCTTGGGTCAAAAATCGATCGAGGTATGCCAGGGAGGTTGGGGATTGTCCTAGTATGATCCGTTTAATTTTTTGTGGAAATTTGGGTGGACAAACGGGAGAAACGAAGGATATGGGGCATTTTCAAGACAAATCAGTGTTCTATAACGCACGATTTTGGGGGTGGTCCCGGTGTTCGGGCGTGCTGTGGTCTAAAAATTGATAGAGGCGTGCCAGGGAGGTTGGGGATTGTCCCAGTGTGGTCCGTTTAATTTTTCATCGCCAATTGGAGGACAAACGGGCGAAACGGCGAGAATGGGGCATTTTCAGGCCAAATTGTTGTGCTATAGTCCATAGTTTTCGGGGTGGGCTGGGGGTACGGGCGCGCTGTGGGCCAAAAATTGACCAGTGCATGCTAGGTAGGTTGGGGATCATCCCAGTGTGGTCCGTTTAATTTTTCGTGGCTATTTGGGTGGACAAACGGGAGAAACGGCATAAATGAGGTATTTTTGGGCCAAATCGGTGTGCTATAGCCCACGGTTTTGGGGGAGGGCCCTGGGTTCGGGCGTGATGTCTGCTAAAAATCAACCGGGGTATGCCAAGGTGGTTGGGGATCATCCCAGTATGATCCGTTTAATTTTTTGCGGCCATTTACGTAGACAAATGGGTGAAATAGAACGAACGGGCATTTTTGGGAAAAATTGAGGTGCTATAGCACACGGTTTTAGGGGTGGGGCAGGAGTTCGGGCATGCTGTGGACTGAAAAATTAACTGGGGCATGCCAGGGAGGTTTGGGATCTTACCAGTATGGTCCGTTTAATTTTCGTGGCCATTTGGGTGGACAAACGGGCGAAACGGTGTGAATGGGGTGTTTTCAGGCCAAATCGATGTGCTATAGCCCACGGTTTCGGGGGTAGGACCGAGGTCCGAGCATACTGGGGGATGAAAATCAATCGGGGCATGCCAAGGTGTTTAGGCATCATCCCAGTATGGTTTGTTTAATTTTTCGTGGTTAGTTGGGTAGATAAACGGGCAAAACGGTGCAAATGGGGCATTTTCAGGACAAATCAATGAGCTATAGCCCACGGTTTTGGGGGGTGGGCACAGAGTCTGGGCATAACGTGGGCCAAAAATTGATCGGGGCATGCTAGGGAGGTTGGGGATCATTCAAGTGTGGTCCATTTAATTTTTCGTGGCCATTTGTATGGACAAACGAGCGAAATAGTGCGAACGGGGAGTTTTTGGGCCAAATCGGTGTGCTTTAGCCCACGGTTTTGGGGGTGGACCCGAGGTCCGGGCATGCTGTGGGTCGAAGATCAAACAAGGTGTTCTAGGGAGGCTGGGGATTCTCCCAGTGTGATCCGATTAATTTTTCGTGGCCATTTGGGTGGACAAACTGCTGAAACGGTGCGAACAGGGAATTTTTGTGTTAAATAAATGTGCTATTGCCCACAGTTTTGAGGGTGGGCCCGGAGTCCGGGTGTGCTGTGGGTCAAAAATCTCCCGGGGCGTGCTAGGGAGGTTGGGGATCATCCCAATATGGTACATTTCATTTTTTTATGGGCATTTGGATGGATAATCGGGAGAAACGATGTGAACGGAGCATTTTCGGACTAAATAGTTGTGCTATAGCCCAAGGTTTCATGGGTGGGCTCGTGTTCGAGCTTGCTGTGGGTCTAAAATCGATCAGAGCGTGCCAGGGAGGTTGGGGACTGTCCCAGTCTGATCCGTTTAATTTTTCGTGGCCATTTGGGTGGACAAACGAGTGAAACGACGCAAACGAGGCATTTTTGGGCTAAATTGCTGTGCTATAGCTCACGGTTTCATGGGTGGGACTGGTGTTCATGCGTTCTATTGGGCAAAAATTGATTGGAGCATGCCAAGGAGGTTGGGGATTATCTCAGTGTGGTCCGTTTAATTTTTCGTGGCTACTTGGGTGGACAAATGGGCGAAACAACGCGAATGGGGCATTTTCTGGCCAAATCGGTGTGCTATTGCCCACGATTTTGGGGGTGGGCCCGGTGTTCGGGCGTACTGTGGGCCAAAAATTGACTGGGGCATGCTAGGGAGGTTGGGGATCATCCTAGTTGATCCGTTTAATTTTTCTTGGCCATTTGGGTGGATAAACGGGCAAAACGGCACGAACGGGTCATTTTCGGGCCAAATTAGTGTGCTGTAGCCCACGGTTTTGGGGTGGGCCCGGGGTCCAAGAATATTGTAGGCTGAAAATCAACTGGGGCATGCCAGGGAGGTTAGGGATCATCCCAGTGTAGGTCATTTAATTTTTTGTGGCCATTTGGGTGGACAAACGGGCGACACGACGCGAATGGGGCATTTTCAAGCCAAATCTATGTGCTATAGCCCACGGTTTTGGGGGTGGGCCCGGGGTTCGGGCGTGTTGTGGGCCAAAAATCAACCAGGGTATGCTAGAAAGGTTGGGAATTGTCCCAGTATGGTGCGTTTAACTTTTTGTGGCCATTTGGGTGAACAAATAATGCAAACGAGGCATTTGTGGACAAATCGATGATCTATAGCCTATGATTTTAGGGGTGGGCCCGGTGTCTGGGCGTGCTATGGGCTAAAAATTGACCGGGGCGTGCCAGGGAGGTCTGGGATCATCTCAGTGTGGTCCGTTTAATTATTTTTGGCCATTTGGGTGGACAAACGGGCGAAATGATACTAATGGGGTATTTTCGGGCCTAATCATTATGCTATAGCCCATGATTTCGTGTGTGGGCCCGGTGTTCGGGCGTACCGTGGGCCAAAAATAGATCAGGGCATGCTAGGGAGGTTGGGTATCAACCAAGTGTGGTCTATTTAATTTTTCATGGCTATTTGTGTGGACAAACGGGCGAAACGACGCGAATGGGGCATTTTTTGGCCAAATCGGTATGCTATAACACATGGTTTCAGGGGTGGACCTGAGGTCCGGGCATGCTGTGGGTCAAATATCGAACGGGGCATTCCAGGGAGGTTGGGGATCGTCCCAGTGTGTTTTGTTTAATTTTTCATGGCCATTTGGGTGAACAAACGGGCGAAACAGCGAGAATGGGGCATTTTTTTGCCAAATCAGTGTGCTGTAATCGACGATTTTTGGGGTGGGCCCGGGGACTGGGTGTGCTGTTGGACAAAAATTGATCGAGGCATGCCAGGGAGGCTGGGGATCGTCCCAGTGTAGTCCCATTAATGTTTCGTGGCCATTTGGGTGGACAAACAGATGAAATGGCGCAAATAGAGAATTTTTGGGCCAAATCAGTGTGCTATATAGCCCACGGTTTTGGGGGTGGGCCCAGTGTCCGAGCGTGTTGTGGGCCTAAAATTGACCGGTGCATGCCAGGGAGGTTGGAGATCGTCCTAGTGTGGTCCGTTTAGTTTTTGTGGCTATTTTGGTGGACAAACGGGTGAAATGGAGCAAATGGGGCATATTTTAACCAAATCAGTGTGTTATAGTCCACGGTTTTGGGGGTGGGCCCGAGGTCCGGGCGTGCTGTGGGCCAAAAAATTGATCGGGGCATGCCAGGGAGGTTAGGGATCTTCCTAGTGTGGTTCGTTTAAATTTTCGTGGCCATTTGGGTGGATAAACGGGCGAAACATCGCGAACATGGCATTTTCGGGCTTAATCGAAGTGCTATAGCCCACGGTTTTGGGGGTAGGCCCGAAGTCCAGGCGTGCTGTAGGCTAAAAATCGACTGGGGCATGCCAGGGAGGTTGGGGATCATCCCAGTGATGTATGTATAATTTTCCGTGGTCATTTGGATGGACAAATGGGCGAAGCGGTGCAAACGGGGCATTTACGGGCCAAATTGGTGTGCTATAGCCCCCGGTTTTTGGAGTGGGCCTGGGGTCCAGGGGTGCTGTGGGCCAAAAATTGATCGGGGCGTGCCAGGGAGTTTAGGGATCATCCCAATGTGGTTCGTTTAATTTTTCGTGGCTATTTTGGTGGACAAACGGGCGTAACGATGCGAATAGGGTATTTTTTAGCCAAATTGGTGTTCTATAGCCCACAGTTTTGGAGGTGGGCCCGGAGTACGGGCGTGTGGTGGGCTAAAAATCGACCAGGGCATGCCAGGGAGGTTGGGATCATCCCAGTATCGTTTGTTTAATTTTTTATGGCAAGTTGGGTGGATAAACGGACGAAACGGTGCGAACGATGCATTTTTGGGCCAAATCGGTGTGCTATAACCGACGGTTTTGGGGGTGGGCCCAGGGTCCGGGTGTGCTATAGGTTAAAAAACAACTGGAGCGTGCCAGGGAGGTTGGGGATCGTCCCCGTGTGGTCCCTTTAATTTTTTGTGGCCATTTGGGTGGACAAATGGGCAAAATAGCGCAAATGGGATATTTTTTGGCCAAATAGGTGAGCTATAGCCCACGGTTTCAGGGATGGGCCCGGGCGTGTCGTGGGATAAAAATCTACTCAGGCATGCCAGGAAGGTTGGGGATCATTCCAGTATGGTCTATTTAATTTTTCGTGGCCATTTGGGTGGACAAACGGGCAAAACAGCGCAAACGGGGCATTTTCGGGAGAAATCAAAGTGGTATTATCCCACGGTTTCGGGGGTGGGCCTATAGTCTAGGCGCGCTGTGGTCCGAAAATTGCCCGGGGCATGCCAGGTAAGTTAGGGATCGTCCCAGTGTGGTTCGTTTAATTTTTCGTGGCTATTTGGGTGGACAAACGGGTGAAATGCCGTGAACGGGGTAATTTCGAGCCAAATCGATGTGCTATTAGCCCACGATTTCAGGTGTGGGCCTGGGGTCCGAGCATTCTGTGGACCAAAAATTGATCGGGGCATGCCAGGTAGGTTGGGTATCATCCCAGTGTGGTCCGTTTATTTTTTTGTAGCTATTTGGGTGGATAAATGAGCGAAATAGCATGAACGGAGCATTTTCAGGCCAAATCAGTGTGCTATAGCCTAGGGTTTTGGGGGTGGGCTCGGGGTTCGAGCATGTTGTGGGTTGAAAATCGACTAGGGTACGCCAGGGAGGTTGAGGATCATCCTAGTGTGGTCCGTTTAGTTTTTCGTGGCCATTTAGGTGGACAAACGGTCGAAACGACACAAATGGAGCATTTTCGGGCCAAATAGGTGTGCTATATCCCACGGTTTTGGGGGTGGGCCTGGGGTTCGGGCGTTCTATGGGTCGAAATCGACCGGGGTGTTCCAGGGAGGTTGGGGATCATCCCAATATGGTATGTTTAATTATTTATGGCAATTTGGGTGGATAAACGAGCGAAACGGCGCGAATGGGGCATTTTCTAACTAAATTAGTGTGCTATAGCCCATGGTTTTGGGGGTGTTCCCGGGGTTCGGGTGTGCTTTATGTCGAAAATTGATAGGGGCGTGCCAGGGAGGCTGGGGATCATCTCAGTATTTCCCGTTTAATTTTTGTGGACATTTGGGTGGACAAACGAAGCGAAAGGAGCTTTTTTGGGCCAAATCGGTGTGCTATAGCCAATGGTTTTGGGGGTGGGCTCGGGTTCTGGCGTGCTGTGGGCAAAAAATCAACCGGAGCATGCCAAGGAGGTTGGGGATCATCCTAGTGTGGTCCGTTGAATTTTTTGTGGATATTTAGATGGACAAACGAGCGAAACGGCACGAACGGGGCATTTTAGGGCCAAATCGGTGTTCTATAGCGTGTGGTTTTGGGGGTGGGCCTGGGGTCCGGGCGTGCTGTGGGTAAAAAATCGACAGGGGCATGCCAGGGAGGTTGGGGATCATCCCAGTGTGGTCCCTTTAATTTTTCGTGTCCATTTGGATGGACAAACGGGCGAAACAACATTTTTAGGCCAAATCGGTGCGTTATAGCCCACGGTTTTAGGGGTGGGCCCAGGGTACAGGCCTTGTTGTGGGCCTAAAATAGACCAGGGCATGCCAGGGAGGTTTGGATCATCCCAAAGTGGTTTGTTTAATTTTTTGTGGCTATTTGGGTGGACAAAAAGGCAAAACGGTGCGAACGAGGCATTTTTGGGCCAAATTGGTGTGCTATAGCCCACTTTTTTGGGGGTGGGCACGGGGTTCGGACATGATGTGGTCTTAAAATTGATCGGGGCATGCCAGGGAGGTTGGGGATCGTTCTAGTGTGGTCCGTTTAATTTTTAGTGGGCATTTGGGTGGACAAACGGACAAAACAACGCTAACGGGACATTTTTGGGCCAAATCGGTGTGCTATAGCCAACGGTTGCGTGGGTGGGCCCAGGTTACGGGCGAGCTGTTGGCCAAAAATCGACCGAGGCATGCCAGGGAGGTTGGGATCATCCCAGTGTGGTACGTTTAATTTTTATTGCAATTTAGGTGGACAAACGGGCGGAACGGCACAAACAGGGCATTTTAGGGTCAAATAGGTGAACTATAGCCCATTGTTTTTTGGGAAGGCCCGGGGTACGGGTGCTCTGTATGTCGAAAATCGACCAGTGCATTCCAGGGAAGTTCGGGATCATCCAAGTATGTTTCGAGTAATTTTTCATAGCCATTTGGGTGGACAAACGGGCGAAACAGCATGAACGAGGCATTTTTGGGCCAAATCTGTGTGCTATAGCCCACGATTTAATAAGTGGGCCCGGGCGTGCTATGGGCCAAAAATTCACTAGGGCATTCCAGGGAAGTTGGGGATTGTCCCAATATGGTTCGTTTAATTTTGTGTGGCCATTTAGGTGGACAAACGGGCGAAATGGCCTAATCAAGGCATTTTAGGGCCAAATCGGTGTGCTATAGCCCACGGTTTTGGGGGTGGGCTCGGGGTCCGGGTGTGCTGTGGGACAAAAATCAACAGAGGCGTGCCAGGGAGGTTGGTGATCATCCTAGTACGGTCCGTTTAATTTTTCGTGGCCATTTGCGTGGACAAACTGCGCGAACGGGGCATTTTTATTATAAATCAGTGTGCTATATCCCACGGTTTTGGGGATGAGATCGGGGTTCGGGCGTGCTGTGGATCAAAAATTGATCGGGGCGTGCCACGGATGTTGGGGATCATCCCCGTGTGGTCCGTTTAATTTTTTGTGGCCATTTGGGTGGACAAATGGGCGAAATGGAGCGAACGAAGTGTTTTCAAGCCAAATCAATGAGCTATAGCCCACGGTTTTGGGGGTGGGCCAGGGGTTCGGGCTTACTGTGGGCCAAAAATCGACCGGGGCATGCCAGGGAGGTTGGGGATCATCCCAGTATGGTTCGTTTAATTTTTTGTGGCCATTTGGGTTGACAAACGGGCAAAACGACGCGAACGGGGCATTTTCGGGCCAAATTAGTGTGCTATAGCCCACGGTTTTGGGGGTGGGCCAGGGTTACGGGCGTGCTTTGAGCTGAAAATCGACCAGGGCATGCCATGGAGGTTGGGGATCATCCTAGTGTGGTCCATTTAATTTTTTGTGTCCATTTGGGTGGACAAAAAGGCGAAACGATGCGAACAAGGCATTTTTGTGTTAATCGGTGTGCTATAGTCCACTGTTTTGGGGGTGGGCCACGGTTCGTGCGTGTTGTGGGCTGAAAATCAACCAGAGCGTGCCAGCAAGGTTGGGGATCATCCCAGTGTGGTATGATTAATTTTTCTTGGCCATTTGGTTGGACAAACGGGCGAAATAGCACGAATGGGGCATTTTTAAGGCCAAATCGGTGTGCTATTAGTCCACAATTTTGGGGGTGGGCCCTGGGTTCGGGCGTGCTGTGGGTCAAAAATCGACCGAGGCGTGCCAGGTAGGTTGAGAATTGTCCCAGTGCAGTCCGTTTAATTGTTCGTGGCAATTTAGGTGGACAAACGGGCGAAATGCCTTGAATGGGGAACTTTCAGACAAAATTAGTGTGCTATTAGCCCACAGTTTTAGAGATGGGCTTAGCGTTGCTGTGGGCCGAAAATTGACCGGGGTATGCCAGATAGGTTGGGGATCATCCCAGTATAGTCCATTTAATTTTTCTTAGTCATTTGGGTGGACAAACAGAAGAAATAGCGCGAACGAGAAATTTTTAGGCAAAATTGATGTGCTATATCCCACGGTTTTGGGGGTGGGCTCGGGGTTCGGGCGTGCTGTGGGTTGAAAATTGATCGAGGCGTGCCACGAAGGTTGGGGATCATCCTAGTGTGGTCCATTTAATTTTTTGTGGCTATTTAGGTGGACAGACGGTTGAAACAGTGTGAACGGGGCATTTTCAGGCCAAATCGATGTGTTATAGCCCACGGCTTTGGGGGTGGGCTCGGGGGTCGGGCGTGCTGTGGGCTGAAAATCGACCGTGGTGTACCAGGGAGGTTGATGATCATCCCATTGTGGTCCACTTTATTTTTCGTGGCCATTTAGTGGACAATCGGCGAATAGGGCAATTTTGGGATAAATCGGTGTGCTATATCCCACAGTTTTGGGGGTGGGGCCGGGTTCCGGTTGTGCTGTGGGCTAAAAATCGATCGGGGCATGACAGGGAGGTTGGGGATCATCTCAATATGGTCTGTTTAATTTTTTGTGTCCATTTGGGTGGATAGATGGGCGAAACATCGCGAATGGGGCATTTTCAAACTAAATCAGTGTGCTATAGCCTATGGTTTCGGGGGTGGGCCCGGAGTTCGGGGGTTTTATGTGCCAAAAATCGATCGAGGTGTGCCATGGAGGTTAGGGATCATCCCAGTATTGTCTATTTAATTTTTTGTGGCTATTTTGGTAGACAAACGGAGCGAACGAGGCTTTTTCGGGCCAAATCGGTGTGCTATAGCCAATGGTTTCAGGGGTGGGCCCGGGTTCTGGCGTGTTGTGGGCCAAAAATCGACTGGAACATGCCAGGGAGGTTGGGGATCATCCTAGTGTGGTATATTTAATTTTTTGTCAAAATTTAGGTGGATAAACGGGCAAAACCACGTGAACGGGGCATTTTTGGGTCAAATCGGTGTGCTACAGCCCATGGTTTTGGGGGTGGGCCTGGGTTTCGGGCATGTTATGGGTCTAAAATTGACCAGGGCATGCCAGGCTTGGTTTGGGATTGTCAAGTGTGGTCCGTTTAATTTTTCGTGGACATTTGGGTTGACAAACGGCGTGAACGGGGTGTTTTTTGAACAAATCGGTGTTCTATAGCCCACGAGTTTAGGGGCGGGCCCGGGTTCTGGGCGTGCTAAGGGCTAAAAATCAACTGAGGCGTGCCAAGGAGGTTGGGGATTATCCTAGTGTGGTCCATTTTATTTTTCATGGCCATTTAGGTGGACAAACAGGTGAAATGACGCGAACGGAGTATTTTCAGGCCAAATTGGTGTGCTATAGCCCACGGTTTCCTAGGTGGGCATGGGGTCCGGGCATGATGTGGGCCAAAAATCGACCGGGGTGTGCCAGGGAAGTTGGGGATCATCCCAGTGTAGTCCGTTTAATTTTTCATGGCCATTTGGGTTGACAAACATGCGAAAAGGCACTAACGGGGCATTTTTGGGCCAAATAGGTGTGCTATAGGCTATGATTTCGGGGGTGGGCCCGGGGTACGGGCGTTATTAATACGAGTATGATCACAATCATGGACACTTTTTGAGTATTTTGAAGACTACCTAAAAAGTGTACAAGTCTAAGTGTGAAGTTGGGCCCAAAACCGTCCCAGCACACTCCATGGGCTGTTTTTGGTGCCCTTTCTATTAAAGGGTCTTTTAGTCTTTTGTCTTTTATTTTGTAATGTAATATAAATTGAACATTGTAGGGTTTTAGTTGATAGTTTTTATGAATGTTGAAGAAACAACACTCCTCTTAGAGAGAGAGAGTCCAACCCTGAAACTAGGGCATAACATAAGGGTGGATTGTCTTGTGTGTTGCATTTTGCTTGATACGTTGGTGCTTGGGTGGTGGACACCTCTCTTGTGTAAGTTGTAAGAGTTAGGTGTTTGTTGTGTGAAGTGTTAAAAGTCCAAGAGTGGAATATGCTCTTGGGTTGTTAAGACTACATCAACACTTGTCTAACTATCTATCTTGTATCTTGTTTTAGTTTCAGCTTCTTGTGTTGTTAATGGAACCCGTTTGTTCTTGTTGCTATTGTAATATTATGGAGCTTCATCTTGTGTTGCTAAACTTGTTGTTGGCTGGCTATTTTGGTGTATTAACACCTTGTATCCTCTTATTTCTTGTTCTAGATAATGAATGCGAGAGAGGTCCCCATTTGGTCCACGATTTGTTGTGATTTGTGAACTGTTTTGGGGTGTGATTTCGTGTTCCCTTGTTTATTTTGTATCAGTGTCGTGGGCCAAAAATTGACTGGGTCATTCCAGGGAGGTTGGGGATCATCCCAGTATGGTTCGTTTAATTATTCGTGGCCATTTGGGAGGACAAACGAGTGAAATTGAGCAAATGGGGCATTTTCAGGCCAAATTGGTGTGCTATAGCCTACGATTTTGGGGGTGGGCTCAGGGTCTGGGCGAGCTGTAGGCCAAAAATCGATCGGGACGTGCTAGGGAGGTTAGGAATCATCCTAGTGTAGTCCGTTTAATTTTTTGTGGCCATTTGGGTGGACAATCGGGCGAAACGATGCAAACGGGGCATTTTCAGGCCAAATCGCTATGCTATAGCCCACAGTTTCGTGGGTGGGCCCGGTGTTCGGGCATGTTGTGGTCCAAGAATCGATCGGGGCGTGCCAGGGAGGTTGGGGATTATCCCAATATGGTCCGTTTAATTTTTTGTGGCTATTTGGGTGGACAATCGGGAAAAACGATACGAACGGGGCATTTTTGGGCCAAATCAATGTGCTATAGCCCACGATTTCTGGGGTGGGCCCAGTTTTTGGGCATACTGTAGGCCAAAAATTGATCGAGGCGAGACAAGAAGGTTGGGTATTGTCCCAGTGTGGTCTTTTTTACTTTTTGTGGCCATTTGGGTGGACAAACGGATGAAACAATGCGAATGGGGCATTTTCGGGTCAAATCGGTGTGCTATAGCCCACGGTTGTGGGGGTGGGCCCAGGGTCCGGGCGAACTGTGGGCCAAAAATCGATCGGGACATAACAGGGGGTTGAGGATCATCCTAGTATGGTTTGTTAAATTTTTCATGGTCATTTGGGTGGACAAACAGGCAAAAAACCGTAAATGGTGCATTTTCAGGCAATATTGGTGTGCTACAACACACGATTTTGGGGGTGGGCCCGGGGTTCGGGCGTGGTTTAGGTCAAAAATTGGCCGAGGTATGCCAGGGAGGTTGGGGATTGTCCTAGTATGATTCGTTTAATTTTTCGTGGAAATTTGGGTGGACAAACGGGAGAAACCGAGGATATAGGGCATTTTCGAGCCAAATCAGTGTTCTATAGCGCACGCTTTTGGAGGTGGGCCCGGGGTTCGGGCGTGCTGTGGTCTAAAAATTGATAGAGGCATGCCAGGGAGGTTGGTGATCGTCCCAGTATAGTCCATTTAATTTTTCATCGCCAATTGGTGGACAAACGGGCAAAACGACGAGAATGGGGCATTTTCGGGCCAAATTATTGTGCTATAGCCCATAGTTTTTGGGGTGGGTCGGGGGTATGGGCGCGCTGTGGGCCGAAAATTGACCAGTGCATGCCAGGTAGGTTGGGGATCGTCCCAGTGTGGTCCGTTTAATTTTTCATGGCTATTTGTGTGGACAAACGGGATAAACGACACGAATGAGGTATTTTCAGGCAAAATCGGTGTGCTATAGCCCACGGTTTTGGGGGAGGGACCGGGGTTCGGGCGTGATGTCGGCTAAAAATCAACCGGGGCATGCCAGGGAGGTTGGGGATCATCCCAGTATGGTCTGTTTAATTTTTCGTGGCCATTTACGTAGACAAACGGGCAAAATAACACAAACAGGGCATTTTTGGGTAAAATCGAGGTGCTATAGCCCACGGTTTTAAGGGTGGGCCTGGAGTTCGGGCATGCTGTGGGCTAAAAAATTAACCGGGGCATGCCAGGGAGGTTTGGGATCTTACCAGTATGGTCCGTTTAATTTTCGTGGATAAACGGGCGAAACGGTGTGAATGGGGTATTTTCAGGCCAAATCGATGTGCTATAGCCCACAGTTTCGGGGGTGGGCCCGAGGTACGGGCATGCTGGGGGCTGAAAATCAATCGGGGTGTGCCAGGGAGTTTAGGCATCATCCCAGTATGGTCTGTTTAATTTTTTGTGGTTAGTTAGGTGGATAAACGGGCAAAACGGCACAAACAGGGCATTTTCAGGACAAATCAATGTGCTATAGCCCAAGGTTTTGGGGGGTGGGCACGGGGTCCGGGCATAACGTGGGCCAAAAATCTATCGGGGCATGCTAGGGAGGTTGGGGATCATTCAAGTGGGGTCCATTTAATTTTTCGTGGCCATTTGTATGGACAAACGAGCGAAATGGTGCGAACGGAGAGTTTTTGGGCCAAATCAGTGTGCTTTATCCCTTGGTTTTGGGGGTGGACCCGAGGTCCGGGCATGCTGTGGGCCGAAGATCGAACGGGGTGTTTTAGGGAGGCTGGGGATTATTCCAGTGTGATCCGATTAATTTTTCGTGGCCATTTGGGTGGACAAACGGGTGAAACGGTGCGAACAGAGAATTTTTGTGTTAAATAAATGTGCTATAGACCACGGTTTTGAGGGTGGGCCCGGGGTCCGGGTGTGATGTGGGTCAAAAATCTCCCGAGGCGTGCCAGGGAGGTTAGGGATCATCCCAGTGTGGTTTGTTTAGTTTTTCACGGCTTTTTGATGGAAAAACGGGCGAAACGGAGTGAATGGGGCATTTTTGGGCCAAATTGGTATGCTATAGCCCACGGTTTTGGGGGTGAGCTCGGGGTTCGGGCATGTTGTGGGCCGAAAATTGTTCGGGGAATGCTAGAGGTTGGGGATCATCTCAATGTGATCTATTTAATTTTTTGTGGGCATTTGGATGGATAATCGGGCGAAACGACGCGAACGGGGCATTTTCGGGCCAAATTATTGTGCTATAGCCCACGGTTTCATGGGTGGGCTCGTGTTCGAGCGTTCTGTGGGCCTAAAATCGATCAGAGCGTGCCAGGGAGGTTGGGGACTGTCCTAGTCTGATCCGTTTATTTTTTCGTGGCCATTTGGGTGGAAAAACGAGTGAAACGACACGAACGAGGCATTTTTGGGCTACATCGCTGTGCTATAGCCCACGGATTTATGGGTGGGACTGGTGTTCAGGCGTGCTATTGGGCAAAAATCGATCGGAGCATGCCAGAGAGGTTGGGGATTATCCCAGTGTGGTTCGTTTAATTTTTCGTGGCTACTTGGGTGGACAAATAGGCAAAACGACGCGAACGGGGCATTTTCTGGCCAAATCGGTGTGCTATTGCCCACGATTTTGGGGGTGGGCCCAGTGTTCAGGCGTACTGTGGGCCAAAAATCAACTGGGGCGTGCTAGGGAGTTGAGGATCATCCTAGTTGATCTGTTTAATTTTTCTTGGCCATTTGGGTGGATAAACGGGCAAAACAGCACGAACGGGGCATTTTAGGGCCAAATTAGTGTGTTGTAGCCCACGGTTTTGGGGTGGGCCCGGGGTGCAGGCATGCTGTGGGCAGAAAATCAACTGGGGCATGCCAGGGAGGTTGGGGATCATCCCAGTATAGGTCATTTAATTTTTTGTGGCCATTTGGGTGGACAAACGGGCAACACGACGCGAACGGGGAATTTTCAAGCAAAATCTATGTGCTATAGCCCACGGTTTTGGGGGTGGGCCTGGGGTTTGGGCATTCTGTGGGCCAAAAATTGACCAGGGCATGCTAGGAAGGTTGTGAATTGTCCCATTATAGTGCGTTTAATTTTTTGTGGCCATTTGGGTGAATAAACGATGCGAACGAGGTATTTTTGGAATAAATCGGTGATCTATAGCCTACGGTTTTAGGGGTAGGCCCGGGGTCTGGGCGTGATATGGGCCAACAATTGATCGAGGCATGCCAGGGAGGTTGGGGATCATCCCAGTGTGGTTCGTTTAATTTTTTTTGGTCATTTGGGTGGAGAAACGGGCGAAACGATATGAATGGGGTATTTTCGGGCTAAATCGTTGTGCTATAGCCCACAAGTTCGTGGGTGGGCCCGGTGTTCGGGCGTACCGTGGGTAGAAAATAGTTTAGGGCATGTTAGGGAGGTTGGGTATCATCCAAGTATGGTCCATTTAATTTTTCGTGGCCATTTGTGTGGACAAATGGGCGAAACGGCGCGAATGGGGCATTTTCTGGCCAAATCGGTGTGCTATAACACACGGTTTTGGGGGTGGACCTGAGGTCCGGGCGTGCTTTGGGCCAAATATCGAACGAGGCATTCCAGGGAGGTTGGGGATCGTCCCAGTGTGGTCTGTTTAATTTTTCATGGACATTTGTGTGGACAAACGGGCGAAATAGCGAGAATGGGGCATTTTTGTGCCAAATCAGTGTGCTGTAACCGACGGTTTCTGGGGTGGGCCCGGGGTCTGGGTGTGCTAGTGGACAAAAATTGACCGAGGCATGCTAGGGAGGCTGGGGATCGTCCCAGTGTAGTCCCATTAATTTTTCGTGGCCATTTGGGTGGACAAACAGGTGAAATGGCGCGAACAGAGAATTTTTGGGCCAAATCAGTGTGCTATATAGCCCACGGTTTTGGGGGTATGCCCAGTGTCCGAGCGTGCTGTGGGCCTAAAATTGACCGGTGCATGCCAGGGAGGTTGGAGATCATCCTATTGTGGTCTGTTTAGTTTTTTGTGGCTATTTCAGTGGATAAACGGGTGAAATGGAGTGAACAGGGCATATTTTAGCCAAATCAGTGTGTTATAGCCTACGGTTTTGGGGGTGGGCTCGGGGTCCGGGCGTGCTGTGGGACGAAAAATTGATCAGGGCATGCTAGGGAGGTTAGGGATCTTCTTAGTGTGGGTCGTTTAAATTTTCGTGGCCATTTGGGTGGATAAACGAGCGAAACATCGCAAACGGGGTATTTTCGAGCTTAATCGATGTGCTATAACACACAGTTTTATGGGTAGGCCCGAAGTCCAGGTGTGCTGTGGGCCAAAAATCGACCGGGGCATGGCAGGGAGGTTGGGGATCATCCCAGTGAGGTATGTTTAATTTTCCGTGGTCATTTGGGTGGACAAATGGGCGAAGCGGCGCGAACAGGGCATTTACGGGTCAAATCGGTATGCTATAGCCCCCGGTTTTTGGAGTGGGCCTGGGGTTCAGGGGTGCTGTGGGCTGAAAATTGATCGGGGCATGCCAGGGAGTTTAGGGATCGTCCCAATGTGGTTCGTTTAATTTTTCGTGGCTATTTTGGTGGATAAACGGGCGTAACGATGCGAATAGGGTATTTTTTTAGCCAAATCGGTGTGCTATAGCCAACGGTTTTGGTGGTAGGCCCGGAGTACGGGCGTGCGGTGGGCCAAAAATCGACCAGGGCATGCCAGGGAGGTTGGGGATCATCCCAGTATGGTTCGTTTAATTTTTTGTTCCTAGTGTGGTCCGTTTAGTTTTTCATGGCCATTTAGGTGGACAAACGGTCGAAACGGCACGAACGGAGCATTTTCGGGCCAAATAGGTGCGCTATATCCCACAGTTTCAGGGGTGGGCCTGGGGTCCTGGCGTTCTATGGGTCAAAATCGACCGGGGCATGCCAGGGAGGTTGGGGATCATCCCAATATGGTCTGTTTAATTATTTGTGGCAATTTGGGTGGATAAACGAGCGAAACGGAGCGAATGGGGCATTTTCTAACTAAATTAGTGTGCTATAGCCCACGGTTTTGGGGGTGGTCCTGGGGTCCGGGCGTGCTTTGTGCAGAAAATCGATAGGGGCATGCCAGGGAGGTTGGGATCATCTCAGTATTTCCCGTTTAATTTTTGTGGATATTTGGGTGGATAAACGAAGCGAAAGGAGCTTTTTCAGGCAAAATCGGTGTGCTATAGCCAATGGTTTCGGGGGTGGGCCCGGATTCAGGCGTGCTGTGGGCGATAAATTGATGGAGCATGCCTGGGAGGTTGGGGATCATCCTAGTATGGTCCGTTTAATTTTTTGTGGATATTTAGGTGGGCAAGCGAGCAAAACGGCATGAACGGGGCATTTTCGAGCCAAATCGGTGTTCTATAGCGTGTGGTTTTGGGGGTGGGCCTGGGGTCCGGGCGTGTTGTGGGTAAAAAATCGACAGGGGCATGCCAGGGAGGTTGGGGATCGTCCTAGTGTGGTCTCTTTAATTTTTTTTGGCCATTTGGGTGGACAAACGGGCGAAATAGCACAAACGGGGCATTTTTGGGCCAAATCGTTGCGTTATAGCCCACGATTTCAGGGGTGGGCCCAGGGTACAAGCCTCGTTGTGGGCCTAAAATAGACCAGGGCATACTAGGGAGGTTTGGGATCATCCCAATATGGTCCGTTTAATTTTTCGTGGCTCTTTGGGTGGACAAACAGGCAAAACAGTGTGAGCGAGGCATTTTTGGGCCAAATCGATGTGCTATAGCCCATGATTTTGAGGTGGGCACGGGGTTCGGACATGATGTGGTCTTAAAATCGATTGGGGCATGCCAAGGAGGTTGGGGATCATCCTAGTATGGTCCGTTTAATTTTTAGTGGGCATTTGGGTGGACACACGGACAAAATAGCGCTAACGGGGCATTTTTGGGCTAAATCGGTGTGCTATAACCCATGGTTACGGGGGTGGGCCCAGGTTCCGGGCGAGCTGTTGGCTAAAAATCGACCGAGGCATGCCAGGGAGGTTGGGGATCATCCCAGTGTGGTCCGTTTAATTTTTTGTTGCAATTTAGGTTGACAAACGGGTGAAACGGCACGAACAGAGCATTTTAGGGTCAAATAGGTGAACTATAGCCCATTGTTTTTTGGGTGGGCCCGGGGTACGGGCGCTCTGTATGTCGAAAATCGACCAGTGCATGCCAGGGAAGTTCGGGATCATCCAAGTGTGTTTCGAGTAATTTTTCGTGGCTATTTGGGTGGACAAACGGGTGAAACAACATAAACGAGGCATTTTTGGGCCAAATCTGTGTGCTATAGCCCACAGTTTAATGGGTGGGCCCGGGGTCCGGGCGTGCTATGGGCCAAAAATTCACTAGGGCGTGCCAGGAAAGTTGGGGATCGTCCCAATATGGTCCGTTTAATTTTGTGTTTCCATTTAGGAGGACAAACGGGCGAAATGGCGCAAACAGTGCATTTTAGGGCCAAATCAGTGTGCTATAGCCCACGGTTTTGGGGGTGGGCCCGGGGTCCGGGTGTGCTATGGGACAAAAATCAACAGGGGCGTGCCAAGGAGGTTGGTGATCATCCTAGTGTGGTCCGTTTAATTTTTCGTGGCCATTTGGGTGGACAAACTGCGCGAACGGGGCATTTTTATGATAAATCAGTGTGGTATATCCCACGGTTTTGGGGATGAGATCGGGGTCCAGGCGTGCTGTGGATAAAAAATTGACCGGGGCATGCCACGGATGTTGGGGATCATTCCCGTGTGGTCCATTTAATTTTTCGTGGCCATTTGGGTGGACAAATGGGCGAAACGGAGCAAACGAAGTATTTTCAGGCCAAATCAATGAGCTATAGCCCACGGTTTCGGGGGTGGGCCGGGGGTTCGAGCTTACTGTGGGCCAAAAATCGACCGGGGCATGTCAGGGAGGTTGGGGATTATCCCAGTATGTTTCGTTTAATTTTTTCTGGCCATTTGGGTTGACAAACAGGCGAAACGATGCGAACGAGGAATTTTTGGGCCAAATTAGTGTGCTATAGCCCACGATTTTGGGGGTGGGCCAAGGGTACGGGCGTGCTTTGAGCTGAAAATCGACCAGGGCATGCCAGGGAGGTTGGGGATCTTCCCAGTGTGGTCCATTTAATTTTTTGTGTCCATTTGGGTGGACAAAAGGGCGAAACGGTGTGAATAAGGCATTTTTGTGTTAGTCGGTGTGCTATAGTCCACTGTTTTGGGGGTGGGCCACGGTTCGTGCGTGTTGTGGGCTGAAAATCAACCAGAGCGTGCCAACGAGGTTGTGGATCGTCCCAGTGTGGTCTGATTAATTTTTCTTGGCTATTTGGTTGGACAAACGGGCAAAATAGCACAAATGGGGCATTTTTAAGGCCAAATCGGTGTGCTATTAGCCCACAATTTTGGGGGTGGGCCCTGGGTTCGGGTGTGCTGTGGTTCAAAAATCGATCGGGGCATGCCAGGTAGGTTGAGAATTATCCCAGTGTACTCCGTTTAATTTTTCGTGGCCATTTGGGTGGAAAAACGGGCGAAATGCCGCGAACGGGGAACTTTCGAACAAAATTGGTGTGCTATTAGCCCATGGTTTCAGAGATTGGCTTAGCGTCTGAGCGTGCTGTGGGCCAAAAATCGACCGGGGCATGCCAGATAGGTTGGGGATCATCCTAGTGTGGTCCGTTTAATTTTTCTTAGTCATTTGGGTGGATAAACAGATGAAATGGCGCGAACTGGAAATTTTTGAACCAAATCGGTGTGCTATAGCCCATAGTTGTGGGGGTGGGCCCGGGTTTCGGGCGTGCTGTGGGCTGAAAATTGATCGAGGTGTGCCTCGAAGGTTAAGGATCATCCTAGTGTGGTCAATTTATTTTTTTGTGGCTATTTAGGTGGACAAACGGTCGAAATGGCGTGAATGGGGCATTTTCAGGCCAAATCGGTGTGTTATAGCCCACGGCTATGGGGGTGGGCCCGGGGATCGGGCGTGCTGTCGGCTGAAAATCGATCGAGGCGTACCAGGGAGGTTGATGATCATCCCAGTGTGGTCCGCTTTATTTTTCATGGCCATTTAGTGGACAATCGGCGAATAGGGCATTTTTGGGATAAATCGGTATGCTATATCCCACGGTTTTGGGGGTGGGCCTGGGGTCCGGGCGTGCTGTGGGCTAAAAATCGATCGGGGCATGCTAGGGAGGTTGGGGATCATCTCAATATGGTCTGTTTAATTTTTTGTGGCCATTTGGGTGGATAGATGGGCGAAACGACTCGAATTGGGCATTTTCAAACTAAATCAGTGAGCTATAGCCCATGGTTTCGGGGGTGGGCCCGGAGTTCGGATGTGTTATGTGCCAAAAATCAATCGGGGCGTGCCAGGGAGGTTAGGGATCATCCCAATATTGTTTATTTAATTTTTTGTGTCCATTTTGGTAGACAAACGAAGCGAACGAGGCTTTTTCGAGCCAAATCGGTGTGCTATTGCCAATGGTTTCAGGGGTGGGCTCGGGGTCTGGCATGCTGTGGGCTAAAAATCGACCGAAACATGCCAGAGAGGTTGGGGATCATCCTAGTGTGGTCTATTTAATTTTTTGTCGAAATTTAGGTGGACAAATGGGCAAAACGATGCGAACGGGGCATTTTTAGGCCAAATCGGTATGCTATAACGTACGGTTTCGGGGTTGGGCCAGGGGTCCAGGCGTGCTGTGGGTTAAAAATCAACAGAGGCATGCTAGGGGGGTTGAGGATCATCCCAGCGTGGTCCGTTTAATTTTTTGTGGCCATTTGGGTGGACAAACGGGCGAAACAGCTCCAATGAGGCATATTCAGGCCAAATCGGTGTGTTATAGCCCACGGTTTTGGGGTGAGCCTGGGGTACAGGCTCGGTGTGGGCCTAAAATCGACCAGGGCATGCCCGGGAGGTTGGGGATCATTCCAGTGTGGTTCGTTTAATTTTTTGTGGCCATTTGGGTAGACAAACAGGCAAAACTCCTCGAACGAGGTATTTTTTGGCCAAATCGGTGTGCTATAGCCAACAGTTTCAAGGGTGGGCTCGGGGTTTAGACGAGTTGTGGGATGAAAATCGACCAGAGCATGCCTGGGAGGTTGGGGATCAACTCAGTGTGGTTCGGTTAATTTTTAGTGGGCATTTGGGTGGACAAACGGATGAAAAGGCGCTAACAGGGCATTTTCGGGCCAAATCGGTGTGCCATAGCCCATGGTCCGGGCGAGCTATAGGCCCAAAATCGATCGAGGGATGCCAGGGAGGTTGGGGATCATCCCAGTATGGTCCGTTTAATTTTTAATGGCCATTTAGGTGGAAAAATGGGCAAAACGGTACGAACAGGGTATTTTCGGGCTAAATCGGTGAACTATAGCCCATGGTTTTGGGGGTGGGCCTTGGGTACGGGTGTGCTGTCGGCCGAAAATCAACCAGTGCATGCCAGGGAAGTTGGGGATCATCCCAGTATGGTCCGGTTAATTTTTTGTGGCCATTTAGGTGGACGAACGGGCGAAACGATGCGAACGGGGCATTTTTGGTCCAAATTGGTGTTTTATAGCCTACGATTTTGGGGGTGGGCCAGGGTTACAGGTGTGCTTTGAGCCGAAAATTGACTAGGGCTTGCCAGGGAGGTTATGGATCATCCCAGTATGGTTCGTTTAATTTTTCGTGGCTATTTGGGTGGATAAAAGAGCGAAATAGCAGAAACGAGGTATTTTTGGGCGAAATTGGTGAGTTATAGCCCACGGTTTTGGGGGTGGGCCGGGGTCCGGGCTTGTTGTGGGATGAAAATCGACCGGAGAATGCCAGCGAGGTTGGGGATCATCTCAGTATGGTTCGTTTAATTTTTCTTGGCCATTTGGGTGAACAAACGGGCGAAATAGCGTGAATGGGGCATTTTTAGGGCCAAATCGGTGTGCTATAGCCCATAATTTTGGGGGGGTGGGCCCGGTGTTCGAGCGTGCTGTGGGCTGAAAATTGACCGGAGCGTGCCAGGGAGGTTGAGGATCGTCCTAGTGTGGTCCGTTTATTTTTTTGTGTCCAATTAGGTGGACAAACGGGCGTAACGGCGCGAATGGGGCATTTTCGGGCCAAACCAGTGTCCTATAGGCCACGGTTTCAGGGGTGGTCCCGGTGTTCGAGTGTGTTGTGAGCCAAAAATTAACCGAGGCATGCCAGGGAGGTTGGGGATCATCCCAGTATGGTCCGTTTTATTTTTCATGGCCATTTGGTGGACAAACGGGTGAAACGGCGAGAACGGGCATTTTCGGGCTAAATTGGTGTGCTATAGCCCCCAGTTTAGGAGGTGTACATGGGGTACGGGAGCGTTGTGGGCCAAAAATTGACCAGTGCATGCCAGGGAGGTTGGGGATCATCCCAGTGTGGTCTTTTTAATTTTACGTGGCCATTTGGGTGGAAAATTGGGCGAAACGGCTCGAACGAGGTGTTTTTGGGTCAAATCGGTGTGCTATAGCCCACGGTTTTGGGGTGGGCTCGGGGTTCGGTCGTGCTGTGTGCTGAAAATTGATCGGAGCATGCCAGGGAGGTTGTGGATCATCCTAGTATGGTCTGTTTACTTTTTGTGGCCATTTGGGTGGACAAACGACATGAACGGGGCATTTTCGTGCCAAATCAGTGTGCTATAGCCCACGGTTTCAGGGGTGGGCCCAAAGTCTGGCATGTTGTGGGTCCAAAATCGACCGAGGTAAGCCAGGGAGGTTGGGGATCATCCTAGTGTGGTCCGTTTAATTTTTTGTGGACATTTAGGCGGACAAACAGGCGAAATAGCGTGAACGAGCCATTTTTGGGCCAAATTGGTGTGCTATAGCGCACGGTTTTGGGGGTCGGCTTGGGGTACAGGCGTGCTGTAGGCCGAAAATCAACAGGGGCATGCCAGGGGGGTTGAGGATCATCCCAATATGGTCCGTTTAAATTTTTGTGGCTATTTGGGTAGACAAAGGGGTGAAATGGCGCGTACGGAGCATTTTTGAGCCAAATCGGTGGGCTATTGCCCACGGTTTTGGGGTGGGTCCGGGGTACGTACATGCTGTGGGCCGAATATCGACCAGGGCATGCTAGGGAGGTTGAGGATCATCCCAGTGTTGTTCGTTTACATTTTTGTGGGTATTTGGGTGGACAAACGGATGAAACGACGTGAACGGGGTATTTTCGGGCCAAATCGATGTCATATAGCACACGGTTTTAGGGGTGGGCCAGGGATCCGGGCGAGCTGTGGGTCAAAAATTGTCTGGGGCATTCCAGGTAGCTTGGAAATCATCCCAGTGTGGTCCGTTTAATTTTTTGTAGATATTTAGATGGACAAACGGGTGAAACGGCGCGAACAGGGTGTTTTCTGGCCAAATCGATGTACTATAGCCAATGGTTTTGGGGGTGGACTCGGGGTACGACCGTGCTGTTTGCCAAAAATTGACCAGTACATGCCAGGGAGGTCGAGGATCATCCCAGTATGGTTTGTTTAATTTTTCGTGGCCATTTGGGTGAACAAACCGGCAAAATAGCGCGAACGGGGCATTTTGGGCAAAATCCATGTTTTATAGCCCACGGTTTTTGAGGTGGGGTGGGGGTCCGGGCGTGCTGTAGGCAAAAAATCGACCGGGGCATGCCAGGAAGATTGGGGATCATCCTAGTAAGGTTCGTTTAATTTTTCATGGCCATTTAGGTGGACAAACGTGCGAAACGGCGCGAATGGGGCATTTTCGGGAAAAATCGGTGTGCTATAGCTAACGATTTTGGGGGTGGTCCCGGGGTTCGGGAATGCTGTGGGCTGAAAAATTGATCGAGGCATGCCAGGAAGTTTGGGGATCTTCCTAGTGTGGTTCGTTTATGTTTTCGTAGCCATTTGGGTGGACAAACATGCAAAACAACGCGAACAGGGCATTTTCGAGCCAAATCGATATGCTATAGCCCACGAATTCGGGGGTGGGCCCAAGGTGCGATCATGCTGTGGGCCGAAAATTGACCAGGGCGTGCCAGGGAGTTTAGGTATCATCCTAGTATAGTCTGTTTAATTTTTTGTGGCTATTTGGGTGGACAAACGGGAGAAACGGCGCGAACGGCGCATTTTCGAGCTAAATCGGTGTTCTATGGCCCATGATTTTAGGGGTGGGCCCGGGGTCCTGGCATGCTGTGGGCCGAAAATCGATTGGGACGTGCCAGGGAAGTTGGAGATCGTCCCAGTGTGGTCCGTTAAATTTTTCGTGGCCATTTGGGTGGACAAACGGGCAAAACAGCGCGAATGGGGCATTTTTGGGCCAAATCAGTGTCCTATAGTCCACGGTTTCTAGGGTAGGCCAAGGGTTCGGGCGTTCTGTGGGACGAAAATCGACCGAGGTGTGCCAGGAAGGTTGGGGATCATCCCAGTTTGGTCTGTTTAATTTTTGTGGCCATTTGGGTGGACAAACGAGCGAAACGGCACGAACGAGACATTTTCGGGCAAAATCCATATGATATAGCCTACAGTTTTGGGGGTGGGCTGGGGGTCCGGGCGTATTGTGGGCCAAAAATTAACCGGGGCATGCCAAGGAGTTTGGGGATCTTTCCAGTGTGGTTCATTTAATTTTTCGTGACCATTTGGGAGAAAAACTGATGAAACAGTGGAAATGGGGCATTTTCGTGCCAAATCGGTGTGTTATTGCCCACGGTTTTAGGTGTGGACTCGGAGTCTGAGTGTGCTGCAAGCCAAAAATGGACTCGAGCATGCCAGGGAGGTTGGGGATCATCCCAGTATGGTCCATTTAATTTTTTGTGGCCATTTGGGAGGACAAACGGGCGAAACGGCATAAACGGGGCATTTTCGGGCCCAATCGATGTGCTATAGCCTACGGTTTTGGGGTGGGCCCAGGATTCGGGCATTCTGTGGGCCAAAAATTGATCGAGGCGTGCCAGGTAGGTTTCGGATCATCCCAGTATGGTCCACTTAATTTTTCGTGGCCATTTGGGTGGACAAATAGGTGAAGTGGCATAAATGGGGCATTTTTGGGCCAAATTGGTGTGCAACCCACAGTTTTGGGGGTGGACCCCAGTTTCGGGTGTGCAATGGGAAAAAAATCGATTGAGCATGCTAGGGAAGTTAGGGATCATCCCCAGTGTGGCTCGTTTAATTTTTTGTGTCCATTTGGGGGATAAACGGGCGAAACAGTGTGAACGGGGAATTTTTGAGCTAAATCGGTGTGCTATAACCTATGGTTTTGGGGGTGGGCCCAGGGTCCGGGCGTGCTGTGGGTCAAAAATTGTTCGGGGCATGCTAGGGAGGTTGGGGATCATCTAGTGTGGTCCGTTTAATTTTTCATAGACATTTGGGTGGACTAACGGGCGAAACGGCGCGTATGCGGCATTTTCGGGCCAAATAGTGTGCTATAGCCCACGGTTTTGGGGGTGGGCCTGGGCTCTGGGCGTGGTATGGGCAGAAAATTGACCGGGGTGTGCAAGAGAGGTTGGGGATCATCCCAGTATGTTCATTTAATTTTTCGTAACCATTTGGTTGGACAAACGGGCAAAAGAGCGCGAATGGGGCATTTTCGAGCCAAATCAGTGTGCTATAGCCCATGGTTTTCGGGGTGGGCCCTAGTTCGGGCGTGTTGTGGGCCTAAAATCGACTGGGCCATGCCAGGGAGGTTGGGGATCATCCCAGTGTGGTCTGTTTAATTTTTCAAGGCCATTTGAGTGGTCAAACTGGAAAAATAGTGCGCATGGGGTATTTTGAGGCCAAATCAGTGTGCTATTGCCAGCGGTTTTGGGGTTGAGCTCGGGGTCCAGGAGTGTTGCGGGAAAAAAATCGACAAGGGCATGCCAGGGAGGTTGGGGATTATCCCAGTATGGTCCGTTTAATTTTTTGTGACCATTATAGTGGACAAACGGGCGAAATGGTACGAATGGGGTGTTTTCGGGCATATTTGATGTGCTATAACCCATGGTTTCGGGGGTGCGCCCAAGGTCCGGGCATGCTGGGGGATAAAAATCGTTCGTGGCATGCCAGGGAGTTTAGAAATCATCCCAGTATGGTCTGTTTAATTTTTCATGGCAGTTGGGTGGACAAACGGGCAAAACGGTGTGAACGGGTCATTTTAGGGGAAAATCGGTGTGCTATACCCGCGGTTTTGGGGGTGGGCCCGGGATCCAGGTGTGTTGTGGGCCAAAAATTGACCGGAGCGTGGTAGGGAGGTTCAGGATCGTCCTAGTATGGTCCGTTTAATTTTTCATGGCCATTTGGGTGGACAAACGGGCGAAACGGCGCAAACGGGGGATTTTTGGGTTAAATCAGTGTGCTATAGGCCACAATTTCAGAGGTGGGCTCGGGGTTCGAGAGTGCTGTAGGCCAAAAATCTATCGTGGCATGCTAGGGAGGTTGGGGATCATCTTAGTGTAGTTTGTTTAATTTTTCGTGGCCATTTGGGTGGACAAACGGGTGAAACGGCACGAACGAAGCATTTTCGGGACAAATCGGTGTGCTATAGCCCACAATTTCTGGGGTGGGCTCGGGATCCGGGCGTGCTATGGGCCGAAAATCACCTGAAGCGTGCTAGGGAGGTTGGGGATTGTTTTAGTATGGCCCGTTTAATTTTTTGTGGCCATTTGGATGGACAAACGAGAGAAACGGCGTGAACGAGGCATTTTCTGGCCAAATCAGTGTGCTATAGCCTAGGGTTTCGGGGGTGGGCTTGGGGTCCGGGTGTGCTGTAGGCCAAAAATCGACTGGGGCTTGCCAGGGAGATTGGGGATCGTCCAAGTGTAGTCTATTTAATTTTTTGTGGCCATTTGGGTGGACAAAAGGGAGAAACGGCGTGAAGGGGCATTTTTGGGACAAATCGGTGTGTGACCCCGGGGTTCGGGCGAGCTGTGGGCTAAAAATTGACCTGGGCATGCCAGGGAGGTTGGGGATCATTCCAGTATGGTCCATTTAATTTTTCGTGGCCATTTGGGTGGACAAATAGGTGAAACAGTGCGAATGGGAATTTTTGGGCTAAATCGCTGTGCTATAGCCCTCAGTTTTGGGGGTGGGCCTGTAGTCCGAGCGTGTTGTGGGAAAAAAATCGACCAGGACATGCAAGGAGGTTGGAATCATCCCAGTATGGTCCGTTTAATTTTTCGTGGCCATTTGGATGGACAAACGGGTAAAACGGTGCGAACAGAGCATTTTCGGGCAAAATTGGTGTGTTATAGCCCACGGTTTTGGGGGTGGGCCTGGGGTTCGAGCGTGTTGTAGACTGACAAATTGACCGAGGCATGCGAGGGAGGTTGGGGATCTTCTCAGTATGGTCCATTTAATTTTTCGTGATCATTTGGGTGGAAAAATGGGCAAAATGGTGTGAATGGGGTGTTTTTGGGCTAATTCGATGTGCTATCGCCCATGGTTTTGGGGGTGGGCCCAGGGTTCGGGCATGCTGGGGGATTAAAATCGATCGAGGCATGCCAGGGAGTTTAGGGATCGTGCCAGTATGGTCTATTTAATTTTTCGTGGTTAGTTGGGTGGACAAACGGGCGAAACAACGTGAGCGGGGCATTTTCGGGCCAAATCTGCGTGCTATAGCCCATGGTTTTTGGGGTGAGCTCGGGGTTTGGGCATGCTGTGGGCCAAAAATTGACCGAGGTATGCCAGGGAGGTTGGAGATCATTCCAGTGTGGTCCATTTAATTTTTCTTGGCCATTTGGGTGGAAAAACGGGCGAAATAGCGCGAATAGGGCATTTTTAGGCCAAATCGGTGTCCTATAGCCCACGATTTCTGGGGTAGGCTCGGGTTTCGGGCGTGTTGTGGGCCAAAAATTGACCGGGGCATGCTAGGGAGGTTGAGGATCATCTAAGTGTAGTCTGTTTAATGATTCATGTCCATTTGGGTGGACAAACGGACAAAACAGTGCGATCGGGGCATTGTCGAGACAAATCGGGGTGCTATAGCCCACTGTTTCGGGGCTGAGCCGGGGGTACGGGCATGCTGTAGGTTGAAAATCGACCAGGGTATGCCTGGGAGATTAGGGATCGTCCTAGTGTTGTCTGTTTAATTTTCATGGCTATTTGGATGGAAAAACGGGCAAAATGCACGAACGAGGCATTTTAGGGCCAAATTGATATGTTATAGCCCACGGTTTTGGGGTTGGGCTCGGGGTTCGGGCGTGTTGTAGGCCAAAAATCAATCAGGGCGTGTAAGAGAGGTTAGGGATCATCCCACGTGGTCCGTTTAATTTTTTGTGGCCATTTGGGAGAACAAACAGGCAAAACAACCCGAATGGGGCATTTTCGTGCTAAATCGGTGTGCTATAGCCCACGGTTTTGGGTGTGGGCCCGAGGTTCGTGCATTTTGCGGGTCACAAATCGACCCGGGCGTGCCAGGGAGTTGGGGATCATTCCAGTGTGGTTCGTTTAATTTTTTGTGGCTATTTGGGTGGACAAACGGGCGAAACGGCACAAACGGGGCATTTTCGGGCCAAATCAGTGTGCTATAGCTCATGATTTCGGGGGTGCGCCCGGGGTTCGAGCGTTTTGTGGGTAAAAAATTGACCGGGGCATGCTAGGTAAGTTTCGGATCATCCCAGTGTGGTCCGCTTAATTTTTCGTTGCCATTTGGGTGGACAAACGGGTGAAACGGCGCAAACAGGGCATTTTCGAGCCAAGTCGATGTGCTATAGCCCACGATTTTGGGGTGGGCCCGGGGTCCGGGCATGCTGTGGAACAAAAATTGACCAGGGCATGTCAGAGAGGTTGGGGATCATCCCAGTGTGGTCCGTTTAATTTTTTGTGCCCAACTGGGGGGACAAACGGGTGAAAAGGCACAAACGGGGCATTTTTGAGCTAACTCGGTGTGCTATTGCCCATGGTTTCGGGGGTGGGCCCGGGGTCAGGGCATGCTGTGGGCCAAAAATTGGCTGAGGTATGCCAGGGAGGTTGGGGATTGTCCCATTATGGTCCGTTTAATTTTTCGTGGCCATTTGGGTGGACTAACGGGTGAAGCGGCCCGAATGGGGCATTTTTGGGCCAAATCGTGTGCTATAGCCCACGGTTTCGGGGGTAGGCCCGAGGTCTGGGCGTGTTGTGGGAAAAAAATCAACCAGGGCGTGCTAGGGAGGTTGACAGTTGTCCCAGTATGGTCTGATTAATTTTTCGTGGTCATTTGGGTGAATAAACGTGCAAAACAGCGCGAACGGGGTATTTTCGGGCCAAATCGGTGTGCTATAGCCCACGGTTTTGGTGGTGGGCCCGGGTTCGGGTGTGCTTTGGGCCAAAAATCAACCGGGGCATTCTAGGGAGGTTGGGGATCATCCCTAATATAATACAAACTTGGATCGTATAAAAAATAAGCCAACAAATAGTCCACAAACAAAGGAAAACCCGAGAGCAACACAAACACAATTCTCGACTCCAACAACAACAAGAAATAAGGTATAAATGACTAATAACAATAAGGGATAAACAACATTATAATAAGAAGAAAAACACTAGGATAACAAAAATCCAACGTTAAAAGTTTACGAGACACAAAAAGAACCAACGGGTTCACTAGACAACACAAACTAAGACATGAATTGTAAAGATAGAAAGTTAGACATACACTATTACAAGATTAGGAACCCAAAGATATATTAAATCTAAGGACCCCTAGGAATTACAATAGCAACACCACACCCTTACGAAGACATAAGATCGGAATCTACCTCTCAAGCACCAACGTTTCCAAGCAATACACATTCACAAGTGATTCCACACTTGCTTATGTCCTAGTTTTTGCCTAGGGAGGCTCTCTTTCTCTCAAGAGAGATGTTCTTTGTGTTCTTACATCAACATTCAATAACTAAGGAAATAAAACCCTATCATGTTCTATTTATAGACTTATTACAATAAGAGATAAAAAGACAAAAGAGCCCTTTAATGAAAAGGACACAAAATAGGCGCCCATGGAGTGTGTTTTGGGGCGGCCTTGTGCATACCAAGTCCTTCTTCACACTTCGATGCTTGCTCTATTGTTAGTAACCTCAAACTTGAGTGTTTACATATGATTCCCCTTTGAATCGTATCATTCTCCCCTTGTTGAAAAGGATTCAACCTCAGATCCATACCTTGCAAAACCAAAGGAAGAGTGGAACATTGCAAAACCAATGAAAGAAACTTAGAAATCTGAAATTTTAAGCTTCAAGGTTTTTTGTAATGTTGATGACGTGACACCTTGATGACGTTGCAGTTTGGTGATATTGCAATTTAGTGATGTGGCAGTTTGCAATTTGGATTGGTCAATTTTTAATTTGGAAGAGTGGAAAAATTAGCCTTGGGAGGGAAATCACAAGACTTTGAGCCCTTTTCAACATTAAAAAATGTTTGAATTTGTAATGGTCCCCACCCTTGACTTTTCTTTGTAGTTTTCCCTTGAAATAGGCCTTTTGAAAGTCTTTGTCCCTCTTTTGGGTAACAAGACTTTTTGAAAGTCTTCTTGTCTTCTTTCTTCTTTTGTAAGTCTTGGAATATGTTTCAAGACAAACAAAAACCACACTTTATTTTTTCACTCTTTTAGATCAAACCACACACCTTTTGAAGGTTCTTGTTCAACAATAAATGAAGAACATGAAGAACACCAAGAACACTCAAAAGTGTACCGTAAGCAAATGACCTCCAAATTGAATGATTTTGAAATTTTCAAGCACACATGAACTCCACAATAACAACAACACGTTTTCAAGACAACCTCAACAACAACCCTTTCAATTTTGAGATTCTACTTTATAGTTTCTTCAAGTTCAATTTCAACAATGGTGAACAACTCAAAACAACTTGGATTAAGCTCAAATCTAAGATCTAGACTCACTTAGTATTAGGGAACAAGAACCTAACACTAGAAACAAATAAAACACACAAAAACTTCTTAGATCTAAGCCTATAAATTCGGGCAAAGTACAAAAACGTGAACAACTTTTTTCTTTTGATTTTTGAAACCTTTTCTAGTGTTAGGAAACAAGGATCTAACACTAGAACACATAAACACACAAAATTTCAAAGGCCCAAAACAGGACAGATTCCTTTTTTTTATAACAAACCCAAGATTGACTTCGTAGAAATGAAATCAAACTCGACTCTGATACTAAATGATATGATACAAACTTGCATCGTATAAAAAACAAGCCAAAAAATAGTCCACAAACAAAGGAAAACCCGAGATCAACACAAACACAATTCTCGGCTCCAACAACAACAAGAAACAAGGTATAAATGACTAACAACAATAAGGGATAAACAACATTATAATAAGAAGAACAATACTAAGATAACAACAATCCAACGTTACAAGACACAAAAAGAACCAATGGGTTCACTAGACAACACAAACTAAGGCATTAAATGTAAAGATAGAAAGTGAGACATACACTATTACAAGATGAGGAACCCAAAGATATATTAAATCTAAGGACCCCTAGGACTTACAATAGCAACACCACACCCTTACGAAGACACAAGATCGGAATTCACCTCTCAAGCACCAACGTTTCCAAGCAATACACATTCACAAGTGATTCCATACTTGCTTATGTCCTAGTTTTGGCCTAGGGAGGCTTTTTCTCTCTCAAGAGAGATGTTCTTTGTGTTCTTACATCAACATTCAATAACTAAGGAAATAAAACCCTATCATGTTCTATTTATAGACTTATTACAATAAGAGATAAAAATACAAAAGAGCCCTTTAATGAAAAGGTCATAAAATAGGCGCCCATGGAGTGTGTTTGGGTGCGGCCTTGTGCATACCAAGTCCTTCTTCACACTTCAATGCTTGCTCTCGTGTTATGAAACTCAAACTTGAGTCTTTACGTCTGATGCCCCTTCGACTCATATCATATAGCACACCGATTTGGCCAAAAAATGCCCCGTTCGGGCCGTTTCGCCCGTTTGTCCACCCAAATGGCCACGAAAAATTAAACAAACCACACTGGGATGATCCCCAACCTCCCTTTCATGCCCCGATCCTTTTTCGATCCACAGCACGCCCAAACCCCGGGCCCACCCTCAAAACCATGGGCTATAACACACCGATTTGGATCGAAAATGCCCCGTTCGCGTTATTTCGCCCGTTTGTCTACCCAAATATCCATGAAAAATTAAATGGACCACACTGGGATGATCCCCAACCTCCCTGGCATGCCTCGGTCGATTTTCGGCCCATAGAACGATCGTACCCCGGGCCAACCCCCAAAACCGTGGGCTATAGCACACCGATTTGGCTCGAAAATGCCCCGTTCGCACCATTTTGCCAATTTGTCCACCCAAATGGCCACGAAAAATTAAACAAACTACACTTGGACGATCCCCAACCTCCCTGGCCCGCCTCGATCGATTTTTGGCCCACAGCACATTCAGACCCTGGGCCCACCCCCAAAACCGTGGGCTATAGCATATCGATTTGGCCTGAAAATGCTCCGTTCACGCTGTTTAGCCCGTTTGTCCACCTAAATGGCCACGAAAAATTAAACGAACCACACTGGAATGATCTCCAACCTCTCTGACATGCCCCGGTCAATTTTTGGCCCACATCATGCCCGAACCCAAGGCCCACCCCTGAAACCGTGGGCTATAGCACACCGATTTGGCCTAAAAATGCCTCGTTTGTGCCATTTTGCCCGTTTGTCCATCCAAATGGCGACGAAAAATCAAACGGACCACACTGGGATGATTCCCAACTTCCTTGGCATACCCCGGTCAATTTTTAGTCCACAACATGCTCGGACCACAGGCCCACCCCCGAAATTGTGGCCTATAGCACATCGATTTGGCTCGAAAATACCCCGTTCGCATCGTTTCACTCGTTTGTCCAACCAAATGGCCACGAAAAATTAAACGGACCACACAGGGATGATTCCCAACCTCCCTGGCACACCTCGGTCAATTTTTGGCCTGCAGCACGCCCGAATTCGAGCCCACACCCCAGAAACGTGGGCTATAGCACACCAATTTGGCCTGAAAATGCCCCATTCGCGCCATTTCGCTCGTTTGACCACCAAAATAGCCATGAAAAATAAAATGGACCACACTGAGATGGTCCCAAACCTCTCTGGCATGCCCTAGTTGATTTTTGGCCGACAGCACACTAAGACCCTGGGCCCACCCCCCAAATCGTGGGCAATAGCACATCGATTTGGCACGAAAATGCTTCATTCGCGTTGTTTTGCCCGTTTTACCACCCAAATGGCCACGAAAAATTAAACGGACTACACTGGAATGATCCCCAACCTCCTTGGCATACCCCGGTAGATTTTTAGCCCACAGAACGCCCGGACCTCAGGCCCACCCCCAAAACTGTGGTCTATAGCACATCGATTTGGCTAAAAAATGCCCCATTCGCTCCGTTTCGCCCGTTTGTCCACCAAAATATCCACGAAAAATTAAACGGACCACACTAGGATGATTCCCAATATCCCTAGCACGTCTCGATCAATTTTTGACCCACAGCACACCTGGACCCCAGGTCCATCTCCGAAACCGTGGGCTATAGCACACCAATTTGGCCCAAAAATGCCCCGTTCGCGCCGTTTTACCCTTTTGTCCACCCAAATAGCGAAGAAAAATTAAACGGACAACACTGGGACAATCCCCAACCTCCCTGGCATGCCCTGGTAGATTTTGGGCCCACAGCACACCCGGACCCCAGGCCCACCCCTGAAACCATGGGCTATAGCACACCAATTTGGCCTGAAAATGCCCCGTTCGCGCTGTTTTGCCTGTTTGTCCACCCAAATAGCCACGAAAAGTTAAACGGACCATACTGGGATGATATTGAACTTCCCTAGCATGCCCCGATAAATTATCAACCCACAACAAACTCGGACCCCGAGCCCACTCCCTAAATCGTGGTGATAGCACACCAATTTGGCTTGGAAATGCCTCGTTTATGCCGTTACGCCTATTTGTCCACCCAAATAGCTACAAATAATTAAACGTTCTACACTGGGATGATCCCCAACCACCCTAGCACCCTAGACCTCGGGACCACCCCCAAAACCGTTGGCTACCACTCTTCGATTTATCCTAAAAATGCCCCGTTCGTGCCGTTTCGCCCGTTTGACCACCCAAATGGTCACAAAAAATTAAACGGACCATACTGGGATGATCCCTAACCTCCCTGGCATGCCCCGATTGATTTACATCCCACAGCACACTCGGACCCCGGGCCCACCTCTAAAACCGTGGGCTATAGCACATCGATTTAGCCCGAAAATGCCCCATTAGCTCCGTTTCACCCGTTTGTCCACCCAAATAGCCACAAAAAATTAAACGGACCATACTAGGATGATCCTCAACCTCCCTGGCATGCCCCAATTAATTTTCAGCACACAGCACGCCCAAACCCCGATCCCAGCCCCAAAATCGTGAGCTATAGCAAACTGATTTGGCTAAAAAATGCCCCGTTTCGGCCGTTTTGCCCGTTTGTCCACCGAAATAGCCACGAAAAATAAAACGGACCACACTGGGACGATCCCCAACCTCCCTAGTATGCCCCGATCAATTTTCGGCCCACAGCACACTCGGACCCCGAGCCCACTCCCAAAACCGTGGGCTATAGCACACTGATTTGGCCCGAAAATGCCCCGTTTGAGCCGTTTAGCCTGTTTGTCCACCCAAATGGCCACGAAATATTAAACGGACCACACTAGGATAATACCAAACCTCTCTGGCATGGCTCGGTCGATTTTTGGCCCACAGCACGCCCGGACCCGGACCCACCCTTAAAATCGTAGGCTATAGCACACCGATTTGGCTCGAAAATGCCTTGTTCACGCCGTTTAGCCCGTTTGTCCACCCAAATGGCCACAAAATATTAAACGGACCACACTGGGATGATCCCAAACCTCCCTGGCATGCCTCGATTGATTTTTGGCCCACAACAGGCCCAAACCCTGGCCCAACCCCAAAACCGTGGGCTATAGCACACCAATTAGACCTAAAAAATGCCTCGCTCGCACTGTTTCGCCTGTTTGTACACCCAAATTGCCACGAAAAATTAAACGAACCATACTGGGATGATCCCCAATCTCCCTGGCATGCCCCGATCAATTTTCAGCCCATAACACGCTCAGACCCCAGGCCCACCCCCAAAATTATGGGCTTTAGCACATCGATTTGGCTCAAAAATTCCCCGTTCGCATCGTTTTTCCCTTTTGACCACCCAAATGGCCATGAAAAAATAAATGAACCATATTGGGATGATCCGTAACCTCCCCGGCATGCCCTGGTATATTATCGGCCCTCATTACTCCCGGACCCCAGGCCTACTCTCGAAACCGTGGGCTATAGCACACTGATTTGGCAAAAAAATGTCTCGTTCTCTGTTTTGCTCGTTTGTCCACCCAAATGGCCACGAAAAATTAAACTGACCACACTGGGATGATCCCCAAACTCCCTGGCATACGCCGGTTGATATTCGACCCATAACACACTCGAACACAGGGCCCACCCCCAAAACCGTGGTAGCACACCAATTTAGCCCAAAAGTGCCCCGTTCACATCGTTTCGCCTGTTTATCCAACCAAATAACCATGGAAAAATAAACAGACCATACTGGAATGATCCCGAACCTCCCTGGCATGCCCTGATCAATTTTCATCCCACAGCACGCCCAAAACCTGAGCCCACCCCCAAAACCGTAGGCTATAGCACACTGATTTGGCCAGAAAATACCCCGTTCACATCGTTTCACCCGTTTATCCTCCCAAATGGCCACAAAAAATTAAATGGACCACACTGGAACCATCCCCAACCTCCCCTGTATGTCCCAATCAATTTTTGGCCCATAGCACTCCCGAACCCCGCGCCCACCTCCCAAAACTGTGGGCTATAGCACACCAATTTGGCCCGAAAATGCCCCGTACACGCCGTTTCGCCCGTTTATTCACCCAAATAGCCACGAAAAAATAAGTAAAACCAAACTAGGATGATCCCCAACCTCTCTGGCATGCCCCAATTAATTTTTGGCCCACAGCATGCCAGAACCCCCGGCCCACCTCTGAATTAGTGGGCTATAGCAGACCTATTTGGCCCAAAAATACCCCGTTTGCCCCGTTTCTCCCGTTTGTCCACCCAAATAGCCACAAAAAATTAATCGGACAACACTGGGATGATCTACAACCTCCCTGGCATACCCTGGTCAATTATCTATCCACAACACGCCTAAACCCCGGGTCCACACCTTAAATCGTGGGCTATAGCATACTGATTTGTCCCGAAAATGCCCCATTCGCGCTGTTTTGCCCATTTATCTACCCCAATGGCCACAAAAAATTAAATGGACCATATTGGGATTATCTCCAACCTCCCTGGGATACCTCAATCAATATTCGGCCTGCAGCACGCCAAGACCCCAGGCCCACCCCGAAAACTGTGGGCTATAACATACCAATTTATCCCAAAAATGCCCTGTTCACACTGTTTTGCCCGGTTGTCCACCCAAATGGCCACAAAAAATTAAACGGAACACACTGGGATGATTTCCAACCTCCTTGGCATGGCCCGGTTAATTTTTGGCGACAGCACGCCTGAACCTAGAGCCCACCCCTAAAACCGTGGGCTATAGAACACTGATTAGGCCCGAAAATTCTTCGTTTGCGCTGTTTGTCCACCCAAATGGCCACAAAAAATTAAACGGCCGCACTGAGATGATCCCCAACCTCCCTGGCATGCCCCAGTCAATTTTTGGCCCACAGCATGCCCGGACCTCGGGCCCACCTCTAAAACCATGGGCTATAACACACCGATTTTGCCAAAAAATGGGCCGTTCACGCCGTTTCTCCCGTTTGTCTACCCAAATAGCCACAAAAAATTAAATGGACCACACGAGGACGATCAACAACCTCACTGGCATGCTTCAATCAATTTTTGGCCCACAGCATGTCCGAACCTCGAGCCCACCCCCAAAACTGTTGGATATAGCACACCGATTTGGTCCAAAAATGCTCCGTTCATGCCGTTTCTCCCATTTGTCCACCCAAATAGCCACGATAAATTAAACGGACCATTCTAGGATGATCCCTAACCTCCCTCGCATGTCCCGGTCAATGTTTGGCCCACAGCACACTCGGAACCCAGGCCCAATGCTACAAGTATGACCACGAGGATGGACGTGTGAAAGTGTAATGAGCCCAAGGCTTGGAGTGTGAAAGAAAAATGCAAAAGAGGGCCTAAAACACACACCAAAACCGAACCTACACTACACTCCATGGGCGACATTTTGAGACTTATCATTAAAGGGCCTTTTGGTCATTTTGTATTCTAGTTGTAACCTAGTATAAATAGAACATTGTAGGTCATTTTTGTCTTAGACTTTGATGATATTGCAAGTTGTATAACACTTTGAAAGACAATTCCTCTCTTCTTTTTAGTAGGCAACCCAAAACTAGGGTGATACTAGTATGGAATCACTAGTGTTGCATTCATGGCTTGAGACGTTGGTTTTTAGAGAAGGTAAAGTCCCTCTTGTGTCAATATAGGAGTTAGGTTGACCTTTGTGTGTATCGTTAAGGGTTCAAGAGTATCACATGTTCTTGGGTTCTTAAGATTATACCAACCAAGGTCTAACTATCTATCCCTTTTGTTTATTGTAATCGTGTAACCGTTTGTGTATCTTGTAATCTTCAACCCGTGAGTTGTTGTCTCTTGTTGTTATTGTTGTTATCATATTGTTCTCATCTTATTGTTGTTTTTGCTATTTTGGTGTTGAAAACACACCTTTCGATCTCGTCATTGTGTGTTGTAGTGAATTCGAGAGTTGGTCTCCAATAGGTCCTCGAATCTTGTGATTTGTGGACTGTTTGGAGAGTAATTTCGTGTATCCCTTGGTTTTCTTGTATCACCCACCCCCAAAACCATGGGTTATAGCACACCAATTTGTCGCAAAAATGTCCCGTTCGCGCCGTTTTACCCGTTTGTCCACCCAAGTGGCCACAAAAAATTAAACGGACCACACTAGGATGATCCCCAACCTCCCTGTCACGTCCCAGTCAATTTTCGTCCAACAACACGCCCGGACCCCGGTCTCACCCCCGTAACCATGGGCAATAGCACACCAATTTGGCCCGAAAAAGCCTGTTCTTCCTGTTTCACCCGTTGGTCTACCCTAATGGCCACGAAAAATTAAACAGACCACACTGGGATGATCCCTAACCTCCCTGGCACGCCCCGATCAATTTTAGGCCTACAAAAGGCCCGGACCCTGGGCGCACCCCTGAAACCGTAGGCTATAGCACACCGATTTCGCCTAAAAATGCTCCGATCGTGCCATTTTAGTCGTCCACCCAAATGGCCACAAAAAATTAAACGGACCACACTAGGATGATCCCCACCCTACTTGGCATGCCCCGGCCGATTTTCAGACCACAGCACGCTCGAATCCTGGGCCCACACCCAAAACCGTGGGCTATAGCACACCGATTTAGCCTGAAAAGGCCTCGTTTGCACTGTTTTGCTTGTTTGTCCACCCAAATAGCCATAAAAAATTAAACGGACCACACTTAAACAATCCACAACCTCCCTGGAATGCCTTGGTCAATTTTAGGCCATTAGCACGCCTGAACCCCGATCCCAACTCCAAAACTGTGGGCTATAGCACACCGATTTGCCCTAAAATATCCCGTTCGCGCCGTTTCACCCGTTTGTCCTCCCAAATGGCCATGAAATATTAAACGGATCACACTATAATGATCCCCAACCTCTCTAGCATGCCCCAGTTGAATTTTGGAACACAGAACACCCAGACCCCAAGCCCACACCCAAATCGGTGGGCTACAACACAACGATTTGGCCTGAAAATGCCCTGTTAGCGATGTTTTGCCCGTTTGTCCACCCAATTGGCCATAAAAAATTAAATGGATCACATTGGGACAATCCCAACCTCCCTGGCGCACCTGGTCAATTTTCGGCCCACAGCACGTCCGGATCCCAGACCCAATCCCAAAACCATGGGCTATAACACTCCGATTTGGCCTGAAAATGCCTCGTTTACGCCGTTTCACCTGTTTGTTCACCCAAATGGCCAAAAAAATTAAACGAACCACATTGGGATGATCCCCATCCTCCCAGGCACACCTCGGTCTATTTTTTGCCCATAGCACACCTGAACCCCGAGCCTACCCCGAAACCGTGGGCTATAGCGCACCGATTTAGACCAAAAATGCCCAGTTCGCGCCGTTTCACCTATTTGTCCACCCAAATGGCCACGAAAAAATAAACGGACCATACTCGGACGATCCCCAACTTCCCTGGCATGCCCCGGTCGATTTTTCGCCAACAGCTCGCCCGGACCCCGAGCTCACCCCCAAAACCTTGGGCTATAGCACACTAATTTGGCCTGAAAATGCCCCGTTCGCACTGATTCGCCCGTCTGTCCACCTAAATGGCCACGAAAAATAAACGGACTACACTGGAATGATCTCCAACCTCCCCGGCATGCCTCGATCGATTTTCAAATTACAGCACGCCGGAACCCCGGGCCCTCCCCCAAGACCATGGGCTATAACACATCGATTTGGTTAAAAAATTCATCGTTTGCGCTGTTTCAACCGTTTTTCAATGCAAATGACCATAAAAAATTATATGAACCACATTGGGATGATCCCTGATGATAGGCGAATTTACACGCCTATATCAATATATTTTGCCCATATTTTAGCCTAGTTTTGAGAACAAAGTATATATTTCATGCACTTTTAGTCCTTTTTCCTGTAAATGAGCTAACGAACATGATTAGTAAAGTTTCAAGTATAAATGATGCATAATTCAGCATTTTATGGCTTACTTGACGCAAAAGAAAGCTCACGAAGGAAGGGAAGGGAGTTTACACGCCTAAGGACCAAAACTGCTGCATGGAAAATCTGTCCCGAGCTAAAACAACATTTCTGAAGACTTTGGGGATTTGCAGTAACTTAGTTGGATTTGGACAATGATACATTAACCTAGTACAATTGGGTTATGTATTTCATTAGTTTATTTGGATTATGATAATGTTACATTAACCTAGTACAATTGGGTTATGTATTTCATTAGTTTATTTGGATTATGATAATGTTACATTAACCTAGTACAATTGGGTTAAGTATTACATTAGCCTGGTAGGATTTGGTTAGATATTTTATTTATCTAATAGGATTAGGATATGGGTATTATAAATACCCTATTTTGCTAGAGATTTTACAACTTCGAATTACAACTCTCATTCTACTTTTAACATCATCTTCTTACATCTTCTAATTCTTCCATTAATTCTATTTTTCTTCTTCTACTCTTCTATTTTTAAATTCCACAACCAGAGAATCGTTACTTTGCCTAGGAATTCATGCCTTACGCCTACCACCTAAGCTACATGAAATTACTCAATCTTGTGGTATAACAACAATGTCAATCGTGATCTCCTTCGCATTCATGGGTAACTAAACTTCTCTGTTGGGGTTATGGAAGCCGTATGAGATACTATCTATTGCTGTGAGGTTGTGAGTTCGCGACACGTATACTGCTTATATCATTATTCTCTTCATCTTAGTCTACATTCTTTGTGGTTGCAAACACAAGAATACGCCAGTATAACATTTAACTTGTTCGAAAGAAAGGTTATTTGTCTGGAAAAGAGATAATGTCAAGGTAGTAGGGTCACCCCCTAAAATTCCCTACTAAAAAGCTAGTGCCGTAACTGGACTAACCTCTTGGAGAATTCGTACCGTTAGACACGCTTTAAGCTCGAAAGAGTTAAAGTGAAATAATCCTCGAATAGGTCGAAAGACGCCTGGATTTACCATCGAATACAATTCTCTATGAGCAGTTGCATGTCAGAATTCTACACACTCATAGCCAATAGAGACGTATACCTCAGAAGATGGACATAACCCCAACGCCTCAATTCTCATTGCTTACAACTTACGTAACAATCTTTCTCTTTTACTTTGCTATTTTCAGCTTTTATTTAATTGTTTTGGTGACACATTACAATCCCCCCTTTTTACGAGACTTGTACTAAAAGTCTAGAAATATTGCTTACTTGTTGGCCAAGCTATTCCCTGTGGGATCGACACCCAACCCAGGTTGGGTTCTATATTTGCTAACGACCGCTTTACACTCCTACGAGAGCTGTAGATTGAGCGTTATCAATCCCCAACCTCCCTGACATGACTCTGCCAATTTTCGACCCACTGTACGCCCGAACCCTGGGTTCACCCCCTAAACCGTGGGCTATAGCACATCGATTTGTCCCGAAAATGCCCCGTTCGTGCCGCTTTGCCCGTTTGTTCACCCAAATGGCCATAAGATATTAAACAGACCATACTGAGATGATCCCCAAATTCCTTGGCATACCTCGGTCGATTTTCGGCCCACAGCATACCCGAACCCCGGGCCTTCCCCAAAACCGTAGGCTATAGCACACCGTTTTGGCTCGAAAATGCCCCATTCGTGCCGTTTCTCCCGTTTGTCCACCCAAAGGGCCTCAAAAAATTAAACTAACCACACTGGGATAATCTCCAACCTCCCTGGCATGCCTCGATCAATTTTTGGCCTGCAGCACGCCCGGACTCCAGGCCCACCCCAAAACCGTGGGCAATAGCACACCGATTTGGACCATAAATACCCCGTTTGCGCTATTTCACCCGTTTGTCGCTCCAAATGGCCACAAAAAATTAAACGGATCACATTAGGATAATCCACAACCTCCCTGGCACGCTCCGATCAATTTTCGGCCAACAGTACACCCAGACCCCGAGCCCACCCACAAAACCGTGGGCTATAGCACACCAATTACCCTAAAAATGCCTCATTTTATGCCGTTTCGCACGTTTATCCTTCCAAATAGCCATAAAAAATTAAACAGACCACACCGAGATATCCAGAACCTCCCTGGCATGCCCCGATTAATTTTTGGCCAACAGCGTGCTCGGACCTCGAGCCCACACCCAAAACTGTGGGCTATAGCACACTGATTTGGCTCGAAAAGGCCCCGTCACACCGTTTCACCCGTTTGTCCACCCAAATGGCCACACAAATTTAAATATATCACACTGTGACTATCCCCAACCTCCCTGGCATGCCCCGATCAATTTTAAACCCGCATCATGCCCGTACCCTAGGCCTACCACCAAAATCGTAGGCTATTGCATACCGATTTGGACTAAAAATGCCTTGTTCGCGCTATTTTAACAGTTTGTCCACCCAAATAGCCACAAAAAATTAAAGGACCATACTGGGATGACCCCCAACCTCCCTGGCATGTACCGATCGATTTTTAACCATCAGCACGCCCGAACCCTAGGCCCACCCCCAAAATCATAGGTTCTAGCACACCGATTTGGCCCAAAAATACTTCGTTTGCACCGTTTGTCATCTTAAATGGCCACAAAAAATTAAACAGACCATACTGGGATGATCCCCAACCTCTCTGGCATGCCTTGGTTGATTTTCAGCCCTCAACATACCCGGACCTCAGGCCCAATTCCAAAACCGTGGGCTATAGCACACCAATTTGGCCCAAAAATAGCCCGTTCGCGTCGTTTCGCCCGTTTGTTCACCCAAATAGCCATGAAAAATTAAACAGACCATATTGGGATAATCACCAACCTCCCTATCATGCCCCAGTGATTTTTGGCCCACAGCACGCCCAGATCTCGGGCCTACCCCCAAAATCGTGGGCTATAGCACACCGATTTTGCCCGAAAATACCCCATTCGCACTGTTTCAATCGTTTGTCCACTCAAATGGCCACGAAAAATTAAATGGACAACACAGGGATGAACCCCAACCTCCCTAGAATGCCTCGGTCAATTTTTGGTCCACAGCATGCCTGTACGCCAGGCCTATCCCAAAACCGGGGGCTATAGTACACCGATTTTGCCTAAAAATGCTCCGATCGAGCTGTTTTGCCCGTTTGTCCACCCAAATGGCCACAAAAAATTAAACGGACCACACTGGATGATACCCACCTTCCCTGGAACACCCCAGTCAATTTTTGTCCCATAGAATGCCTAAATTCTGGGCCCACCCCCAAAACTGTGGGCTATAGCACACCGATTTGGCCTGAAAAGGCCATATTTGCGCCGTTTTGCCTGTTTGACCACCCAAATGGCCACGGAAAATTAAACAGACCACACTTGGATGATCCCCAACCTCCCTGGAATGCCCCGATCAAGTTTAGGCCATCAGCACACCCGAACCCAGAGCCCAACCCCGAAACCGTGGGCTATAGCACATCGATTTTCCCAAAAATGCCCCGTTTGCGCTGTTTCACCCGTTGTCCTCCCAAATGGCCACGAAAAATTAAACGGAACATACTATGATGATCCTCAACCTCTCTGGCACACCCCAGTTGAATTTTAGCAGACAGCACATACGGACCCCGAGCCCACCCCCAAATCCGTGGGCTATAGCACACTGATTTGGCCCAAAAATGCCCTGTTAGTGCTGTTTTGCCCGTTTGTCCACCCAATTGGCCACAAAAAATTAAATGGATCATATTAGGATGATCCCCAACCTCACTGGCATGCCCCGATCGATTTTTCACCCACAGCACGCCCGGACCCCAGACCCAATCCCAAAATCGTGGGCTATAGCACTCCGATTTGGCTTGAAAATGCCTCGTTTACGCCGTTTCGCCTGTTGGTCCACCCAAATGGCCATAAAAAATTAAATGAACCACACTGGGATGATCCCCAACCTCCCAGGCACACCTCGGTCCATTTTTTGCCCCACAGCAAACCCGAACCCCGAACCCACCCCCGAAACCGTAGGGAATAGCACACCGATTTAGACCAAAAATGCCCTGTTTGCGCCGTTTCACCCGTTTGTCCACCCAAATGGCCACGAAAAAATAAATGGACCATACTCGAACGATCCCCAAATTCCCTGGCAGGCCCCGGTCGGTTTTTGACCAACACCTCGCCCGGACCCTGAGCCCACCCCCAAAACCTTGGGTTATAGCACACCGATTTGGCCCGAAAATGCCCCATTCGCGCTGATTCGCCCGTTTGTCCACCCAAATGGCCACAAAAAATTAAACGGACCACACTAGGATGATCTCCAACTTCCCTGGCATGCCCCGATCAATTTTTGAATTACAGCACCCCGGAACCCCAGGCCCATCCCCAAAACCGTGGGCTATAACACACCGATTTGGTTCAAAAATGCCCCGTTTGAGCCGTTTCGACCGTTTGTCCACGCAAATGGCCACAAAAATTATACGAACCACATTGGGATGATCCCCAACCTCCCTGGCATGACCCAGCCAATTTTTGACCCACTGCACGCCCGGACCCCGGGTCCACCCCCTAAACTGTGGGCTATAACACATCGATTTAGTCCGAAAATGCCCCGTTCACACCGCTTTGCCCGTTTGTTCACCCAAATGGCCACAAGAAATTAAACAGACCACACTGAGATGATCCCTAACCTCCTTGGCATTCCCCGACCAATTTTGGCCCACAGCATGCCCGGACACCGTTTTGGCATAAAAATTCCCCATTCATGCTGTTTCTCCCATTTGTCCACCCAAAGGGCCTCAATAAATTAAACGGACCACACTGGGACGATCTCCAACCTCCCTGGCATGCCTCGATCGATTTTCGGCCCACAGAACGCTCGGACGCCAGACCCACCCCGAAACCGTGGGTAATAGCACACCGATTTGGACCAAAAATACCCCGTTCGCACTGCTTCGCCCGTTTGTCCACCCAAATGGCAACGAAAAATTAAACTGACCACACTAGGATGATCCCCAACCTCCCTGGCACACCCCGGTCAATTTTTGGCCCACAGTACGCCCAGACCCCGAGCTCACCCCCAAAACCGTGGCCTATAGCACACCGATTTGCCAAAAAATGCCCCGTTTTGTGCCATTTCGCACGTTTGTCCTTCCAAATAGCCACAAAAAATTAAACAGACCACACCGAAAAGATCCCCAACCTCGCTGGCATGCAAATATTAATTTTTGGACCATAGCGCGCTTGGACCCCGAGCCCACACCCAAAATCGTGGGCTATAGCACACCGATTTGGCCTGAAAAGGCTCCATTCACGCCATTTCACCCATTTGTCCACCCAAATAGCCACAAAAAATTAAATGAATCATACTGTAACTATCCCCAAACTCCCTGGAATGCCCCGGTCAATTTTAAGCCCACAACACGCCCGTACCCAAGGCCCACCCCCGAAACTGTAGGTTATAGCACACCGATTTGGCCCAAAAATACTTCGTTTACGCTGTTTGTCCTCTCAAATGGCCACAAAAAATTAAATGGACCACATTAGGATGATCCCCAACCTCCCTGACATGCCTCGGTTGATTTTCGGCTCACAGCATGCCCGGACCTCAGGCCCACTTCAAAAACCGTGGGCTATAGCACACCGATTTGGCCCAAAAATAGCCTGTTCGCGCCATTTCGCCCGTTTGTCCACCCAAATAGCCATAAAAAATTAAACGAACCACATTAGGATAATCACCAACCTCCCTAGCACGCCCCAGTTGATTTTCGGCACACAGCACGCCTGGAACCCATGCCTACCCCTAAAATCGTGGGCTATAGCACACCAATTTGGCTCGAAAACATCCCATTCGCGCTGTTTCAATCGTTTGCCGACTCAAATGGCCATGAAAAATTAAATGGCCCCCACAGGAATGTTCCCAAACCTCCCTAGCATGCCCCGATCAATTTTCGTCCCACAGAACGCCTGTACCCCAGGCCTATCCCAAAACCGTGGGATCTAGCACACCGATTTGGCCCAAAAATGCCCCGTTCGCGCCGTTTCGCCTGTTTGTCCACCCAAATTGCCACGAAATATTAAACGGACCACACTGGGATGATTCCCTACCTCCTTGGCATGCCCCGGTCGATTTTCAGCACACAGCACGATCGGACCATAGGACCACCCCAAAACTGTGGTACAGAGCACACCAATTTGGCCCAAAAATGCCCCGTTCATGCCGTTTTTCCAGTTTGTCCACCGAAATGGCCACAAAAAATTAAACGGACCACACTGGGATGATATCCAATATCCCTGGCATGCCCCGATCGATTTTCGGCCCACAACACGCTCGTACCCCAGGCCCACACTAAACCCGTGGGCATAGCACACCGATTTGGCTCGAAAATGCCCTATTCGTGCTGTTTCGCCCGTTTGTCCACCTAAATGGCCATGAAAAATTAAAAGGACCACACTGGGAATGTCCCCAACCTCCCTGGCATGCCTCAATCGATTTTTAGCTCACAGCACGTCCGAACCTCAGGCCCACCCCCAAAACCATAGTTTATAGCACACCGTTTTGTCCCCAAAATACCCCGTTCGCACCGTTTGTCCACCCAGATGACCACGAAAAATAAAATGGAATACACTGAGATGATCCCCAACCTCCTTGGCATGCCCCGGTTGATTTTTGGCAAACATCACACTCGGATATAGGGCCCAACCCCAAAATAGTGGGCTATAGCACACCGATTTGCCCCGAAAATGCCCCATTCGCGCCTTTTCTCCCGTTTGTCCACATAAATTGCCACAAAAAATTAAACGGACCATACTGGGAGGATCCCGAACCTCCTGGCATACCCAAATCAATTTTTGGCCTGCAGTACGCCTGGACCCGTGGGCTATAGCACGCCGATTTGGCCCGATAATGCCCCGTTTCGTCCGTTTGTCCACCCAAATGGCCACAAAAAATTAAAAAGGCCACACTGGGATGATCCTCAACCTCCCTGGCATGCCCCAGTCAATATTTGGCCCACAGCACGCCCAAACCCAGGCCCACACCCGAAATCGTGGGCTATAGCACACCAATTTGGCCCAAAAATGCCCCATTCGCGCTGTTTCACCCGTTTGACCACCCAAATGGCCACAAAATATTAAATGGACCATACTGAAATGATTCCTAACTTCCTTGGCATGCCTCAATCGATTTTCAACCAACAGCTAGCCGTGACCTTGGGCCTACACTCAAAACCATGGGTTTTAGCGCACCGATTTGGCCCGAAAATGCCCCGTTCGCGCTGTTTCGCCCGTTTGTCCTCCCAAATGGCCACAAAAATTAATATGGACCATACTAGGATGATTACCAACCTCCCTGGCATGCCTCAGTCGATTTTTGACCCATAGCACGCCCGGACCCCGAGCCCACCCCTGAAACCGTAGTCTATAGCACACCACTATGGCCCGAAAATAGCCCCTTCCCACCATTTCTCCCGTTTATCCATCCAAATGGCCCCAAAAAATTAAATGGACCACACTGGGACAATCCCCAAACTGCTTTCCATGCCCCAGTCAATTTTTAGCGCAAAGCATGCCCGGACCTTGGGCCCACCCCTAAAACCGTGGGCTATAGCACACTGATTTGACTTGAAATTTCCCCGTTCTCCGTTTCGCCCGTTTGTCCACCCAAATGTCCATGAAAAATTAAACAGACCATATTAGGACGATCCCCAACCTCCCTGGCACACCCCGGTCGATTTTTGGCCCACAGCACGCTAGGACCCCAAGCCCACCCCCTAAACCGTGGGCTATATAGCACACAAATTTAGCCCGAAAATACCCCATTCGTGTTGTTTTGCCCATTTTTCCACACAAATGGCGACGAAAAATTAAACGGACCATACTGGTATGATCCCCAACCTCCTTAACACGACCCAATTGATTTTCCGCCCACAACACGCTGGGACCCCGGGCCCACCCCCAAAACCGTGGGGTATAGCACACCTATTTGGCCCAAAAATGCCCCATTCGCGCTGTTTCATCCATTTATAAAGCCAAATGGCCATAAAAATTTAAACAAACCACATTGGGACGATACCCAACCTCCCTGGCACTTCCCGATCAATTTTTGGCCCACAGCATGCCCGGTCCCCGGTCCCACCCCCAAAACCGTGGGCTATAGAACACTAATTTGGCCCAAAAATACCCCGTTCACGCCGTTTCACCAGTTTGTCCAGCCAAATTGCCACAAAAAATTAAACGGACCACACTGGGACGATCACCAACATCCCTGGCATGCCCCGGTCAATTTTTGGCCTACAACACGCCAGGACCCCGGGCCCACTCCCAAAACCGTGGGCTATAGCACACTAATTTGGCTTAAAAACATCCCGTTCACGCAGTTTCTCCTGTTTGTCCACCCAAATGGCCATGAAAAATTAAACGGACCATACTGGGACGATCTCCAACCTCCCTGGCATGCCCCAATCAAATTCCATCTCACAGCACACCCGGGCCCCAGGCCTACCCCTGAAAACGTGGGATATAGCACAACGATTTGGCCCAAAAATACCCCGTTCGCGCTATTTTGCCCGTTTGTCCACCCAAATGGCCACAAAAAATAAAACGAACCACACTGGGACGATTCCCAACCTCCCTGGCATGCCCCGGTCGACTTTTGACCCATAGCACTCCCAGAATCTGGGCCCACCCCCAAAACCGTGGGCTATATCACACCAATTCGGCCTAAAAATGCCTGTTCGCACCGTTTCGCCTGTTTATCCACCCAAATGGCCACGAAAAATTAAATGGACCATGCAGGGATGATCCCCAACCTCCCTGGCATGCCTTAGTCGATTTTTCGCCCACACCACGCTCGGACCCCAGGCCCACCCCCAAAACCATGGGCTATAGCACTCCGATTTGGCCTAAAAATGCCCCGTTCGTGCCGTTTCGCCCGTTTGTCCACCCAAATGGCCACAAAAAAATAAACAAACCACAATGGTATGATCCCCAACCTCCCTGGCACTCCCCAGTCGATTTTGTCCCACAACATATTCAGACCCCAAGTCTACCCCCGAAACTGTGGGCTATAGCACACCGATTTGGCCCAAAAATGCGGTTTGTACTGTTTCACCCTTTTGTTCACCAAAATAGCCAAAAAAATTAAACATACCACACAGGGATGATCCTCAAACTCTCTAGCATATTCCAGCCAATATTCGGCCTACAACACGCCATGACCCTGGGCCAACCCTCGAAATCGTGGGTTATAGCACATCAATTTAGCCCGAAAATGCCCCATTCGCGCCGTTTCGCCCGTTTGTCCACCTAAATAGCCATGAATAATTAAACAAACTACACTAGGATGATCCTCAATATCCCTGACATGCCCCTGTCAATTTTTGGCCCACAACATGCCCGTATCCTGGTCCCACCCCAAAAGCCGTGGGCTATAGCATATCGATTTTGCCTGAAAACACCCCGTTCGCGCCATTTCGCCTGTTTGTCCACCCAAATGGCCACAAAAAATTAAATTGACCACACTGGGATGATCCCCAACCTCCCTGACACGCCCCAATCGATTTTTGGCCCACAACATGCCCGAACCCAGGTCCCACCCCCGAAATCGTGGGCTATAGCACTCCGATTTGGCACGAAAATGCTTCGTTCGCACCATTTCACCCTTTTGTCCACCCAAATAGCCACAAAAAATTAAAAGAACCACACTGGGATGATCCCCAACCTCTCTGGCATCCCTCGATCAATTTTTGGCCCACAATAAACCTGGATCCCGGCCCATCTCTGAAACCATGGGCTATAGCTCACTAATTTGTCCCAAAAATTCCCCGTTGATGCCGTTTTGCCCGTTTGTCCACTCAAATTTCCACGAAAAATTAAACGGACCACACTGCGACGATCCCCAACCTCCCTGATAAATTTTTGGCCCACAGCACGGCCAGACCCCGAGCCCACCCCCAAAACCATGGGCTATAGCACATTAATTTGGCCTGAAAATGCCCCATTTGAGCCGTTTCATCCGTTTATCCATCCAAATGGCCCCAAAAAATTAATTGGACCACACTTGGATGATCCCAAACCTCCCAAGCATGCCTCGGTCGATTTTCATCCCACAACATGCCTAGACCCTGGAACCACCCCCGAAACCGTGGGTTATAGAACACCGATTTAGCCCGAAAATGCCTCATTCGTGCCGTTTTGCCTGTTTGTCCACCCAAATAGGCACAAAAAATTAAACGGACCACACTGGGATGATCCCCAACATCCCTAGCATGTCCCATTCGATTTTTAGCCCATAGGACGTCCGAACCCCGGGTCTACCCCCAAACCGTGGGCTATAGCTCACCGATTAAGCCCAAAAATGCCCCGTTCGCGCCGTTTCACCCGTATGACCACCCAAATAGCCACAAAAAATTAAACTGACCATACTGGGATGATCCCTAACCTCCCCGGCATGCCCCGGTCAATTTTCGGCACACAGAATGCCAAACCCCAGGCCCACCCCTAAAATCGGTGGCTATAACACATCGATTTAGCCCGAAAATGCCCCATTCATGCCGTTTCACCCGTTTGTCCACCCAAATGGCCACGAAAAATTAAATGGACCACACTAGGATGATCCCCAACCTCCCTGGCATGCTTCAGTCGATTTTTAGCCCACAACACGCTCGGACCCCGGACCCACCCCAGTAATCGTGTGTTATAAAACACCGATTTGGCTAAAAAATGCCCTGTTTGCTCCAGTTTGCTCGTTTGTCAACCCAAATGGTCACGAAAAATTAAATAAACCACACTGGGATGATCCCAAACTCCCTACCATGCCCCGCTCGATTTTCATCCTAGTGTGGTCCGTTTAATTTTTTGTGGCCATTAAGGTGGAGAAACGGGCGAAACGGCATGAACGGGGTATTTTCAGGCCAAATCAATCTGCTTTAGCCAACTGTTTCAGAGGTGGGCCCGGGGTTCGGGCATACTATGGGCCGAAAATCAATTGGGGAATGCCAGGGTGGTTGGGGATCGTCCCAATATGGTCTGTTTAATTTTTAGTGGCCATTTGGGTGGACAAACGAGTGAAACGGCGTGAAATAATTATTTTTGGACTAAATCGATGTGCTATAGCCCACAACACGCTGGGACCCCCGGGCCCACCCCTAAAATCGTGGGGTATAGCACACCTATTTGGCCCAAAAATGCCCCATTTGCACCGTTTCGCCCGTTTATAGAGCCAAATGGCCACAAAAATTTAAACAAGCCACATTGGGACAATGCCCAACCTCCCTGGCACTCCCCGATCAATTTTCGGCCCACAGCATGCCCGGTCCCCAGGCCCACCCCCAAAACCATGGGCTATAGCACACCAATTTAGCCCAAAAATGCCCTGTTCGCGCCGTTTCGCCAGTTTGTCCACCCAAATGGCAACGAAAAATTAAACGGACCACACTGGGATAATCACCAACCTCCCTGGCATGCCTCGGTCAATTTTTGGCCTACAGCATACCAGTACCCCGGGCCCACTCCCAAAACCGTGGGCTATAGCACACCAATTTAGCTTAAAAACGTCCTGTTCACATAGTTTCTCCCATTTGTCCACCCAAATGGCCACAAAAAATTAAACGGACCATACTGGGATGATCTCCAACCTTCCTGGCATGCCCCGATTGAGTTTCATCCCATAGCACGCCCGGACCCCAGGCCTACCCCTGAAAACGTGGGCTATAGCCCACCGATTTGGCCCAAAAATACCCCGTTCACGCCGTTTCGCCTGTTTGTCCACCCAAATAGCCACAAAAAATAAAACGGACCACACTGAGATAATCCCCAACCTCCATGGCATGCCTCAGTCGACTTTTGACCCATAGCACGCCCGGACTCCAGGCCCACCCCCAAAATCGTGGGCTATAGCACACCAATTTGGCCCAAAAATGCTTGTTCGCGCCGTTTCGCCCGTTTATCCTTCTAAATGGCCATGAAAAATTAAATGGACCATGCAGGGATGATCCCCAACCTCCCTGGAACGCCCCAGTTAATTTTTCACCCACACCACGCTCGGACCCCAGGGCCACCCCAAAACTATGGGCTATAGCACTTCGATTTGGCCCAAAAATGCCCCGTTTGTGTCGTTTCGCCAGTTTGTCCACCCAAATGGCAAAAAAAAATAATTGGACTATCCCCAACCTCCCTGGAACATCCCGGTCAATTTCATCCCACAGATTTCCTAGACCCCAAGCCCACCCCCGAAATCGTGGGTTATAGCACACCAATTTAGCCCGAAAATGCCCCGTTCGTGCCATTTCGCCCGTTTGTCCACCAAAATAGCCAAAAAAATTAAACGGACCACACTGGGATGATCCTCAAACTCTCTAGCATATTTTGGCTAATATTCGGCCCACAACACGCCATGACCCCCGGGCCAACCCCCGAAACCGTGGGTTATAGCACACCAATTTCGCTCGGAATTGCCCCATTCGCGCCGTTTTGCCCGTTTGTCCACCCAAATGGCCATGAATAATTAAAAAAACTACACTAGGATGATCCTCAACATCCCTGGCATACCCCGGTCAATTTTTGGCCCACAGCATGCCCGGACCCTGGGCCCACCCCAAAAACTGTGGGCTATAGCATATCGATTTGGCCTGAAAATACCCCGTTCATGCCGTTTCGCCCGTTTGTCCACCCAAATGGCCAAAAAAATTAAACTGACCACACTGGGATGATCCCCAACCTCCCTGTCACACCCCCGTCAATTTTTGACCCACAACATGCCCGGACCCAGGTCCCACCCCCAAAATCGTAGGCTATAACACTCCGATTTGGCCCGAAAATGCTCCGTTCACATCGTTTCACCCATTTGTCCACCCAAATGGCCACGAAAAATTAAATGAACCATACTGAGATGATCTCTAACCTCTATGACATCCCTCGATAAATTTTTGGCCCACAGCAAACCCGGACCCCGGCCCATCTCTGAAACTGTGGGCAATAGCACACTAATTTGTCCTAAAAATTCCCCATTGATGCTGTTTTGCCCATTTGTCCACTCAAATGACCACAAAAAATTAAACGAACCATAATGCGATGATCCCTAACCTCCCTGGTATGCCCTGATAGATTTTTGGCCCACAGCACGCCCGGACCCCGAGCCCACCCCCGAAACCATGGGCTATAGCACACCAATTTGGCCTAAGAATGCCCCATTTAAGCCGTTTCGTCCGTTTATCCACACAAATGGCCTCGTAAAATTAAACGAACCACACTAGGATGATCCCAAACCTCCCTAGCACGCCCCGATCGATTTTCAGCCTACAGCATGCCTGGACCCTAGACCCACCCCCAAAACCGTGGGTAATAGCACACCGATTTAGCCCGGAAATGCCTCGTTCATGCCGTTTCGCCTGTTTGTCCACCCAAATGGGCACAAAAAATTAAACGGACCACACTGAGATGATCCCCCAACCTCCCTGGCATGCCTCGGTCAATTTTTAGCCCAAAGCACGCTCGGACCCCAAGTCCACCCCCCAAACCGTGGGTTATAGCTCACTGATTAAGTCAGAAAATGCCCCGTTCGCGCAGTTTCGCCCGTAAGACCACCAAATAGCCACAAAAAATTAAACTGACCATACTGGGATGATCCCTAACCTCCCTGGCATGCCTCAGTCGATTTTTGGCCCACAAAACGTCGGACCCCAGGCCCACCCCCAAAATCGGTGGCTATAGCACATCGATTTAGCCTGAAAATGCCCCATTCATGCCGTTTCACCCGTTTGTCCACCCAAATGGCCACAAAAAATTAAACGGACCACACTAGGACGATCCCCAACCTCCGTGGCATGCTTCGGTCGATTTTTAGCCCACAGCACGCTCGGACCCTGGACACACCCCAGTAATCGTGGGCTATAGCACACCGATTTGGCTAAAAAATGCTCCATTTGCGCCGGTTTGCCCGTTTGTCAACCCAAATGGCCACGAAAAATTAAAAAAACCACACTGGGATGATCCCAAACTCCATAGCATACCCTGCACGATTTTTGGCCTATAGCACGCCCGGACCCCGAGCCCACCCTTAAAATTGTGGGCTATAGCATACCGATTTGGCCCAAAAATGCCCCGTTCGCGCCGTTTTGCCCGTTTGTCCACACAAATAGCCATGAAAAATTAAACAAACCACACTAGGACGATACCCAACCTCGTTGGCATGCCCTGTTCAATTTTTAGCCCACAGCACACTCGGACCCCGAGCCTACCTCCGAGACTGTGGGCGCGAAAATTCCCTGTTCGCACGCCGATTTGCCCGTTTGTCCACCCAAATAGCCATGAAAATTAAACGGACAACACTGGGCGATCCCCAACCTCCCTGGCACGTCTTGATCAATTTTTTGACCCACATCACGCCCAGTCCCGGGGCCACCCCCAAAACCGTGGGCTATAGCACACTAATTTGGCCCGAAAATGCCACGTTCATGCCGTTTCACCAGTTTGTCCATCCAAATGGCCTTTAAAAAATTAAATGGACAATACTGGGATGATCCTCAACTTCCCTGGCATGCCCTGGTCGATTTTCATCCCACAGCAAGCCTGGACCCTGAGGTCACCCCCAAAATCGTGGGCTATAGCAAACCGATTTGGCTCGAAAATGCCACGTTCACGCTGTTTCTCCCGTTTGTCCACCCAAATAGCCACAAAAAATTAAACGAACCATACTGGGATGATCCCCAACCTCCCTAGCATACCCCAGTCATTTTTTGGCCCACAACACGCCCGGACTCGGGGCCCACTCCTGAAACTGAGGGCTATAGCACACCGATTTGACCCAAAAATGCCCCGTTCGCACCGTTTTCGCCGTTTGTCCACCAAATGGCCACGAAAAATTATACGAACCACACTGGGACGATCCTCAACCTCCCTGTCATGCCCCGATTAATTTTTAGCCCACAGCACGCCCGAATCCTGGGCCAACCTCCAAAATCATGGGCTATAGCAGACCTATTTAGCCCGAAAATGCCCCATCCGCGCCGTTTTCACCCGTTTGTCCACCTTTAATGGCCACAAAAAATTAAACGCACCACACTTAGACGATCCTCAACCTCCCTGCTATGCGTCGATCAATTTTCAACCCACAACATGCCCGAACCCTGAGCCCACCCCCAAAATCGTGGGCTATAGCACACTGATTTGGCCCGAAAATGCCTCATTCGCGTCGTTTCGCTCATTTGTCCATCCAAATGGCATTGAAAAATTAAACAGACTACACTTGGACGATCCCCAACCTCCCTGGTTTGGTGAAAATACACCCGAAACCTCAGACCCACCCCCAAAACTAAGGGTTATAACACCTTAATTTGGCCCAAAGATGCCCCGATCATGCCGTTTTGCCCGTTTGTCCACTCAAATGTCCATAAAAAATTAAACAAACCATAATGGGATGATCCCTTTTACTCCCTGGCATGCAACGGTCGATTTTCGGCCCACAACATGCCGTACCTCGGGCCCACCCCCAAAACCGTGGGCTATAGCACACTAATTTGGCCAGAAAATACCCCGTTTCACGTCGTTTCGCTCGTTTGTCCACCCAAATGGCATTGAAAAATTAAACAGACCACACTGGGTCGATCCCCAACCTCCCTGGCATGCCCCGGTCAATTTTTAACCTACAGTACGCCCGAACCCCGGGCCCACCCTCAAAACCGTGGGCTATAGCACACTGATTTCGCCAGAAAATGCCCCATTCGCACCATCTTGCCCGTTTGTCCACCCAAATGGCCATGAAAAATTAAACGAACCATACTGGGATGACCCCCAACCTCCCTAGCATGCTCCAGTCAATTTTCAGCCCACAGCACATCCAGACCTCGGTACCACCCCTAAAACTGTGGGCTATAGCACACTAATTTGTCCCAAAAATGCTCCATTCGCATCGTTTTGCCCGTTTGTCCACCTAAATAGACATAAAAAGTTTAACGAACCACAATGGGATGATCCCCAACCTCCCTGGCATGCCCTAGTCAATTTTTGGCCCACAGCACATCGGGACCCCGGGCCAACACCCAAAACTATGGGCTATAGCACACCGATTAGGCCCGAAAATGCCCCGTTCGTGCCGTTTCTCCCGTTTCTCCACCCAAATAGCCACAAAAAATTAAACGGACTACACTGGGATGATCCACAACCTCCTTGTCATGCCTTAGTCGAAATTCATCCCACAACACGCCCGAACCTCGGGCCCACCCCCAAAACCGTAGGCTATAGCACACCAATTTGGTTTGAAAATACCCCATTTGCATCGTTTCGCCCATTTGTCCATACAAATGGCCATGAAAAATTAAATAGACCATACTGGGATGATCTCCAACCTCCTTGGAATGCCCCGATCGATTTTTGGCCAACAGCGCCCAAAACCGCGGGCTATAGCACACCAATTTTGCCCCAAAATGCCCCGTTTATGCCGTTTCGCCCGTTTATCCACTCAAATGGCCACAAAAAAATAAACAGACCACATTGGGATGATCCCCAACCTCTCTGGCACGCCTCGGTTAATTTTTGGCCCACAGTACTCCCGAACCCCAGGCCTACCCCCAAAACCGTGGGCTATATAGCACACCGATTTAGCCCAAAAATGGCCCATTCTCTCTGTTTCACCCGTTTGTCCACACAAATGTCCAGGAAAAATTAAACAGACTACACTGGGATAATTCCCAACCTCCCTGACACACCTCGGTTAATTTTTGGCCCAAAACACGCTCAAACCCTGGGCCCACTCCCAAAATCGTGGGCTATAGCACACCAATTTGGCCCAAAAATACCCTGTTTGCACCGTTTCGCCCGTTTGTCCACCCAAATGTCCACGAAAAAATAAACGAACCTCACTGGGATGATCCCCAAACTCCCTGGCATACCCCGATTGATTTTCGAACCAAAGCACGCCTGGGCGCCGGGTACACCCCTAAAAATATGGGCTATAACACATCGATTTTGCTCAAAAATGCTCCGTTCGCGCCGTTTAGCCTGTTTGTCCACCTAAATATCCATTAAAAATTAAATGAACCATACTAGGACGATCCTCAACCTCCCTGGCATGCCCGGGTCAATTTTTGGCCAATAGCACGCTCAGACCTCGGGCCCATCCCCGAAATCGTGGGCTATAGCACATCAATTTGGCACGAAAATGCCCCGTTCCCGCTGTTTCCCCCGTTTACCCACTCAAATGGCCATGAAAGATTAAACGGACCATACTGGGATGATCCCCAACCTCTCTAGCAAGCCCCAGTTAATTTTTGGTGCACATCACGCTCGAACCCCGGGCCCACCCCCGAAACCATTGGCTATAGCCCACCGATTTGGCCCGAAAATGCCCCGTTCGAGCCGTTTCACCCGTTTGTCCACCCAAATGGCCACAAAAAATTAAACGGATCACACTGAGATGATCCCTAACCACCCTAGCATTCCCCAGTCAATTTTTGGCCTACAAAACACCAGGACCCCGGGCCCACTCCTGAAACCGTGGGCTATAGCACACCAATTTATCTTGAAAATGCCCCATTCACGTCGTTTCTCCCGTTTGTCCACCCAAATAGCCTGAAAAATTAAACAGACCACACTGGGACGATCTTCAACCTCCCTGGCATGCCTCGGTCGATTTTCGGCCCACAACACGCCCGGACCCCAGGCCTACCCACAAAACTGCGGGCTATAGCACACCAATTTAGCCCGAAAATGCCCCGTTCGCGCTGTTTTGCCCGTTTGTCCTCCCAAATTGACACGAAAAATTAAACGGACCACACTGGGATGATCCCCAACCTCCCTGGCATGCCCCGGTTAATTTTTGGCCCACACCTCGCCCGAACCCCGGGACCACCCCCAAAACTGTGGTCTATAGCAAACTAATTTGGCCCGAAAAAGACCCGTTCACACTGTTTTGCCCGTTTGTCCACCCAAATGGCTACGAAAAATTAAACGGACCATACTGGGATGATATCTAACCTCCCTAGCACACCCCAGTTGATTTTCCACCCACAGCATGCTCGGAACCCAAGCCCACCCCTAAAATTATGGGCTATAGTGATAATAGATTCAACCCACAACACGGAATCAAGACTCTAAACACAAGAGGAAATCGAGAGCCCCACAACACACTCTCTCGGCCACAAGTCACAAACCAAAAATACAACACAATGACAAGATGAACAAGGTGTAATCACACCAAAACAGCAACAACAAGATGAAGAAATAAACAAGGATAAAAAGAATCAAATGGTTTTCACTAAACAAGAAAGAAACACTACAAACGATTATAAGAAGATAAAGATAGGTAGTGAGACATCAACTTTTACAAGAACTAAGACCCTAAGTGTATGTTAAACACTAAGACCCTTAATACATGTAAAAGTAACACCAACACTCTTACAATGACACAAGAGGGCGTTAACCACTCAAGCACCCAATGTTTTGCAATATTAGTGATTCCACACTAGCATCAGCCTCATTTTGGTTTTGGTGGCTTTTCCAAGCGCTACAACTAAGTTGTTATGATCTCCATAAGATAAGAATGGTGGTAAGTGTTATATCTTACAATCTCATTTAACAACTAAAGAAATAAAGACCTAATACTAACCTATTTATAGACTTATTACAACATAAGTGAAATATCCAAAAAGCCATTAATGAAGGGAAGACAAAAGGTGCCTATGGAGTGTAGTCCAAGTGCAGTGTATGGATGGTTTTTGGTGCATAATTAAGTCCTCTTTGTCTCTTCAATTGCACACACCAAATCTAGGGTCTAATACGCACTCTCATAAGCCCATATCCATGATTATTCTTGTATCAGTCCCAGTGTGGTTCGCTTAATTTTTCAAGGCCATTTGGGTGGTCAAACGGGCAAGCCAGTGTGAACGGGGCATTTTCGGTCCAAATCAGTGTGCTATTGCCCACAATTTTGGGGGTAGGCCCGGGGTTCGGGTGTACTGTGGGATGAAAATCGACCAGGGCATGTCAGGGAGGTTGGGGATCATCCCAATGTGGTCCATTTAATATTTTGTGGCCATTTGGGTGGAAAAACTGGCAAAACGGTGCAAACAGGGCACTTTCAAGCCAAATCGGTGTGTTATAGCCCATGGTTTAGGTGGTGGGCTTGGGGTCCAGGCGTGTTGTGGGCCGAAAATCTACCAGGGCATGCCAGGGAGGTTAGAGATTATCCCAATGTGGTCCATTTAATTTTTCATGGCCATTTGGGTGGACAAACAAGCGAAACAGTGTAAACGGGCCATTTTTGGGCCAAATTGGTGTGCTATAGCCCATGGTTTTGAGGGTGGGCTCGTGGTTCGGGCATGCTGTGGGCCGAATATCGACTGGGGCATGACAGGAAGGTTGGGGATCATTCCAGTGTGGTCCGTTTAACTTTTTGTGGCCATTTGGGTGGACAAATGGGCGAAACAGTGCAAACTGCGCATTTTCAAGCAAAATCGGTGTGCTATAGCCCACGGTTTGGGTGTGGGCCCTAGGTCCGGGCGTGCTGTGGGCCAAAAATCAACCAAGGCAAGCCAGGGAGGTTGGGGATCATCCCACTGTGGTTCATTTAATGTTTTGTGGCCATTTGGGTGGATAAACGAGCAAAATGGTGCGAATGGGGCATTTTCGAGACAAATCGATGTGCTATAGCCCACGGTTTTGGGGGTGGGCCTGGGGTCCGGGCGTGTTTGGACCAAAAATTGATCGCGGCATGCCAGGGAGGTTGGGGATCATCCCAGTGTGATCCGTTTAATTTTTCATGGCCATTTGGGTGGACAAACGGGCAAAACGGCATGAACAGGGTATTTTTGGGCTAAATTGGAATGCTATAGCCCATGGTTTAGGGGGTGGGCCCGGGGTCCGGGCGTGCTGTAAGTCAAAAATTGGTCGGGGCGTGCTAGGGAGTTTGGGGATCGTCCTAGTATGGTCTGTTTAATTTTTCAAGGCTATTTAGGTGGACAAACGGGAAAAACGGCGCGAATGGAGCATTTTTCTTGCCAAATTAGTGTGCTATAGCCCCCGGTTTTGAGGGAGGTCCCGGGGTTCGGGCGTGCTGTGGGTCGAAAATTGACCTGGGCATGCTGGGGAGGTTGGGGATCGTCCTAGTGTGGTCCGTTTAATTCTTTGTAGCCATTTGGGTGGACAAACGGGCAAAACGGCACTAACAGGGTATTTTTAGGCCAAATCAATCTGCTTTAGCCAACTTTTTCGGAGGTGGGCTCGAGGTTCGAGCATACTATGGGTCGAAAATCAATCGGGGCATGCCAGGGTTGTTGGGGATCGTCCAAGTAAGGTCTGTTTAATTTTTTGTTGCCATTTGGGTGGAGAAACGAGCGAAACAGCGCAAAAGGATCATTTTCGGACTAAATCGATGTGCTATAGCCCACGATTTGCTATAGCACACCGATTTGACTCGAAAATGCCCCGTTCGCACCGTTTTGCCCGTTTGTCCACCCAAATGGCCACGAAAAATTAAACAAACTACACTTGGATGATCCCCAACCTCCCTAGCCTACCTCAGTCAATTTTTGTCCCGCAGCATGTTCGTACCCTGGGTCCACCCCCAAAACCGTGGGCTATAACATATCGACTTGGCCCGAAAATGCTCCGTTCGCGCTGTTTAGCCCATTTGTCCACCCAAATGGCCACGAAAAATTAAACAAACTGCACTGGAATGATCTCCAACCTCCCTGGCATGCCCCAGTCAATTTTCATCCCACAGTACGCCCGGACCTCAGGCCCACCCGAAACCATGGCCTATAGCACACTGATTTGGCCTAAAAATGCCCAATTCGCGCAATTTTGCCCGTTTGTCCACCCAAATGGCTATGAAAAATCAAATGGACCACACTAGGATGATTCCCAACTTCCTTGGCATTCTCCGATCAATTTTTGGCCTATAGCATGCCCGGACCCTAGGCCCACCACCAAAATCGTGGGCTATAGCACATCGATTTGGCTTGAAAATGCCCCGTTCGTGTCATTTTACTCGTTTGTCCACCCAAATGGCCACAAAAAATTAAACTGACCATACTGGGATGATCCCCAACATCCCTGGCACGCCCCGGTCAATTTTTGGCCCACAACACGCTCGAATTCGAGCCCGCACCCTAGAACCGTGGGCTATAGCACACCGATTTGGCCTAAAAATGCCCCATTCGCGCCATTTCTCCCGTTTGACCACCAAAATAGCCATGAAAAATAAAATGGTCCACACTGGGATGATCCCAAACCTCTATGGCATGCCCTAGTTGATTTTTGGCTGACAGCACCCCCGGACCTTGGGCCCACCCCCAAACCGTGGGCAATAGCACACAATTTGGCACGAAAATGCCTCATTCGCGTCGTTTTGCCCGTTTTAACCACCCAAATGGCCACGAAAAATTAAAAGGACCACACTGCGATGATCCCCAACCTCCTTGGCATACCCCAGTAGATTTTCAGCCTACAACACGCCCTGACCTCGGGCCCACCTCCAAAACTGTGGTCTATAGCATATTGATTTGGCTACAAAACGCCCCGTTCGCTCCGTTTTGCCTGTTTGTCCACCCAAATGGCCACAAAAAATTAAACGGACCATATTAGGATGATCCCCAATATCCCTGGCACGTCCCGATCAATTTTTACCCCACAGTACATCTGGACCCCAGGTCCATCTCCAAAACCATGGGCTATATAGCACACCAATTTGGCCCAAAAATGCCCCGTTCGTGCCGTTTTACCCGTTTGTCCACCCAAATAGCCAAGAAAAATTAAAAAGATAACACTGGGACAATCCCCAACCTCCCTGGCATGCCCTGGTAGATTTTTGGCCTACATCACGCCCGGACCCAAGCCCACCCCCAAAACTATGGGCTATAGCACACCGATTTGGCCTGAAAATGCCCTGTTCGCGCCGTTTCGCCCGTTTATCCACCTAAATGGCCACGAAAATTAAACGGACCACACTGGGATGATCCCAAACCTCCCTAGCATGCCCAAATTAATTTTCAGCCGATAGCACACTCAGACCCCCGGCCCACCCCCTAAACCGTGGTTATAGCACACCGATTTGGACTGAAAATGCCTCGTTCATGCCGTTACGCCTATTTGTCCACCCAAATGGCTACAAATAATTAAACGTTCTACACTGGGATGATCCCCAACCACCCTGGCACTCCCCGGTCAATTTTTGGCCCACAACACGCCCAAACCTCGGGCCAACCCCCAAAATCGTGGGCTATCGCTCTTCGATTTGTCCTAAAAATGCCCCGTTTGCGCCGTTTCACCCGTTTGACCATCCAAATGGTCATGAAAACTTAAACGGACCATACTGGAATGATCCCTAACGTCCCTAGCACGCCCAGATCGATTTTTAGCCCGCAGCACGCTCAAACCCCGGGCCCACCCCCAAAATCGTGGGCTATAGCACACTGATTTATCCCAAAAATGCCCCGTTAGCGCCGTTTCACCCGTTTGTCCATGCAAATAGCTACGAAAAATTAAACGGACCACACTAGGATGATCCCAACCTCCCTGGCATGCCCAAATTAATTTTCAGCACACAGCACGCCCGGACCCCGGTCCCATCCCCAAAATCGTGAGCTATAGCACACCGATTTGGCTAAAAAATGCCCCGTTTGTGCTGTTTTACCCGTTTGTCCACCCAAATGGCCACGAAAAATTAAATGGACCACACTGGGATGATCCCCAACCTTCCTAGCATGCCCCGATCAATATTCGGACCACAGCACGCTCGGACCCCGAGTCCACCCCCAAAACTGTAGGCTATAGCACACTAATTTGGCTTGAAAATGCCCCGTTTGCGCTGTTTAGCCCGTTTGTCCACCCAAATGGCCACAAAATATTAAACGGACCTCACTAGGATAATCCCAAACCTCCCTGGCATGCCTCGGTCGATTTTTGGCCCACAGCACGCCCAGACCCAGACCCACACCCAAAATCGGTGTGCTATACATAGGCTATAACACACCGATTTGGCCCAAAAATGCCTTGTTCGTGCCGTTTAGCTCGTTTGTCCACCCAATGGCCACGAAATATTAAGCGGACCACACTGGTATGATCCCAAACCTCCCTGGCATGCCTCAATTGATTTTTTGCCCACAGCAGGCCCGAACCTCAGCCCAACCCCAAAACAGTGGGCTATAGCACACCGATTAGGCCCAAAAATGCCTTTCTCGCTCCGTTTCGCCCGTTTGTCCACCCAAATTGCCACAAAAAATTAAATAGAACATATTGGGACGATCTCTAACCTCCCTGGCTTGCCTCGATCAATTTTTGGCATACAGCACGCCCGAACCCAGGCCCACCCCCAAAACCATGGGCTATAACATATTGATTTGGCCCAAAAATGCCCCGTTCGTGCCGTTTCGCCTATTTGTCCTCCCAAATGGGCACGAAAAATTAAACGGACCATACTGGAATGATCCCCAATCTCCCTGGCATGCCCCGATCAATTTTCATCCCATAGCACGCTCGGACCCTGGGCCCACCCCAAAAATCATGGGCTTTAGTACACCGATTTGGCTTGAAAATTCCCCGTTCGCATCGTTTTGCCCGTTTGACCACCCAATGGCTATGAAAAAATAAACGGACCATATTGAGATGATCCCTAACCTAACTGGCATGCCCTGGTTGATTGTCAGCCCTCAGCACTCCCGAACCCCGGGCCCACTCTCGAAACCGTGGGCTAGCACACCGATTTGGCTCGAAAATGCCCCATTCTCTATTTTGCCCGTTTGTCCACCTAAATGGCCACGAAAAATTAAGCTGACCACACTAGGATGATCCACAACCTCCCTGGCATGCGCCGGTTGATATTCGACCCACAACACACTCGAACACCAGGCCCACCCCCAAAACCGTGGGCTATAGCAAACTAATTTGGCCCAAAAATGCCCCGTTCACGTCGTTTCGCCCGTTTGTCCAACCAAATAACCATGGAAAAATAAATGGACCATACTGGAATAATCCCCAACCTCCCTGGCATACCCCGATCAATTTTTAGCCCACAGAACACCCAAAACCTGAGCCCACCCCAAAACCGTAGGCTATAGCACACTGATTTGGCCAGAAAATACCCCGTTCGCGCAGTTTCGCCCGTTTGTCCACCCAAATAGCCACAAAAAATTAAATGGACCACACTGGAATGATCCCCAACCTCCCTGGCATGTCCCGGTCAATTTTGGCCCACAGCATACCTAAACACCGTGCCCACCCTCGAAACCGTGGGCTATAGCACACCAATTTGGCCCGAAAATGCCCCGTTCGCGCCGTTTCGCCCGTTTGTCCACCCAAATGGCCACGAAAAAATCAAACGAACTACACTGGGATGATCCCCAACCTCCCTGGCATGCCCCAATTAATTTTTGACCCACAGCATGCCAGAATCCCAGGCCCACTTCCAAATTTGTGGGCTATAGAAGACCTATTTGGCCTAAAAATGCCCCGTTCGCCCCGTTTCTCCCTTTTGTCCACCCAAATGGCCATAAAAAATTAAACGAACGACATTGGGATGATCCACAACCTCCCTGGCACGTCCTAGTCAATTATCTGCCCACAGCATGCGTGAACCCCGGGCCCACACCTGACTTCGTGGGCTATAGCATACCGATTTGTCCTGAAAATGCCCCATTCGCGCCATTTTGTCCGTTTGTCTACCCCAATGGCCACAAAAAATTAAACGGACCATACTGGGATGATCTCCAACCTCTCTGGAATACCTCAGTCGATATTCAGCACGCCCAGACCCCAGGCCCACCCCCAAAATCGTGGGCTATAACACACCAATTTATCCTAAAAATGCCCTGTTCTTGCTGTTTCGCCCGGTTGTCCACCCAAATGGCCACGAAAAATTAAACGGAACACACTGGGACTATCCCCAACCTCTCTGTCATGGCCCAATCAATTTTTGGCGACAGCACGCCCGAACCTAGAGCCCACCCCCAAAATCGTGGGCTATAGCACACTGATTAGGCCCGAAAATGCTCCGTTTACACTGTTTGTCCACCCAAATGGCCACGAAAAATTAAACGAACAACACTGGGATGATCCCCAACCTCCCTGGCATGTCCAGGTCAATTTTTGGCCTACAACATGCTTGGAACTCGGGCCCACCTCCGAAACCATGGGCTATAGCACACCGATTTGGCCAAAAATGGCTCGTTCATGCCGTTTCGCCCGGTTGTCTACCCAAATAGCAACAAAAAATTAAACGGACTACACAAGGACGATCACCAACCTCACTGGTATGCCCTAGTCAATTTTTGGCCCACAGCAGGCCTGAACCTCGGGCCCACCCCCAAAATCGTGGGCTATATCACACCAATTTGGCCTAAAATCACCCTATTCGCGCCGTTTCGATCGTTTGTCCACCCAAATGGAAATGAAAAATTAAACAAACCACACTAGGATGATCCCCAACCTTCATGGCATGCCCCGATCGATTATCAATCCACATCACGCCCGGACCTCGGGCCCACCCCCAAAATCGTGGGCTATAGCACACTGGTTTGGCCTATAAATGGCCCATTCCCACCGTTTCACTCGTTTATCCACCCAAATAGCCATAAAAAATTAAATGGACCATACTGGGACGATCCCCAACAACCCTGGCACGCTTCGATTAATTTTCAGCCTATAGCATACCCGGAGCCCAGGCTCACCCCCAAAACTGTTGGATATAGCATATTGATTTGGCCCAAAAATGCTCTGTTCGCGCCATTTCTCCCGTTTGTACACCCAAATGGCCACAATAAATTAAACAAACCATACTGGGATGATCCCTAACCTTTTTTGCATGTCCTGGTCAATGTTCGGCTCACAGCACGCCCGGACCCCAGCCCACTGATACAAGTACGACCACGAGGATGGACGTGTGAAAGTGTAAAGAGCCCAAGGCTTGGAGTGTGCAAGAAAAATGTAAAATAGGGCCTAAAACACATACCAAAACCGAACCTACACTACACTCCATGGGCGACATTTTGAGGCTTTTCATTAAAAGGCCTTTTGGTCATTTTGTATTCTAGTTGTAACCTAGTATAAATAGAACATTGTAGGTCATTTTTGTCTTAGACTTTGATGATATTGTATGTTGTATAACACTTTGAAAGACAAGTCCTCTCTTCTCTTTAGGAGGCAACCCAAAACTAGGGTGATACTAGTGTGGAATCACTAGTGTTGCATTCATGGCTTGAGACATTGGTTTTTAGAGGAGGTAAAGTCCCTCTTATGTCAACGTAGGAGTTAGGTTGACCGTTGTGTGTAGCGTTAAGGGTTCAAGAGTATCACATATTCTTGGGTTCTTAAGATTATACCAACCTAGGTCTAACTATCTATCCCTTTTGTTTATTATAATCTTGTAACCGTTTGTGTATCTTGTAATCTTCAACCTGTGAGTTGTTGTCTCTTGTTGTTATTGTTGTTATCATATTGTTCTTATCTTATTGTTGTTTTTGCTGTTTTGGTGTTGAAAACACACCTTTCTATCTCGTCGTTGTGTGTTGTAGTGAATCCGAGAGTTGGTCTCCAATAGGTTCTCGAATCTTGTGATTAGTGGACTGTTGGGAGTGTGATTTCGTGTATCCCTTGGTTTTATTATATCACCCACACCATAAACCATGGGTTATAGCACACCGATTTGTCGCAAAAATATCCCGTTCGTGTCATTTCACCCTTTTGTCCACAAAAGTGGCCACAAAAAATTAAACGGACCACACTAGGATGATCCCCAACCTCCCTGTCATGCCCCAGTCAATTTTCGTCCCACAACACGCCCGGAACACGGTCTCACCCCCGTAACCATGGGCAATAGCACACTAATTTCGCCCGAAAATGCCTGTTCGCCCTGTTTCACCCGTTGGTCCACCCAAATGGCCACAAAAAATTAAACGGACCACACTGGGATGATCCCCAACCTCCCTGGCATGCCTAAGTCGATTTTAGGCCTACAAAACTCCCGAACCCTGGGCGCACCCCCAAAACCGTGGGCTATAGCACACCGATTTCTCCAAAAAATGCTCTGATCGTGCCGTTTTACATGTTTGTCCACCCAAATGGCCATAGAAAATTAAACGGACCACACTAGGACGATACTCACCCTCCCTGGTATGCCTCGGTTGATTTTCGGACCACAGAACACTCGAATCCTGGGCCCACCCCCAAAACCGTGGGCTATAGCACACCGATTTAGCCTGAAAGGGCCCCGTTTGCACCATTTTGCCTGTTTGTCCACCCAAATGGCCATGAAAAATTAAACGGACCACACTTGAATGATACCCAACCTCCCTGGAATGTCGTGGTCAATTTTAGGCCAACATCACACTCGAACCCCGAGCCCAACCCCGAAACCGTGGGTTATAGCACCCCGATTTGCCCGAAAATGCCCCGTTTACACCGTTTCACCCGTTTGTCCTGCCAAATGACCACGAAAAATTAAATGGACCACACTATGATGATCCCCAACCTCTCTGTCATGCCCCGGTCAAATTTTGGCACACAGCACACCCGGAGCCCGAGCCCACCCCAAATCGGTGGGCTACAGCACACCGATTTGGCCTGAAAATGCCCTGTTAGCGATGTTTTGCCCGTTTGTCCACCCAATTAGCCATAAAAAATTAAATGGATCATATTGGAATGATCCCAACCTCCCTGGAATGCCCCGATCAATTTTCATCCCACAGCACGCCCGGACCCCAGACCCAATCCCAAAACCATGGGCTATAGAACTCCGATTTGGCCAGAAAATGCTTCGTTTACCCCGTTTCACCCCTTTGTCCACCCAAATGGCCACAAAAAATTAAACGGATCACACTGTGACAATCCCAACCTCCTTGGAATGCCCCGATCGATTTTAACCCACAACACGCCCGTACCCTGGGCCTACCCCCAAAACCGTAGGTTATAGCACATCGATTTGGCCCAAAAATACTTCGTTTACACCGTTTGTCCTCTCAAATGGCCACAAAAAATTAAACGGACCACACTGGGATGATCCCCAACCTCCCTGGCATGACTCGGTTGATTTTCGGCATACAGCATGCCCGGACCTCAGGCCCACTTCCAAAACCGTGGGCTATAGCACACAGATTTGGCCCAAAAATAGCATGTTCGCGCCGTTTCGCCCATTTGTCCACCCAAATAGCCATGAAAAATTAAACGAACCATACTGGGATAATAACTAACCTCCCTAGCATGCCCCAGTTGATTTTTGTCCCACAGCACGCCTGGACCCCAGGCCTACCCCAAAATCGTGGGTTATTGCACATCGATTTGGCCCGAAAACACCCCATTCGCGCTGTTTCAATCGTTTGTCCACTCAAATAGCCACAAAAAATTAAACGGACCACACAGGGATGATCCCCAACCTACGTGGCATGCCTCAGTCAATTTTCGGCCCACAGCACGCCTGTACCCCAGGCCTATCCCAAAATTGTGGGATATAGCAAACTGATTTGGCCCAAAAATGCCCCGTTCATGCCGTTTCGCCTGTTTGTCCACCCAAATTTCCATGAAATATTAAACAGAACACACTGGGATGATTCCCAACCTCCCTAGCATGCCACGATCAATTTTCGGCCCACAGCACGATCGGACCACGGGCCCACCCCAAAACTGTGGTATATAGCACAACGATTTGGCCCAAAAATGCCCCGTTCATGCCATTTTTCCCGTTTGTCCACCCAAATGGCCACGAAAAATTAAACAGACCATACTTGGACGATCCCAACATCTCTTCCATGCCCTTATCAATTTTCATCCCACAGCACGCTCGAACCCTAGGCCCACCCTAAACCCGTGGGCATAGCACACCAATTTGGCTCGAAAATGCCCCATTCATGCTGTTTTGCCCGTTTGTCCACCTACATGGCCACAAAAAATTAAACGAACCAATGTGGGAAGGTCCCCAACCTCCCTGGCATGCCTCGGTCGATTTGTAGCCCACAACACGCCTGGACCTCGGTCTCACCCCCAAAACCATGGTTTATAACACACCATTTTGTCCCAAAAATGCCCCGTTCACGTCGTTTGTCCACCCAGATGACCACAAAAAATAAAACGGAACACACTGAGATGATCCCCAACCTCCCTGGCATGCGTCGGTCTATTTTTGGCAAACATCACGCCCGGATACCGGGCTCACCCCCAAATCCGTGGGCTATAGCACACCGATTTGCCCTGAAAATGCCCCATTCGCGACGTTTCTCCTGTTTTCCCACCCAAATGACCACAAAAAATTAAACGGACCACACTGGAAGGATCCCCAACCTCCTTGGCATGCCTAAATCGATTTTCAGCCTGCAGTACTCCGGACCCTGGGCCAACCCCAAAACCGTGGGCTATAGCATACCGATTTAGCCCGAAAATTCCCCGTTTTGTCCGTTTGTCCACCCAAATAGCCACGAAAAATTAAAAAGACCACACTGGGATGATCTTCAACCTCCCTGGCATGCCTCAGTCAATATTTGGTCTACAGCATGCCCAAACCCGGGCCCACACTCGAAACCGTGGGCTATAGCACACCAATTTAGCCCAAAAATGCCCCATTCGCGCCACTTCGCCCGTTTATAAAGCCAAATAGCCACAAAAATTTAAATAAACCATATTGGGATGATCCCCAACCTCCCTGGTACTCCTAGGTTGATTTTTGGCCCACAGCATGCTTGGTCCTAGGGCCCACCCCTAAAATCGTGGGCTATAGCACACCAATTTGGCCTAAAAATCCCCGTTCATGCCGTTTTTCCCGTTTGTCCACCAAAATGGCCACGAAAAATTAAACGGACCATACTAGGATGATCCCCAACATCCCTGGCATGCCCCGATTAATTTTTGTCCCACAGCACGCTCGGAACCCAGGCCCACCCTAAACCCGTGGGCATAGAGCACCGATTTGGCCAGAAAATGCCCCATTCATGCTGTTTCGCCCGTTTGTCCACATAAATGGCCACGAAAAATTATACGGATCACACTGGGAAGGTCCCCAACCTCCCTGGAATGCCTCGAT